>BGZK01000532.1:0-368526 GCA_005406025.1 Eumeta japonica
TTTTGGAAATTTTACTCAAATGGTAAATATTTTTTTTAACAAATAAACCAATTTTTACACCGTTCATTGCAGTCGATGCACCAGCGATTGGTATAGTAGTTTCAAAGTTGTTTCAAAAGTTTTATCTAAGAACTCTTTTTAAAGTTCCTTAAATCTGCTTCTCTTAAAATCTCTACACACTTTCATACTCACCTACAGACATCGCTCGAAAACGGTCGAAATAGATGCCAAGACTCTAAAACGTCAAGATCTGGTGAAAACTCGATATTTGAAAATGAGACAAAAACATTAATTTCCCTTTTTTATACAAGTTTTTAAATTTCATAGGGAAAGTTAAAAATGTTCTGCTATGTGAGTCTTTCATTACATTCTGTTCTGGTTTAGAAAGCCTTGAGGGAAATTCATTTAATTAAGTTCTCGAAAATACAGACTATCTGAATTATGTATATATTTTTCAAAGAGATGTAGCATCGACAACAAAACCTTGATGTATATTGCAAATATTTATGTACGATTTTTATGATTTTATATTTTCTACAATAGTCGAGAGCAACTGCCTAATAATTCGCTAAGACATTCCATAAACAGCTCATAAACAACTTTTCAGGTATAATAACGTAACTGCCAGCCTAGTCGCGTTGGCAACACCTGAAAACCACTGGACTGCATATCACGTAAAGTAGTTGCTCAGCTCAGTTGTGGAGATTTATCTGTGGTGAGTGCACGTTTTGAACGTGCTCAAAATAGTGATTGATTTCATCCTTTCACGGCCACTTCCGTTCAATTTTTATTCAATGTGTATGGCTGTGGTAAGCAGAAGTTCTGTACTTATTAAAACAAATGAAATGGCGGCTGTAGTGTTATGGGAGGTGTATGTCACGTCACCATTACTAAACTTAGAAACCGCCTGTAATATTATTATGTACCTAATACATATTTTAACAATCTGCATTAACGAGATGTTGCATAATTTCAAAATAAAGGTTTGTTTGAAAATTGAAAGATAATTTTATTTAAATAATTTAGAAGCCGGCATTTTATTTTGTTTAATATTACTTTATTTTATTTTTTGAAACTTAATCTTATTATTTAAGTTTTATTGTATGCTTAACGAACCGCCTAATTAAATAAAGTGATGATAATTGGATTTTCAGTTGTATTTACAGCAATTTTAATCATTCAAAAGAACAAACTAATTTTAATTTTTTGACACGAATCCTTTTATGGGTAGAGATTTTGAATAAAAATCTTTAAATAATAGTTAAATTGCAGCGAAACAATTAGAAATCTCAATATCACTAAAGTACAAATTTCGAATAACAATATCAACTACTTGCAAATATCTCAAACTTAACCTGCTTTTTAAAGTCTTATAGTTATTAAAAAATATATTACCAAGACTATTGGTATTACCAGACAAGGATAAATTGTGTTAAACTATAATAAGCAACATAATTAGGCAAAATTATTAATTCTCATACAATTAATAAATAGCGTGATAACTATAATCCAACAATATTCATCATTCACTGAAATAATATGATATTATTTGAAAATGCTAGTGTGAGACAAATAAACAAATGTCTCCAAAATCTCATTCAATATATGTATGTTTAATTTTTTTAGTTTAAAGTCTAGGACATGTTAGTTCAGAGTCCTGTATATATACTTTCCAGAACTTTTCTTTTTCAAAAAAGTAAATTTTTCTAAAATGTTTCTGTATTATTATGACAAAATAGCCACAAAACAACTACAACACTATTATAGCTTATTCCAGCGAACTCAGCTAAAGCCTAGGTCTCCACTTCGTTATTCTTCTTTTGCTCAGTAATCCTGAGTAATACTTGATTGAATCTGTTTTGATTTTCAAATGTTTATTGTTATTGTATATAATGTAATTTTTTTGGCAATAGTTAAAATTTCTGAGGGTATCGAAGAAACATTGACCATTCACATGGAAAATCACAGAATATAAGTTATTTATTTTTTATTTCCATACCCTTCATCCTTTACACATTCAATTTAAATTTTTAGCTTGATATGGAATTATTTTGTACAGATTAATTAGTGCATTGTAGCAGACTTATAGAGCTCTTTTAATAAATTATTATTGTGGTTTTTTCATTGAAGCATGAATTGAATGAAAAGTACATAATATATATAATTTTGCAGTTAAGACACAAAGTAATGAAAATTTTTAATATTTTAAATTTACAATTCCTGTTTAGAAAATGGCTTTAAGTACTTTTTCATTTTAAATGTTTTAAAATAATAAGTGTAGGATATTCTATTAGTATTTAAATTGAATTTATACTTTGTGTACATTAACATATTCAAAACTGAACTGTACAGACACCCATTTCACTATATTCGTTGGTTTGTGTCTTCATTTTAATATTGGTTACCTAAGTCTGTTTTATTTTCTAATGTTGAAAACATTACATAATTTATTGATAGGCTTAAAAAGTTGATTTAATACTGTCATACAAATAATTACCTAATCAGATAAATAAGTTGGTTGTACAATGACATACATGAAACTTTTTAGGATCCTTTGGTCACAGTTAAACCTTCTAGTTCGAGTTTATCGATTATGAACTATAGTATGTACAGACATATAAACATATCATTTAATCTTATGGGGTGGAAAAAAATAGCAGTAATTTTTCCTTATTTACAGTTATAGATAAATACAGGTGCATTTATATGCCTATACTACAATGTTTCTATCAATTACTGCCTCTGTTTCAGTTTAGCTATTCCACAGAACTGAAACTTTTTGTATGAAAGAAGTATCTTAAATTTTTCTGGAAACTATCTGTGTCTTGTACAAATTTTAACGTGATTGTTACAGCTGCCTTCCTCAATGTGGAACTATAATAATTAGAATATAGTGATTTCCAGCTGTGGTTCATATTAGTTGATAATTTACAATTAGTATGATTATCAAGTTTTATTATGAAGTAATCAAATTTCACATCTTGGCAAATATTGGTAAAAAATGGTATACCTCACATTAGGTATACATGTCATTCCTAAAAGTGTTCATTTGTGGGTCTTATAAACATTATGAGAATTTTTTGCTAATATGAAACACCCTTTAGTGAGACTTAATAAGTTCGATTGCCTTATTATTAAACATATTCAGTATAGATAATAGTTCAGTTATTTTACAATAGTGTATTTTCTGAATTTCATAGCTGACATAAGATTTTCCCTTGACCTCCTTTCTCTCTAAATTATATTTGATAGTTTTACCGCCCTGTTTAAGTTCCTATTACTTAATGTCCCCATATGTATCTAGAGAGGGATTTTGTTGCAAATTATTTCTTTTTGACATATAGTTCTTCCAGATTTGTTTTAAAATATTAAAATAAATATTCAGAATGTAAATGTACATTTGTTTAGTTCCTTGTTTCATTTCTTTATAAAGGAAAAGTAATACCAGGAATGAGGATAATAGCATGGACTTGGCCACATCTGTTTAATTATTATGTGCATGAGGGGACAAGAATTTTACCTGCTTCCAAAATCTATTCAAAATATTGTCTACTCCTTTGTTAAGGAAATATAACTTTTAAATGGATGTGAAAAAAAATCTCCTTTTGTTTTTCTGAACATTCTGTAGGTTTGTATGAACAAAGGGTATTATGTTGTTAGTACCAAGTATCTAAATTTATAACTATTCTCTAATTTTCAGAATTCATTTCTTTAATATTTTTGACTATCACTATAGCCTGGATTAGGGTTGAAGTATTTATAGAATAATTTAGCAGTGAATATAATCATTACCTATGTCCTTTTAGTATACAATTTCTTTATATATTTGATTTAGGAAAGCCATAGAAGTGGTGGAATATTGGTTTCCAAACAATTATGTTCAAAACTTGAAAATTAGTTATTTTTGTAGTACTATTGTTTTGAGCTTGATTAAAATATAACAACAGCAAGTTTTATGTCTATCATAGCTTCATGCAATTTGCAAAATAGTTAATTAACCTACCTACCTTAATAATTTTTTAAACAGCTTATGTCAATAATTATCCTTATATGTACAGGCATACCCTCCTACATTTTTTTTTATTTCAAATTGAGGGTATATTATGATACAGGTTATTCAATGAATATACATAGGATGCAGTCTATACTGAATAAAGATTTATATTTTTTATTTATTTTTGAATTAGCTACTCCACAAAACATTATATGTGGCATACTTGAATTTTGTTAATTTTATTTCATTGCAAATTTTCGTCCGAATTAATTTATTCATATATTATATAGAGCAATTTTAATTTCAATCATGATTCTGATAATGATCTTGTTTTTCATTTAGGTCCCAATTTGTCTCAACCTGGTCCTGCTATCAATTCTTTACCAGATCACATTTCTCGATTACGATTATGACCTAGCTCACGAAACAGATCATTCATTAATACTGATTATACACACCACAATCGGACGTAATTCTTTTATGTTTTATTACATTTATAATTGTCTTGTAAATTACTTAGGCGCATTAATTAATGTAGTTTTCATCTAAGTACCGCTCACGGTCTGATCCCGGTCCCTTTATTACTCCCGATTTGATCCCAGTGTCGCTCTTAATTTAAATCCTGATCCCTCTCGCTTCCCACTGCGCTTCTGGCTTATGGTTCCAGGCTCGATCCACATCTATATCTACATAATTATCGAAGAACCGACAACCAACTATTTCCTACTCTAAAATGCTGAACGGAATTTCCTTTGCCACTTTGCTGTTGCGAACAATATGACGCTGTGACAATCCGCATACCATTTTGCTAACTATTAACGTAGCAAGATATTTGTTTTGATTTCATAATTTATTTAATAACAATTCAGGCTTTATAACGAACATAAAAGAAACACATTCGTAACAAACTGATGGACATCGGTCTAGCTGTTTTCTAAATTACCTTGCACATAGAGATACAGTTACGTCCTTATGACATCATAAAATACGTCAACCTAAATTTCGCTTTTTAGTTCACTCCGTAAATATAACGTCACGAAAAATAGACCCCCCATACATGTTACGTTGCGATTACATGCGTACACAAATTTATATATTTTAAAATATTTATGATTATCGACAATAAATTCCCAATAAATCAATTAATATTTTTCAGAAGTCCAAGGTTCAAAAGTTCAAGATACAAAATAATTTAAATGTTCAATAATATCTACAATCAGCATTGCAGGGTGTTGTCCGTTATTTTCGAAACTACCGTTTACTTCGTCCGCCCACCTTAGCATCTCCATTCAATGCACTGTGGTCTTGTGCTCTTCATTTGTTATCGATTGTTATTGAATCCAAAGCACACACCGCGTGGAAGCTTTTTTCTTTGATATTGGAGATACAAGGAAACGAATTGTCATGGACCACAACGTTAGCGCCGATGTCACAAAACAAACATGACTAAATATAACAAGTATATAAGCTATAGTGTTGGGAATATATATATTGTTTTTCAAATCGTCTCTGTTGAGATCAATACGTTGCTGCATTCGATGGAAGCACTAAGAGAAATACTTCAAGAAACAGGTCGGGGCTGTAAGGGGGGTGAGCCAGTATTTCTATACCTAACGTCCCCGAACAGTTGTTTGTCCGGCGGTATATGGTCAGGCGTTGTCATGATAAAAGAGAATCCTACTACGAAGTCGATCTTTTTCAAAACAAGAAGCAAACGCTTGGTGATTTACCAGCTTGCAGTTCCTGTTTTTTTTATCTTCTATAACAATTGTTGCATAATGATCTGTCATTCTGAAGAATGAGGGCACCATCATTTTTCTGATACTTCTACCTCCTTTTAATTTTAGTAAGCACTCATCGGAAGGAAACATCCACTGAGCAGATTGTCTTGATTTCGGGATCGTAACAATAAATCCAGCATTCATCATCTGGAACTATGTCCTATACAGCGTTTGCGAAAAGCTTTGCATCATGTCGCGGCACCAATTAACACAACGGATATGAGCTACAGTCAAATTATGAGGTATTCACCGAGTACAAACTTCCCGACCGCTCAATATTCATGAAGGATTTTGTGTACTTGACTCATACCGATGCCTAAGCTTTTCCAAATCTGCTGGTAGGTCGCTCTTTTGTCGGCCTCTATCACGAGCCGCACAGCACTGATGTTGTTTTCGGTCAACGTCAGTTCTTCGCCGTAGAAGAACGTCCCTCACGTTGATCGTCAGTCATATTAGTGCGACCATGTTTGAACTCGTCAAAAAAATTATAAACAGTGGCGAGGGATGGAGCTTTAACATGAAAGGCCAAAGAAAGTCTGTTATAACTTTTTCGTTTGTGTAAATGGCAACGAAATTCATAGCAAATTATTATACGAAAATTTTGTCGCATTAAATTCACATTAAGATTGTTAGACAAAACAATTTTCTTTTTGCCGCCTATTTGTAATAACAAATGATAGATGAATGCAATATACATAATAAGATTGGTAAAAATTCTATTTTTGAATTTCAAATATAATTTTTATATGTTTAAATTTTTTAAAATGGCCAATTCAAAAAAAAAATAATTATTATCTACGTGCGAACTTTTTATCATAGTAGGAAAATAAAATAATAATTGTAAGAAAAAATTCAAAAATGTTTGATGAACTGCGACCGTCACATTTCCCTAAAACCCCGTTCCCCTTATCACATCTTGTCACAATAAACGAGATCACTTCCCCCATGTGAACATATTTTTGAACCTTACAATTATTTTTTTCTCTTTTGAATTGCTAATTAATCAATAAATGATAAGAAAAAATTGTTTTTTGAACACCTATCATTTCATCAACATATTTCTTTTCATTTAAAATTATATTTTATTTCGGTAAATTGAACCCTTAATATTCTGATATTTAAAATGTAATAACTTATTTGGTATATTTTATTAATTAAAATTATAATTCTGACTTAACGTAGCTACTTCTTTTGCAGTTTTAAGTATAAGAAAACCTATAAAACTAATAAACCCATATTTAATTATGTGCTGTATAGAATGCATCTTGAATGTCATTTCGTATTATGCGTCCTACCCTACATCCAAAACTAAACGTGCCGGATATTAGTGTGTTTCTTGAAGAAATTAAAAAATCCAAAATACATATATTGAATTTGCTGGATTTTGTTAGGGATGATATTTGATCTACACGCTTAAATCTAAGCTTTTTATAGTTTATTATTTCACGCTAAATTTTAATACCTACTGTGCAACGGTTGTGAGTTTGGTAGTTGTGACGCAAAACGTGGACTGAAAAAATATTTTTATACCCTATTTGCCCTATTCTGTACATATTGTTAAGGCACGTTTTTATCACTTCACGGTTAAGGCATAGAAGACTCGTAAATGAAAAAAATATTCACCTATTATATGGTAGGTCTTTTATATATATATTGCCGATTTTGAATTGCAGACAGCATTTACAACAGTTTACGTTGGAACATAAATACGTACTCTCTCGATATTTCCAGAAGTTACCTTACCTAGTACTCATCGCATAGTGTAATGGCCTATAAAAGTGAGCACCAGCAAGGGATGGGACGTCGACCCGTGCGAGTGTATTGACCTGCGCCGGAGTCGGTCACTAAACCCGAACACGTTTACAATTCGATCTTGAACACTTAGGATATTTCGACGCAAATGCGTCGATGAAATCTTACCGTTATTCGAAATTACTGCATTAAAATATTTTGTTGCAGTAGCTAATTGTTATATCCTTTTCAGTGCGTTCGAATTAAAAAATTATTGTGGCAAATTTTGATCCTGGACAGTAACAGTAGATATTTCTAACTAAATGAATGTATCGTAATTGATTAAAGAAAAGATATATCTTCTTTATTAGTTTATTTTAGAAAATGCTTTACGAGGAAAACAAATTCAAATAATTAAAATCCTAGTAATAACGGGTTAATGCCAAGACCACTTTTTTACATTATTTTTATCATATTATAAACTTTTAATCTAAATTTATAAAAAATATAAATCATTTCATACATTGAAGGAGTAGAAATTCACTAGAACAATAGTTACTACGGAACTACATTTTACCTCTTCTTTTTCAGTGTCTGAAATTTTCAATTCACAGGCGTATGAAATAATGATCTAACATCTAGGAGTGAATATCGAAACCTCAAAGGCGACGACCACGAATATTTCTGACGTATCAGACTTAGCCAATTTTTGTACTTATATTAAAAAAATAAGTATTAAGTTTGCTTTGATATGACAGTACTAATGATGTAGCTAGGGCGAAATGACAGAGAAAAATGTTTACTGATATTTCTATCGTCCAGATATAATGCGATCTGTAATAAGTTGATATTTAATTACCCGAGATACATAATAATATATATGTATATATATGCGTGGATAAATTGCGATACACCGACGTGGAAGGAGAATGGAGAGCCGTTGGCGACCGCGGCAGGGACCATTCTCATTCGGCAAGGGCTGAAACGCGGGTCGATGACCCCGTCCCCCTCGCGTAGCCGATGTGCCGTAAGTCCGTACACATCCTGCCCCGCGCCGTTGCTTTATTTCTGCGTACTGTTATTCATTACCTTTAAGGGGCCACCTCAAAGCTTTCTACCTTCCGAGAAATAATATATATTTCATGGTTTAAATTTAAAAACTACCTTGCTCGAGATATAGGTCAGTGTTTCAAAAGGAGAATCCATTGTAGTATAACTTGTACTTGAAAAAAGAAAAATTGAAAAACTTTTAAATATAGGGTAATCTCTTTATAACGAAAGTAAAGAGAGGAGCTGTTTTTATTCGTTTAAGTTTTCATTATGTGGTATGAATAAAGTAAAATAAGTAAAATCAAATTTCACTAATCAACATAATTTTTAATGTTTATTATAATAGGTGATAAAATTTTTCTAAATAGTTCGTTAATTTTGCCCGATGTTTTTTTTGCTATGCCAGTATCGTACTTGTGCCAGACAATAACAATAACAAAGGCAAGGGACTGCTCACAACTTTAGGTGTTTTTCTTAGAAATTTCGGCACCACGACAAATTAATCCGAGTCTTTTGTAAACTGATATCATAAACAATAATACTGACAATACTTACAGTAAATATTTACCGACTCCTAAATATGAATGTATTTGTTCTTATCGCTTTTAAGATGAACCAAACAAATTGCACTAATTCCTACGTTATAGGAAATTTTTCATTATAACGAACGACATTACATAGCGTATATACTGTATTTCCAACGTTTACACGTGGCCGAGAGGGAAATTAAATATATATATATCTTAGTAAAGACAAAATTTTTAGTGGTGGAGAATACGTGCAAAGGCCAGGAGTTTACAGTTCGGATTGCAGATCAAAAGTGGTTACGCTCCCGGGGATAGCAAGGATGGAGAAAGTCGACCACGATATCTACTAAAAATTAGTAGATATCGCTAATATTTAGTTTTAGGTGGTGTTCATTGTACTTCTCTCGTTACGCTGTCTCGTGTTCTGAGCGGGGGGTGAGCGCCGTGGCCGACAGTAGGCCGTGCATTACTTCGTTCGTTTTATCTGTGTCCTCTTAGGGAAGTGATATCGTTCACTCGTACAGATATCTGTAATGGACCGTGCTGACGGGCTGTTCACGTCAGTGGGCATCATTAAGTTCATAAGGCAATTTGTTACTTTCGGGATTTCAGTGTTTTGTATTGAAACGGTTATTATGTTTCATTAATTTCAAATGGAATATTTCCCGTTATTTTGATTGGCGTGAGTTAACTGTTGTTTAAATAGAATTTTAATTATATCGGCCCATATAAACTCGTAAAGTATATTTTGTTATACTAATGAAAATCTAGTTCGTTGTTGAAAGGCCGTGATCAAATAGGGTCCGGTGGGTAAACATCGGTTTAGTTATTGACAATTCACGAAGCAAAATTCGGTGTTAGAATGGCTTTATGAACAAAATTATGTGTGATGTTATTTATATTAATTTCTCAATATAACACAAAGTTGCTAACGTACTCGGATTGCCCGCCGACAATCCCGTACCGTAAATGCGGTTTACATACCATGCGGTTACCATACCTACGTTTTACAAAACGGAGTTCGACGACATATTCATATGGTGCTATGAATCTTTAATGTCGCATTTCCCTAGGGTCCTTTCTGTGTAATTGGCAATTAAAAGCTTTTATTATTTGCTTATATATGACATTATAAATTATTTGATATACACTTTCTTGAATAAAAATATATTAATATATGTATTTATATATATACTAAAATAACCCAATTTACAATAGTATGTAACGTTACGTCATTGCGCGTTTCATGCACGTTTCGAATTCTAAATTCAGTCGGTTGTTCTGATTCGCGAACTTCGTGTATGAGATTACAGTTCGTAATCACAGAAAACGATAACATACTTTATGGCTTATATCTGGAGGAATGTTATCGGGTAGCTCCACAATAATTGCCATTATCGTTATTGTAGAAATAGTGAGCACCTTTTGCTTTACCATATATTGATTGAAAATGTTTAATCGAGTGTATTTATATATCTTTTTTGGTAAATGGCCATAGATTTTGGGATTTTGTAAAAAAAATGGAGTTTAACGTGTAGATAATGTACTAAACATTATTGTGCGTCAAAATTATTTTATTTTATTGATTGCTAATTCTTGTTTCAATCGGCTTCATTGTTTCAAGTCTGTGGGTTAATTATAACAGATACAAATCAATTTACAGATATGATGCAAACCGGGTTAATCTTACAAAAAAAAAATGTTTTCTTTGATAATAATATTATTAACTAAAAATAAAATTATGTTTAAAAAAACAATGCGAAAGATGCATTAACTTTAAATTAAAGAAAAGTGTAATACTATGGAAGTGCAAAAGAAAAGTAGGTGCAATTAGAAGCTTGCCTGAAATGTGTTAACATGCAGCGTGTAACCCACCGCTGACCCTCGAATCTGTTCTTCCGCTACAAATCCCTATTCAACGAATTGAATGTTGATTCGAAGGGATTGACTGATGTCGGACACCTAAGCGAGTGTTGTTTATTAATATTAGTCCGCTAAATAGTTATAATATTACTTGTATGTACGTTTCACGTCTTTACGTAGGTACGTTAACACATGTTGCAGACAACCATCAAATTATGGATTTCCGCGAATTAACACTCCGCGCAAAATAATATGTACAATTGCAAAACTCAAGTAAAACTGTTTTATTGAGATCGTGTTAGTTTTAAACTACCCTATAATTTTCTTTTGCTCACGCTGAGGAAATGAATAAATAAACGATAATTTTTTAGGTAATTCTGATGGAAACTCAAAAACACTAACTTTATATGGCGGTATTTTTATATAATACCAGATTAAATTTATATATTCCCAAACATTTGACAATATTGACTACCCTTTATACCCTATCATATTAGATGCGATCCAAAATATTCTTGTATCAATTTTCATTACAGTTTGTTATAAATCGAACCCTGTAAGATCACATGTATGGAAATTTTATAGTGTGAATCAATATCGTTCACTACTTATCATGCAATGATTCCTTTTTAGGATTTCCTACACTTGATGAAAAACCCTAAACCATAGACGGCCACTCTTGTGTCTGTCTGGCGTTTCGTTGATCGTTGTCATATATTCTTAGAATATACTGGAAGAAAAAGTTGTGATTCAATAAAAATACTAACAGCGACACGCGGCCCAGTCATAAATATATAATAAAAAACAAATGAATTCTGATATGGGGTAAATTTTAGGGGGGTTAATTAGGACAAATATATATCTCTTATACGTATATAATGAAAATAGGTTGTCTTTGTTCGCCAATCACGTAAAAACTACTAAACGTATAGACATGGGACTGGGACCATTCGATGCGGGATGATTTGTAGATGGTTCTAGGCTACTCATTTTTCGAATTCCGTAAATCCTTCGCCATTTTACTTTATAATAAAAATTACCCAGCGAAGCGGGCGGGACAGCTAATATATATGATAAAGTGCACCGTTTGACATTCCAAATGAACGATTTGTTATGAGAAATACAAGTATATAATATTATACTTATACAAGTTAAAATGGGAACAAAAGAACATCGTCCATTCCACCTTTATCTGCAAGAGTAGATCTTTGAAACGATGAAAAGAGTGCGGAATATAGGACAGCACTCATAGTTTGCAGGGAAACTTAAACGCCACTCTTAGGTCGAAATTTTAGATAAGCAAAATAATCGTGAATAGAAAAAAAAATTGGGTGCGTGTACTTATGTACGCGCGTGAGAAGTTATACTTGTTCGGGAAGATATACAAACGAGCCCAAACTCGATGGGGTTGCGTTGTTTAATTACGGAGTTCCTATGGCCACCTTCCAGCTCCATCATGAGACTCTGGTTACCATATAGTACCAAAGTACTCGTCAAGACGAATCAAACGAGCCCAAACTCGATGGGGTTGCGTCGTTTAATTACGGAGTTCCTATGGCCACCTTCCAGCTCCATCATGAGGCTCTGGTTACCATATAGTACCAAAGTACTCGTCAAGACGAATCAAACGAGCCCAAACTCGATGGGGTTGCGTCGTTTAATTACGGAGTTCCTATGGCCACCTTCCAGCTCCATCATGAGACTCTGTTACCATATAGTACCAAAGTACTCGTCAAGACGAATCAAACGAGCCCAAACTCGATGGGGTTGCGTCGTTTAATTACGGAGTTCCTATGGCCACCTTCCAGCTCCATCATCAGACTCTGGTTACCATATAGCACCAAAGTACTCGGCAAGACGAATCAAACGAGCTCAAACTCGATGGGGTTGCGTCGTTTAATTACGGAGTTCCATGGCCACCTTCCAGCTCCATCATCAGACTCTGGTTACCACATAGTACCAAAGTACTCGGCAAGACGAATCAAACGAGCCCAAACTCGATGGGGTTGCGTCGTTTAATTACGGAGTTCCTATGGCCACCTTTAAATGTACATAAATTTTCTCATTATTCGAAATTCGAATTCTAAGCGGGCAGCTTCAATCTGTTAATTTTGTGTCACACAATCTTAAAATTTCACTCTCATTATTTTTTCATAACGCGCCTAAAGAAGTATAACTTCAAAAAAAATAATATATATATATATATTATTTATTTTCATCGAGGATAAATATGATCATTTATAGCCCGCAACGCTATGCGCATCTGACTCACATTTGTTTGGTTTATTTTTCGAGATATTTTAGAACGCAATATGTCGCAATAGAATATAGAGATTAAAACAATATTTTGAAATCCTTTTACAACGTAGGAATTGTCAACAGAAAATTGTTTCTCTGAGAGCATAAGAGAAAATCCTTTTCGACAACGGAACCTAGGCGAGATTTACAATGCAGTATTGTTACTGTAGTATGTATGCTTATAGTATGTAGTATTGTTACAGTATCATCACTGCCGAAGCCTCAAAACGGTCCCCGGTAATCGGTGAGTATATAGCTAGCTTTACATGCGAGAACCTATGGCAGGTGAGAGCGAAGTGGGTCATTGGAAGGGCGGCCGTAGGAAAAGCGGGTCACGCCGCATCGCTCGCTCGCTTCATGGACAGGACGTTATTTATTCTCACGTCGTCTGCGCCGATACTAAAAATAGACGCTGCCACCCTGACCTTGATGACATCTCTCGAACTATTCCGCCAGGCGGGTGAATAAATAAATATACGTGTTTATATAGGCTGTTTTTTTTCAAGACTGGAACTAGAAGTACAGGATTTTAATTCACTTTATTATTTTATTAATACTTACTGTAACGATGTATACCTATCTATAGCATTTATAATTATGTAACCGTATTGATATTACCATAAGCTCATCTCAATCCTTCAATGGTGTAGAGACCATAGACCTCCATTTGTACGGTTCTTACATGGCTCTTTTCATTGCTTCGGCGACATTCATCAATGGTTTCATACAAGTTTGTCGGTTTCGACTACGTAAAGGTCCGTCGTTACCAATTTAGCCCGCATAGATTTTCCGAGGCGCCCCTTGGCCATCCATCATCCATCCATCCATCATCACCGCTGTCCATCACACTCATTCACAAAATAGACTCATCAGTTTACTTGGATTCTTTTTTCCAGGCGATCGACCCACCTCAACCTTTCCTTTCATATTATAGTTAGTCCTTTTATAAGACACTTCTTTCTCACGTCATGTTCCCTATCTTCTTCTTCAAGGACACTACGTACACTATGTAGGGACAGCATCTCCCCTCTGTGGATTTTACTTTCATGCCTGTTCTCCCATACCCACTTTCTTTGATATATAAAGTAGGAACAGAATTCCACATATTGAAATCATCTGTCAATAATGAAATTCTGAATTAGCTGGATGCACTTTTCGCGAGATGCTTTTACATTTTATAACAATTCACGAGAGTTCATTCAATTTATTTTCAAGCTTACTTAGCTCGTAAACAAACTCTTTCATTTATTAGCTCTTTAGTCAGAATTCTGTTTGGGGAAAGCCGCTGACATTTCAAGAATATATCTTATAAAAAGAGCACAGTTCTGATTATTTTTATACTAAAATCCAGAGATATAAATAAAAGTTCATTTAAATAAAAATATTCTTTTCAATATATTGATGAAAATATAGTGTATGTAAAAATATTAACGCTATCTCTAAGAATAATACCACAATAAAGTTGCTAAAGAGATTATAAAATTAAGATATACTCAATTTTGATAATGTATTAAAACCCTACTCATTACAAAAGGCGTTAACGAACATATGAATATATTAATGTTTGAGCATCGATGTTGTAGATTAAGTACAACAATAAAACAAAAACTGGTATTTTATCGCCGGTTCTTCTAGGGTTTTCAAACCAGTAGTAAATTCATTTTAATTTACTATTAATTTAGAATAACCTTTAAAATTACTACAATGATTTGTTTTGATAGAAAAAATACAAATTGATATTTCGTCGTTATGATTCAAGTAAAGGCTTACACTTCAGAAACTAAAGACGAAAATAAAACTTCTATTTGGACACCAAAATACTAGTTAATCACGTATTCACTGGCAAGGATACTGTTATATTTTAACCACACGGCAAATAAATTGTGGGGTATTGACGGGGTATTAACTCCGTCGAAGTACCAGGTGGCGTGTTCTTAAGTAAAGAAACCGAGTTCGTTGTGTTTTTATCTTTTATCAAATAAAACTATAACGCAATGATTACCGAAATCATCACTGGGCTGAGTAAGACAGTGTCTTGTTAAGTACCTTTCGGTAATGCACACATCGGATTGTACTTTGAATTGTTTCACTTCATAATTCTACTACTTTACCCCCCAAAGTGTTAAAGACATTAAAAGGGATGAAATTCTCATAAAAAAAACGTCGAAATTTGTGATATCAAATATATAAGTTTGGATTCCGATGGTAAAAGACAGGGCCAGTTCTTTGGACGCGTCATCTGAAGCGCTCTCAAAATAGATGTCATCGAACTGACCTTCATCAGCCGTGAATAATTGAATGAATGTGTTTACTTTTCTCTCTAAAGAAAGAATTGGAGATTACAACTGTTTGCTGTCCCAGTTTGCCACGACAAATATATCTTGACAAACGTATCGTTTTCACGATTACGAGGGCTACGTGTTTATATTTTTCGAGTCTTTAATATTATCCAAGCCTATTTTTACCAATTGATTGCTTTCATCTTTAACGTCTTTTTGTAGTATGGTTGTGAGTAAAAATTGTAAGTGTTTTTTGGAAGGTTTATAGTTAAACCTGCCCTTTATCGAACGAGTGGTATTTGAAGATGCATAGGCACTAACATTTTTAATTAGAAGACAATAGCTAGATTTATGTCAATACTAGATTATCAAAGTAGATCTAGATTTTAATATAATATGTTTCTGTCTAATAATCATTGTAATTTATGTGCATTTATTCAGGGTTAGTGCGTTACAGGAATAATCATTCGCCCACTGTGCAGTTTTCTCTTAATGGTTTAATATACTGGATTTCTACGATCCTATGCAGTTAGCAGGCGTGTATATAGGTTAATTAAACGTCTCGTGACGTGTATGTTTCTCCGGGTTCTTCGTACAATATTTCCATATGTACACTGCCCTAACTTTTCTAGCATGTCGCAATCGATGCATATACCATGGGTTATAGGTTGTGACGCAGCGTTTTCCTTAAATCGATGTATTACTTCAATTTGAGAACTTGTCTCCGATTTTAAGAACAAGCCGAAGCTACCTCTCAAGTTAGACATGTTTATTAAAACCTACTCATTCGTGATATAGTTGTATTATACCACAAAGTAGTACTGGGAGTAAGCCTAGCTGTACGATTGCTAATTTTATTTCAAGGTCAGCTTTGGAATACTACTCAACAATGGATCCTAAGCATTTCTCACTTGTTTGAATTTACTGTGTGTTTCACGCGCCCGATGAGTATAGGTCTTAAAGCTAAACGCCTAAGTACTTGATCTCATTGCAATTATTTGCTTTCTCACAGAGCTGTTTTAGGCTATATAGGAACAATTAAGCACTCAAAGGCTGGGTTCTTGGACACAAAGTCGGTGCCCTTAGGCAGGGTACTTAGGCGCACAGGACCGGCCTTTGGATACATACAGATTGCGACTCTTATAGATAACTAAATGATGCGTGAATGGAAAGAAATGTAATTTTACACGCAAGGTAAAGACGATGACGGGCCTGTGCTCTGTGTGCCCTTATGGAAAAGACGGAATTGCCTTCTCACTAAGTTTGAGTATCAAATCGATTTATCATTCAGTGACGAACATACCACAATGTCATCACATGAAAAGTAAAATATTTATTTTACAGAAAAAGCATATCTTCTATATATATATGAGATTTCCACCCATATATTGACTCATCACGATATCTCAGGAACCATAAGACCTAGAGACTTGAAATTTGGTAGGAATATTCCTTTCGGCGAGTAGAGGTCAGCTAAGAACCGATTTTACGAAATTCCCCACAAGGGGTTGCGGTAAAAAAAAAAACATTTTCAAGTTATCGTTCTTATAGGTATAAAACTTGGCCAGAATATTCTTTTTAGCATGCTTGAATTTACTAAATATGAATTCCATGACCATCCACCCTCAGAGGGCTGTGCGGGGGAGTCAAAAATTCGAAAATTTTGTGTCTTTCAATCTATAGCGGCTATAACTGTGAAACTTGGCCAGAATATTTTTGTTGGCATGTTAGATTTCACAAAGAGAGAATTTTATAACACTCCACCCCCAGATGGCTGTGCGGGAGTGTTCAAAATTTTAAAAATTTGTATCTCCCAATCTATAGCTCCTACAACTTTGAATATTTTTTTCTGGCGTGTTCGAATTTACCAAGAAAGCGATAAACGAAGTCCACGCGGACGGAGTTGCGAGCAACAGTTAGTATATATATACACACCGATATTTTTAACACCCGAAAACTGTTTCAAAACAAAATTTTGGGTTCGGTTGTTTCGAGTTGTTAGTTCGAGTCAGTAACGCGTGGTTTTAGGATAGAATGTAATGCATGGTAGTAGTAATTGTACCGAGGGAATTATTCGCACGAGGGCTAGCTATTTTTCTGTAATTTAGTTAATGGTTTGTCCATCTGTTTCACCACAATTTGGTAAAAGCATTAATAGACGCGTATCCACTGACAAGATCACGAAACAAAAAAAAACAAAGTAATAGGGATAGAAGGATCAGACGAAACCACAAATTATGATGACTTGCGAAGCTTTAATTATAGGCTGTGTTATATGCTCTTATTGAAAATGGACATTAGTAAATCTTAAATGGGCTTTAAAAAGATTCCCCTAATGTAGAAATCTATAACGATTTCGCCACTCACTTCTGTGCATTCAATATTAAGTTATCAACACTCATTCTTAACTTTGGATCTTGAGACATTTATCTATAGTCAATGATATTTGCAAGTATTATGAAGTAAAACGTTACCAATATTTAGTCATGCGTCGTGACAGTGTATAGGATTTTTCGTTTTAACATACTACCCACTGCCCGTCATTGGCAATACGTATGAAAAGAAATCTTGAATCGTACGATATTGATAATTGCCGTGATAGCGTTGTTATCTGAAAAAAATCTGCTAAAATGCTGAGGGAGTTTGTCCACAATTGTATATCTCGATGTTGGAAATTAAAGTTTAATAATGATCAAGGATTGTCTTTAAAAGAATGATTTGCGAATCGCGTCTATGAAGCCCTTTAGGCTGTAGGGCGTTAGGCGCGCCCCTCGGTCGCTGACCGCGTATTGATCCGGCGAAGTGGGTCGCGACCCGCTTCCCGTTGCACTCCCTACGGGCATTGGCTAACTGCAATTTTCTCCAACCAGTAAGCCGTTTGCTCGGATAGAGTGCCTGAAAAAAGCATGCAACGCCATTTAAAGCTAACTAATTCTATTCCGGTAAAATTTCGCTTCCGAGAAAAATATATATTCTTTACTGAAGCAGACTTTCTGAGGTGATTACACAACACCTAATTTAATAATAGCAATGTTCGGTATGGGTTTCATTTATCTGACTGAAAGTGCAAGTCGACGTTATTATCGTTTTAATTACGGAGTTATCGAGTCGCTATCTCCGATCGCATAAACCTCACAATCGACGCAAGTAAGATCCGACGTTAAGGGAATCCCTGCAAAAGTATCGGAATTCGCACAGTCATGTATACGTTCTAATAGTACTAATACATGAAAATATTAACTTTGAAATACGTAAATTTGTGTTGTATCCTAATCAACACATGCATATCCAAGTTAGGAGGGGATATAACATGCTATTATAGTACTGACATAAGCTTTGCATACGTCAATTAACGTAAGTAGTTTATTTATCGGTCTCCCGATAGGTACGATAATATTGACAATTATTACATAGACATGTCTTTTGAATTTGTTTAAAAGTAAGCACAGTACGTATAAAGGTCAAAGTATACGATAGCAATTAATGCATATTCTTTCCTTTGTGAATGTTAAAGTGCCAGGACATTTAATACTACCTAATAAAATAGTATAGCGCAGCAAAGCGAGCTAATTCACGGAGCGCAATGAGGCACGCGGCCTTCGGCGCTCGCTAAATGTCAGGCACGTAAGTTCCGCGGTACGCCCTGGCCGGTACCGTTTTTTGTACGACATGAAAACATTGCCGGGGAAGTCGTTTAGACCGGCGATGGATGTCTCTGACGGCGGGCGGCCTGAAACGCAGTCGCGGCCTGCAACGACACCATTTGGTCTATACTTCGCAGTGATCGATCGGGCCTTTTGTTTTGCGTGGTGGCTCGTGTGGGAGCGAGCGGATCCTAAAATTCCATTCGATGGATTAAGGCAAGTACCTAAATTTGATACTATTGATTTTATCCTTGGAAAATCTGCATTGTGATATTAATCACGAATTTGACATAATACGATAGTATTTAATGTAACATTAGTTAAGCATTTACATGGACAGAGGTCTTTTGACGGACTCGTACAATAAGTCACATTTGTCTTAAAAAAAAAAGACCATTTAAAACGAACTTATATTGTGGACGAAAGATCAACATACAACTGACTGTAGTCACAGTACTGTCTTACGGTATTTAAACTAGCTATATGTCGAGTAGACAATGCATACTTATAAATGTTTTAATTCGCTGTCGTACTAAATGTAACTGTACCTCCGGTCGCTGCGCGGCCTCATTACAGGCCCGCGCGCCCGTCCGGGGCGGCGCGCCGCACCACCGCATCACCGGGGTCGCGCGGTCGTGAAAGTCACTCTCCCCACGCCGCCGGCCGCTCGCCGATTCGCACGTTCACTTTCCGCGATCGGAATCAATCGAGTTTACGACGAGGAACAGTTGAGTAGTTTCCTCGTTGCAAACTCGTTCCCGTGCGCGCGGCACAATGTACTACAATGTAGTGCATAACACAAAATAACTACTCGTTTTGTGTACATAGTGCTGCACGCTCGGAGACCCAAGGAGTTCATACGGAGAACTGTTGAACGCAATGTTCCAAGTACTTTAGCTGAAAGAATAGAAAATGATCCTATGAAAGTAGTTACGGAAGAAATTTACCTACATTGAATAGTCAGGGTAGTGTGACTATAATACACAAAATTTATTTGTGTTAATTAGTTTGAAAACTAAAGATAATTTAATAAGTAAAAAAAAATTGTCCGCAAAGTTGAAAAATTCAGGAAAAACTGAAAGTGCTTTTCTAAGGAATTTTTATATGAATTATGACCGTAACCCCCACCATTCGAACAATGGATGAATATACGTAATTCTTTTGACGTGATAACGTCTTATAAATCGATGAACGCCAGCTGCACGCACGAAGAAAAATGACTCATTGTCGCGTTCCGCCTGAGCCGAGCGTGCGAGCGAGAGCGCGGAACAATAGAGAGACACGATCGGCCTAAGCTTTCGGTTTGTGACACATCTATCTCTTTTCTGTATAATTTAAATAGAAAAATATTTGAATTAACGAGTGCAAATAAATGTTAATTTATCGAAAACATTTTCATTTTCAATTAACTCCTTTGTATTATACAAAATAATAATAATTCAGTGATAATAATTCAATTCATAAATGAATGCAATTTTTCATCAATGTTTTCTTATGACGTTATCACGTAAAATTACCGTCCGTAAACGGACTTTACAGACAAGCAATTTTTTTTTCTGTTCAAAATCAAATGCAAGATCAGGATGGAGATGGACGTCGATCGACACAAAAGATGTAAGAATTCAAAATCAAAATGAATGTCTGTATGTTTGTCCCCTATAGTGCTTAAACCAATTTCGGAGGAACTTGATGATGTTGTGAATCGTAAGAATGCCCGAGAAGATTTCTGGAAAAAACTAGCAATTCTCCCTGATTTTATCTGAATATTTGTATTGGTAAACTGAACTGCTCAACCGAATGTAAATATTCTTCCAATAATAGATAGCTTCATTATTTCTGAGTAAATTAGGTTCAAGATTTATCCACGGTTTCATCCATAAATTTATGCTTCTAAAACGATTTAAATAATTCTTTAATTCATAGGAAGCTACACTCTCCGGTAAATATAGCTCGTATTTTATTTTGAGACCAACATTTACTCTCGGTCTCCTTCAAATCGGAACTGTGCTTGGTAGCAAAATCGGAATTGAAAGCCGGACGGAGAGAAGAATCAAGAACGGGACTGAGGTCGGAAGCAGAATGAATGTGATCATAATCGAAATGACAACAGGATTGAGATGACATTGATGGATACAATTGTGAAGGAATTGATTGTATGTCCATGCTAGCGGAGCTGCGGGCATTAACTAAATGGGCCGCCACGCTCCAAAAAGGGCAGAACAATGTCTGCCGGGCCAACTCTTCTTGAACAAAGAAGATTAATGTATCTATGAAAGTAAACAGCGGAAGTCGGAGATGAATACTATTTCGATGTAACTTTCTTATAGCTAGCTATCAGTCAGTTACGATTGCGTGTTATAATAAATATAGTTTAAAATAAACTATAAAACACGCTTTTAAAGCACATCAAACTAAAAAGTGAAAAATAATTCTTAATATAAGCTGAAAAAAAATAATGAAAATGACAAAAAATACTAATATTATTGTGAAAAAGCGTAGGATGCTCTAATTGCGAAAAGTGTAGCACAAAGCGCCCCACGCTTTTTTCACAATAATACTAGGTATATAGTATTTTTCGTCATTGTTCATTATTTTCAATTATTTTTTAAGCTATGTTTTCAGATTTTTAAACTATTTTTATTTTAGTTCGATTGATTGTTAAAATTTTTTTCTAAGGTTCCGATATTAAGTAATAGAATTTAGTAACAGTAATAAACCACTTGCTCTCACGCAGACGATACGTGACGAAATTATTCGATCCTGGCGATCCTGATCAGGATAATGAGATAAACTTATCAAATTATTGTAAAACTGTTTGTGTAATAAATTACACATAATATTGTTATTTATGTGATATATTTATAGAGCTCGAAATATGTTGACATAAATGCAATATATTTTATCTGTTTATCGTGGTTTGTCTTTAATTTTATCAGCCAGTCATTTATGTAACAAAAGATATCGATAAGTGATAATCGTGATACATTATCATAATCCCAGAAGGCCCTATTATCTGCGGTAATGATTGAATGGCCTAGAATATTTTTCAGATAAAACTTTGATATTTACAATACACGTTTCCGTAAGATAACCCGATGTAATATAACTATCTGTTGTCAAGTTTTCTCTCATTTTGCATTGCGTTTATTTTAAGACGCTGTTTTACATACAATCTGTTATGATAATTATTGTGGGCTTCCTGAGAATTACGCTGAAATGAATCGGCTTTAGACCAAAGCTTTAAGATGCCGACCAACAGTTATTTACACAAATGAGCCAAAACAAACGGGACGCATATATGCTAGTGACGTATTCACTACGTTTGTTGGAGTTTGATGGTTATTTTAGCACCTGGCATCCCTTTTGTTTAATACATTCCTCAGAGAATTTATAAATATCTTGATTTTTCTGATGTCGAAAAAAAAAATGATCTCGTATTAGTGTCTTAAATTTTTTTTACGTTCATAATAAAGATTTCATTTTGCCGTACCGAGTGTCGCGATCAATGAGGATATTTAAAATGAATCTAAAACACATGCTTAATAATAAATATCTACGTTTATCCCGACTTCCCATTAAATATACAATTCTTAGTGAGCCACACCAGATGACCACGTCGCGGTCGGAGATAAGCAAGCGGCTGACAGCGAGGCCGCGAACGTGTCACGTTTAGGCACACCGTGTACGGAGCCGAGCGTCATTGCGTATTGTAGAATAATAAAATAATACGATTTTCTTTTTTAAGACAAGGACGTTAGATAATCTCGTTATCGCATGCCGATATACAATTAGTCTTCTTTATTTTACTGTGTCTTAACTATTATTTTACTCTATCTTAACTAAGTATATTCTCCTACTTTTAAAACACTAACCAAATTATTTACCTTAAACATTCCATTGTGACAACTATATTGACAGAGTTCGCTAGAAGCCAATGGGTATCCTGTCGCATTCCCACCATATCTAGTCGAGACCATTCATATATCACGTCACACGAATTTCACGATTTTCGTCATTGTCACTATTGATTTATAAAAAAAAAACACTAGATGGCACAATCGTGCGCTCAAAAACGGCAGCGATAAATCAGTACTAAAACAGACAGTTTAGCACTCATTGCATCCAGTGTAGTTTCCTTGCACTTTACGTTACGACGTCCAAGTGTTCTGTCAAAGATATGAAAAGGATGGTGTTTGTTATTTTCCATACGCAAAATTTAGTTTACTTTATGGTAGATGCTCATTCATGTATTATAATGAATATTCGATAGAGTATTTTGTATTTCTTGCGTTGTTACGTTATTCGGTCGTTTAATAATAAAGACGCTGTTCTTGGACTAATAGAGTGGCCTTTTTAATTTTTTTATATTCATAAGAATCTTAAAATCATTAGGAGTACAAATAAGTTTCCGCCGTTTTTTGTCAATAAAGTAATATTTATTGTGAAAGAATGGTAATTTAATTTTAATCGAAGTATTATCCATCAATAGCAGCTAGTTTTTTCAATCTTTTAGGCAGCGTTCGGTTCCAAGTCTGAAGAACACCTTATCTTTTGACGTTATCCACGAATCAACCTAATTTTGGTATCTTCATAAGATGTGAACCGCTGCTCTGACAGAGCATGTGCTATTGACCGGAAGGGATGATAGTCGGACGTGACAATGTCTGATGAATACGGCGGGTGTGGTAGTACTTCCCAATCAAGTGTTTTCAAATAGTTTTTCACTAGAACCGCTACAGCACCGAGCATTATCATGTAGGAGAATAATTTTGTCGTGTCTGGAGTAGTATTGAGGGCGTTTTTCCTTCAGAGCCCGGCTCAATCTCATCAATTGTGTTCGGTATAGAGTTCCAGTGATAGTTTCGCTTGGATTAAGCAACTCGTAGTACACCACACCCAGCTCATCCCACCAAATACACAGCATGAGTTTTTTTCCAAGAATATTCGGTTTTGCTGTGATGTTGACGCGGAACCAGGTAGTCCCATGATTTTCTTCTTTTGAAATTATCATAATCTATCCACTTTTCATCACCAGTGACGATTCGACGTAAAACTTTTTTTGTGCCTAACTAGCAACATTTCACTCATGGATAATCGGCGTTCAACATCTCTCGACTTTAATTCGTATGGAACCAATTACTTTGTTTATGAATCCTCCTAACGATTTTAAACGATGCGAGACGGAAGTGCAAGTTCCTTTTGTGTTTGAGATGAATCTTTCTGCAATAATTCCTCCAATTCTGCATCCTCATAAATTATTGGCCGTCCACTGCGGATCTTTGTCTTCTACGTCAAAATCACCGTTTTTAAACTTTTGAAACCACTCACGACAGGTTCTCTCACTCAAGGCAGCCTCATTATATGCTTCTACGAGCAATCGATGTGTCTAACTGCAGATTTTAAAAAAATTAAGGAAGTACATTAAAAATTCCCGCATATGGTGCTTATTTGGCACAAATTTAGACATTTTTGGATAAAAAAAATATGTGATGCTAATATGAAGTTAATATGTAATATGATAGGGTTATGTTCAGAGATGTAACAAAATACTTTTGAAAAAGTATTTGAGTACAAAATGCAAATACTTTTTTAATATAGTATTTCAAATACTAGATACAAAATACTTTTGTCTTTGGTATTTAAATACAAAATACGTATTTTCAAAATACTTCATCGAAATAAAATACTTTTTGTTAAAATTACTTGTATTGACGTGACAACGTCTTAAATTAGGTTGCGGCTGGGAGTCACTTTGAAAAAGTGTAACGCTCGGTAACGTAACGATGAGTCACCGAACGAGAGAGAGGCCCGCCGAATGCCCGTCTCTCTCCCACTCAACTATGATCGGTCTGCCGCGCGCAGCACTAGAGAATGGTGCATAGCTTGCAAATGTATTGCAAGTTATTGTATGTATATTGTATATAAATACGTATGTATGTGTAAAGGTAAAAATAAAATTTTGTTAATATGAAATTCAGTGCGAGATTCTTTGTATAAATTAATGTTTTAAATATAATTCTTTGTATAAATAAATGTTTTAAATTGTTACTATTATTTCATCCTTCTTCCTACTATACGAATGAATATTCACATTAAAATGATTTTACCATTCAAAGTCGTTGTCACGTAAAACTTTCGCCCGTATACCGACTTTATTCTTTATTTATTAACGATTTTAAAATTACAAGCTCTTCAAAAAGAGTATCAGACGTGTTGCGTCTGTGTGGACGCATTATCATACCACCATACGAAAACAGCCGTTCCACTGGTGCCGAACTCGGGAGACAAGTGTTGTATCGTAAAAAGACTTTTTTTATAGTTGGATATGTGTTGAGGATATTCAGACTTGTGTCTTCATCTCTTAAATATTGGAGGGTCTCCAAATCAGTGCAGGTGCTGCTGTTGCCATCAGTAGAGGTTGTTGAGAGTCTGAATCATTGAACATATAATAAGACTCACTTTTTTGCTTCTTTTTCAATGTTGATGTTTGTGGGTGTGCACTTTTAAAATCTTCTTGTTTGAATCTCCGCAATTCTGCAATGAACAACTCCTTCACATACTCCTTTTCAGCTCTTGGTACCCACTTTAACTTGAAGAAGGGATATGACACAGCTGCTAAAATGCTGTCTTTGGCACGAGTGTCATACAAGTTATATTTTTCAAACCGATTTAGTATACTTTCTTTTATTATATCAA
This sequence comes from Eumeta japonica, assembly GCA_005406025.1. Taxonomy (NCBI): domain Eukaryota; kingdom Metazoa; phylum Arthropoda; class Insecta; order Lepidoptera; family Psychidae; genus Eumeta; species Eumeta japonica. The sequence continues at coordinate 25,864 of BGZK01000532.1, forward strand.
TTAAACCACCACAATATACTGGATTTTCTTGCTTCAATAAGTCCAACATTTTGTGCATTCGATACAATTCTGGCTGCAGGCATCCATAAAAAGTCTCCTTGTCACCTTCTAAGCTTCGAATGGCTTCAGATATGGGCTTAGATGTGTTAATATACTCAATCAAAAACTGTACTTCTATCTCTTTTAAGACGGCCAATCCTAGTTTTCTCAGAACTTCATTGATGGTTTCTTGGACTTTCAAAATATCAGTAATGCAATCATAATAGGAATTGCACCTGGTTGGACAGGGGCTTGTTGGAGATTTACCAGTGATTTCCAGATAAATTTCACAAGCTTTTGGAGACCTAGCACATAAATTCCATACAGCCTGACATTTAGCCATGGCCGCATCATGTACTTTTCTGTATGACTTATTGTTACTTCTGGCTTTGTCTATGTCCCGAGAAGGTATTAAAGGAAATATTTGTAAAAACTTTAATGTTTAACATCAGATTTCGTATAAAGCTTTTTGAGTTAATGTTTAGGTACTTACATTTTGCATTAAAATCCCAATATTGGGCAAGCAATCACTGAGTAATTAATATAAAGTATTAAGTAGCACCAAATCCAACTCTATATTTAATAGACAATATATTTTTGATAAAAAACAATACAAACACTACTTGTATTAATAACTGTCGGCGTTAGACATAAAACGTAACCAGGCAAATTAAATAAAACGAAAAGGCGCGTACGGCGTAATGACTTAAGACAGGTATGTGCGTTTTGTTTCATCTGTCATTTTGCGCATAGACTTTCAAAGCTGCAGCGCCACTAGTGGCCATTTTCTGAATCGCGGAATGCTTTAGAAAAATAAAGCTAGGAAAAAAAAGTATTTTGTATTTTACAAACCATTTTTCAAATACAAAATACGTCTCGAATAGTATTTCAATTAAAATACAAAATACTTTTAAAAAAGAGTACTTAAGTACAAAATACAAAATACGTATTTTGTATTTTGTATTTAGATTTTAAATACAAGTATTTCAAATATGTCACAACTCTGGTTATGTTGTCCTTGAATGGGCAACCTAATTTTCAAGCCGGTTATCATCTGCGAATTAACAAATTATCTATAATTATTATATTCTTATAGTCTATGATGGTCACAAATGATCACAATTGTGTGAAAATTTTTTACAAATTAAATTTATTGTTGCGTTTCAGTTGTTTTAATATTTTAAATTTATGTGTGAGGTCATGAAGCGCTGCTATGTGATGTATTTTATGAATAGTCACTTACAAATATATTATAATTTCAATCGAGTGCATATTGTCCAATTAATTATTAAATCTGGTCGTTTATATAGACAACTCGATTTATGTCGCTAATCAATTGTAATTTCTCGTTTAACGACTATGAATTCTTCATTCTTGTTCGAGAGCAAAAATTTTCGATTATTTAGAATATCCATTTGATGTGGGTTCGTTCCAACGTTCTCTTTTGCTATCGGCCTTCACCACCCGACTATAATAATGTATTCAGTCACGTGGCTTTCTTTCCCGCTGCTCCTGAAGTATTTAACCGACGGCCGCCACGTGACGCGCGCGCACGTTGAGCACGTGGCCGACGGGCCGTGTGCGCACCGGTCATGGAAACTCTCAGAACTGTAGAATAAAGCGTTCGAAGCCTTATCGTTTACCGAGCGTTCGCGTTCGTTTTCTTGACCGATTAATGGCGTGTCGAGAAATTGTTTACGTTTGTCTTGGATAAACGCTTCTTTTCAAGCTTCGATTTATATTCCAAGGTGACGACGCACACGACAACAAGATATTGTGTTCGCGTTGAAATTTTATCACCGGTGTTAATGTCACATTCATCTGGTTTTCGTTTTGTAGGGTTCATTGGTCTGTTCAATGCAATTAGCAATGAAACGATTAGCAACGAAACCTATTATTAAACCTACGTCCGTCCGCCGGTCTGTCTGTCCTACCTTTAAAGGCCTGTATGGTTTCGATCAAAGCATAAGCAGCCAGTTAAAATTTCCGCATAATATATGTGTTGTGATAAATATCTTAACAGATGATAAAGAAGTACTTCGTATGAGTAAGATGTTTTTATAATTGTTTTTTTTTGGTTTCTCTTTATCGTATAAACTATATTAGAAACATGCATTAAAACTTCATGTGATCATTCGTAAATACATAATATAAATAGGTATATTGTGCGATAGTACGGAACCCTCGGTGCGCTAGTCCGAGCGAAAACTTTTCGACCATATGAATTCTATAATAGAAAATGTTTATCCAAATATTACCTGGTCGGACGTACTGAATCTCATATTTAATCCACTTTCAAAAAGTTGAAGGTTCTCAATTCCGTTATTGCTATTTATAATATCAGAATATGTATACTGTTTTAAGGGTCTTTGATAAGTGTAAGAGAAATTATAAGGTTCTATATGACAATACAATTTTTGTAATGAGTTTAACAGAGATGCAAATTAATATCGAAAGGATAACCGACATATGCTATTTTTAGGTTTCTAGAAGTTTGTGGAAGTAAGGTCATAATTTTTAAGGTGTTATACACCTAGCGGAGCTATAGCTGAATGTGGTGTACCTCCTCATGTAGCATAATATGCTGTTTTTTTAATAGCTTTTGAAACTGGAAATTTTAAAATAGAACGTCTTCATATATTCAGTACGTAATTATTTTGAAGTGTATAATCTATGGATCTATCTTAGGAATGCCATATTTTTAATCGAGTACAAGTTTTTATTGACATATTGGTAATACGCAGGAAGGTATTCCGGAATTCGAAATATTCGCTGTCAGTACAAGTAATCGAATGTAATTTACAAAATCGATGAGGAGCTTAATGACCGACAAATAAAAACGAAAGGACGCTTATAAAAGCGAAGAGACCGGCTCCGGCTGCCACAAAAGAGCGACTTCACCCGAGTATTCTCACACGTTTCGAGTGAAAAGCTTTCGCTTCGCCGACTTCCCGCGCCCTCCCCGTGCGCCGTATACGCACCTTTATTGGACTATTAAAGACTCGAGCCGTTCGCGCTCGATCGAGGCGGCCCACTCGACACTTAGACGTGGGTGTCCCGACGCCAAACGGCCGTTAGCTCGCGCACTACGCGTCACCCAATATGCTGCACCGAGATAGCGTCGTGGAGGCGTCGCTCGGCCGTAACGCGAGACCGCTCGTATCGAGAGCGTCGCACTTTGGTGTCCCTATACATTTTTATTGCGGGATCGACCCCTTGTTAACTGTTCTTAGCCGACTCGAATTTTCTCCATGATAACATTTTTTAATGTCGTAATTTATATAATGTATAATTTTTGCCCGTAATTCTTCCTCGTTTATTTAATTTTATTCTATTCAATGCCAAGGTCATTGTAATCGAATCTGTGAGCTTCGTTAAATAAAAATTTATCTAATATTAAATGGAATATTATGATATCGTTATTGATGTTTATAAAATGATATCGTACATTGTCAAATAACGTCGTGACAAATATTTACGCCGTAATAAACTTTTATCTGAAATCGCGATCTTTTTGGTACAAGTGTTGGGATGGGGCAGGCAGGTGCACATGTTTAGTGCGTTTCAAAATGTAAGCATATCAAATTGTTCACAAATTACGTAATTATCGAAAAAGTATCTTTGATATAATAATCGGATCTTAGGTGTCTAAATATCATGAGATATTTGGCTTCAGGTTTAGTTACTTAGAAAATAAAATTAAAAAAAGTGGAGTGTTTAATACACGAAGTCAGTTCTTTAATCTGCCCTACCGTATCAAGCTTATGAGGCACATGTGCGGTTGCACATTGAACACTACTCACTTCTAGGTTGGAATAATGCATTAACGACTAAACTCGACTGCATGTATTGCAGAAGATCTCGAAGCGTTAGCCATCCTGTATTTTGGATCGACTTTAAGACTTTGTCCTTGCAAAGAGAAGTTACAGTCATTTACGTATTTTATCGTGTATGATATGAGGCATTACTTCGAGGAGTTGCCGCTAAGTTCCACTACCATATTCTCCCGTCGTACATAGATGTTTCATGAAGTACGTCCACCTGGTTTAGGTCGTTGTACAGTAAATCAAAATTGCATATTCACAAAAATTAACAAGTTTTTCTACGTATTTCCACAATCTTGTGTTATTAATAATTACTTGTGTTATCAATATGATGGGTCAAGTACCCAAATAATAAGCATTGAAAAAACATTTTCAGAAGTTAGACATGATACAGATATAGGAGTACTACTAGATCACGTCGTCATTAACATTTACTAACTGTTCACGTATGTCCGTGGTATCGCCTTTATGGATTATGAAGTCTTGTTAAATTGTAATCGTTAATGTTTTTATACAATCGACTTTTTTTTCTATTTTGGTAAGGTGTACAAAAGCCTAGCCCACAATGAAATATCTCCTTTCGCCCTTAATTTCAACGAATGACGGTCGAATAGCTATGGTGAAACCAACAACAAGGTTTCCGAACGAAACAAAATGATGTTCTATAAAGTCATCATGTTGTAAATGTAAATATATATAATATACATTTTGTGAAAAAGAAATATGTATTTACATATATTTCTTAGGTGTCAGGAGCGTGCTATAAGATTTCAGGCGGGGTAAGCATAGCTAAAAAAAACTTCACAGTTTTACAATTGTTTCGGTCGGTGGCCCACCGCCGGCGGCTACCTGCCCTACCCGACTCGACAACTCATACAATAGGAAGAAAAGTTTTCACAATCAAGTGAGTTAACAGACCTCAAATCTTTGAAATGTTTGTAGCGACTACGACATTCGTTCAAAACATTGTCTACAATCTCCGCAAAACACGCGCTCGTAACACTGTTGATCACTATCTACTCTCGTCTGCCCGATTGACGCAGTTAGTAGTGACGCCGTTCGTTGCGATGGTGGCGTGGGTTCGATTCCCACACAAAACAAACTTTTAATTTATTTGAATAAAAAATATTTTTTTATTAAGTTTGAGTATTTCCACGAATTATGTGTTCATATTAAAAAAAAGTATATATTTTATCGATTGTCTAATATCCATAATACAAATCTCATTGCTAGGTTTGGGATCAGATGGTGTTGTGTATATGTCGAAAAATATTATTAATAATACTGCTTTTTCCTTTTAGGTTGGTCACAATCGAATTTCAAAACAATTATAATTGATATCAAATTTAGTTCCATGTGAATTCCACGAAAGTTTCAAATCCGTTTTAATATTTAGGACAGAGTAAGCAATATCACTAGTCTTTTTCTGTAATATTTCATATGAAATCAATGAAAAGAAAATATTGCTGAAAACGTATTTAGAAAAAAAGATCAAAATCCCTTCCCTTGCAATCAATCTAATCGTTTCCTTAAAAATAAAGTCGAAAAGCGGCATATTTTAATTTACTTATTTGGAAAAACTTTGCCAGACAAGACATATTTTTAAATTTTTTGGAGTAAATTTACTAAATAATTACTTAAATCGTTTACCTAAAAACAAATAACAAAGCGGCGATAAAAATGCCAGGATGAATACAATACAATACCTTGATTATGAATACTCTTTAGTCGCCTGTAACTGAAGAAAGAAGGTAGTATGAGTATTACTTCTAAACTAGTGTAAATTAAGGTGCACTAGTAAAGAGCGTATGATCAATAGCACTTACGTTCTTTTGTCTTTTCGGCAATAACTCATAAACGGTATATCTGATCATTCTGAAAATAATTTTCGTTGAAAGTATTTCTTAAGCGTTACCTTTTTCGGTATTGCTTCAAAAATAACAGGCGGGAATACATTTTCTGCTATTTTCGAAACAGTTATTTCTTAAAATATTCAAACAATAAAAAATGCTTAGAAACTTTATATGTAGCATTTTTAAAGAACTGTCGAAATATGTACTACGTTTGATAGTTACTAAAAAATATTTCAGCTTCTGTTACCTCTATGGAGTGCCCTCTTAAAAATATATATTTTTATTATTTAGCTATTAAATTAAGAAGGCAGCGGCTTATACAAGATGTATGTCTATAGTCCAAATTTTATCAATATACATCTAGTAGTTTTTGAGTTAAATTCCTGTGACACGGACGGTCGGATATAACGATACTATAAGGCTTCCGTTTTTGCCATTTTGGTTCCGGAATCCTAAAAACTACATTTGATCAAAGCCAGGTTCGTCAGGTATGCAACTTCTCTTGTATCTTATTGATCGTATTAATTGCTCAAAAAAGGCGATAAAATTTTAAGCATACATAATATAGATGAAGAACATTCACTGTCCATTTGTAAACGGTAAACCTGTATGTTATCGTTTTCCTGCCACCTTTGATCCTTAGTTTGCTAATAAACTGTCTGCCACTATCAGCGTCCAATGCGTTTCATTTACACTAAATAATGATACTCATTACTGGTTATAAATAAATTACGTATACAAGGATAATTTTCAGTAACAAACCCTGTATTTTAATATGAAAATGCAACCACTGATTTGGTCGAGATGTAACGTCTAACAGCACACGCGGTACTAATGCATAAACGTCTGCTGACATCTATGCATCGATAGAGTGCAATCAATGCCTGTGCTCTACGAATAGGCGCGTGTGCACCGAGATTGATGAACTACTAAGTACTGAAATATAAACGAAAATAATTCACGACGTCAGTGGCCTCGTAAAAGTTTGTAATATTTTAATGGTAGATTATCTTCGCCGGCAGTTTAGACGCGTTCTTTGCTAATTTATAACGTGATTGCGCAGGGTTTTATACTTCAATTGACGTCATAGAACTCCCCGAGACCTACGTGGAGGAAGGTTATTTTAATCTTTATTTTGACGTCTTTATCTTAATCTTTATAACATCGCCGCGTGGTTTCTGCGTACGCGCTGTGTGGTAGCGTAGGGGTTTTTGTGTTTTGGAAGTTTTCTCGTCTAAATTATTTGTAGAATTTAATAACTTTAGCAATGAGGCTTTTTTCTTTTGTAAAAACATTTTGCATTATGATCTGATTTTTCTTAGCGATATGCTCTTGAAAATCAGGCCAATTTTTTGGAATTATTTCACAACTTCAGTTTGAAATGTGCTGTTAAATTATTTCACAATGCTTTGCACAAATACCTATTAGTGAATTACTATAGTGCTGACACACCGGCGCAACTGGCGGATAATTTTATAATAACACTACTATAGTAATTCAATTTCAATATGTTTTAACTTTCAAATAAAAGTTTGAAAATTATTAACAAACGTTTCCCAAATTAGATCTATCTATATAACTGTTTTCGTAATAAATTTTAACAAAAATATCGTGCATTTATTTCAATCTAATCTTAGTGATTTTACAGCGCAATACTGACACATCACTGCCATTTTTGAGACGCGCAACCATTTGAGTTCACGTTAGCATATAAATTTGCGTTCCCTAACTTCAACTTTAAAGGATTGTCAAATTTAAAAACTACTCAAATTACGTATAACACAAATGTCTCTCAATAAGAAAATGGTATACTGGAATATCACTCAACTTGAGACAGCTATCAACGGCTCATTTTATTATGTATACCTAGCTCTGAAATAAATCAATCGAATGATCATACTTATCATTAGTGTTCCCTATTTCAAAATAATTTCAATGTATAGAATGCTGGATAAAACGAAATTTTAACAATAAATTAAAAGAAAATACAAATGAGAACGAACTCTCGTAAATTTTGCCATTAAACAAAGATGCTCTCAGCTGATCACGGTCTTAAATATTTAAGTGCTCTTTGTGTATCCTATTTAAAATAGCAGGATGTTCTTTAACATGGTCTCAGCTGAGTGATTGATTTGAGTTATGTTTCAGTATTCGGCCGTTTAGCACCTTAAAATGAGTAAAGTACACACAAACGTATTATGACCGGCCGCAAAGAAACCGTATCTTTATATTTTGCTTAGTTAAGAGATTCTTAAAATTGACTATACGAGGTCACGGCATAATAATAACGATTTTATAAATAGCTGGGGAATTTCGTAAATAGAGTTATTAGAGTATTAATTTAGCAATTGACTGAATGCGGTCACTAAAATTCAAATACATTTAAGGAACCCTATTATATTTCCTCGCCCACAACCCTGCCCATCGTCGATCACGAACTTATAACGTGTGCAACGCCAGCAAACGTAGTATTCTGTCTCGTTTAGTCGGTAAGCATACGCGTTGTCCGGGACTTCCACGAGTGGGACAATAGCGACCGTAATTTTTTATTTTCGTTGTGGCCATTGTCATCGGACCAAAAAAATTACAGGTAGAAAATAAGTTTGTATCTGTTTAGAACCGACACTATTATTTACAGTATCGTATCAAATATTATGTAGGAAAATGAATTTTGTATTATGTCGTTTAAACTGACAATTATAGAATTGATTTACTTATGACTAGCTATTTATCAACAAAGGAATTTAGTTTTTTTTTGTAGTTGCTATATCGTTTTAACACAAAAACGTCATATTAAACAAGTTTTTTTAGTTTAGTTTTAGCTTATTTTAGCTTACTTTTATTGTGCAAAAGCATTAAACCTATACGTTATAGGCAATATTTCATTTCCCATACGATTGACAGTTAGTTGGTAACCATTACTTCGTATTAAGTTTCAGAACAAGTTCGTAGTGAGGTACTTGTCACAATTTTATTATTACTAAAATATTGGTACGTACAAAAACAAATACTAAAAAAGTTTCAGGTTTCTATAATTTTTTGTTACCTTTAGATTTTTCCTCCATTTTATAAAAAGTGTACAAGTGCACGCCGGATGTGAAACATCTGATTTATTACGTGAAGCCTTAACTTATAACTGCTCTAACATATAACTGTTTTCGTTTTAGGAGTAGGAAGAAAGTGTCGTTCTAAATTTTTCTAACTTATCCTTTTTTTAAAATATTCTTTTGAACTTTTCGGAAACTACATTGTTTCATATTTTTAATCCTTCTTGGGGGTTAGTAATTATTACATACCTAAAGACTAACTTGTGTCAAAAATCTAGAATTTTCTTTCTGTTTATTTTAAATCTCATTTATTTGAACCTTTTCAGATGATTCTTTATTTTAAAGAACAATTTTGCGTTTATTTCGTGTGATTAGTGGCCATAGCAACTATAGTTCACAAAGTCCTATTCTTGGAGACACTCGTACAGAATGAGTCTATCTATAAGCGACGATTATCTCAGGATTTCAACTTGAACTTATTGGAGATCTACGACTATTGTCTAGATGTGTGTGTATACATTATCAGCGTGTCGATGACGTCGGTGCTCCGTCGGCGGCCGGCGCGGGCGGTGGCGCCGCCGCTCGTCTCGCCGGCGGGCGCGGGCGGCGGCCGCGGCAGTGTGGGCACGACCGCGGCACGGCTAGTGTCGGCCGTTGCGATGTGAACGCTTAACCTTTTCCACTGTCTACGAGGACAGCTTCAGTCGCGTGCGCCCGACCCTTTACGTTCGTTCCCCTCTGCGCCGTCGACCGCGTTGCTTCTTAATTTTCGTTTCGTTACGACGGCAATCGACCCGCCCGCCCGAACCATGTAAGTGAAGTTATTTGTGTCATTGCTAAACTCCAACACGCCGCGTCTCGACCGCGCTGCGGGGCGATAAATTTACGTGCGGGCCTCGGAAGGGATGGGACGTCGGCGGACGTGTCGAGAAATTGAACGCATCGAGGCCACGTGCCGACTTGCCGGGCCGGTAAACTTGATTGGGCGACGCTAACCCGCTACGATTAGCTAGGACATTGCACCGTGATCGCCCGGACAATGTGGATTCTTTACCATAGACGTGAAAGTGATTCATAACACGCCTACGTCACGAGATATCAACAGGTGTCGAGACGCCACCGTAAATACTAGCGTGACGATGCCCTTGTATATTCACGAGTAGGCGGATTAGCACCTACGCGTTATTTTTAAATTTTTCTAATGAAATCAGTTGTATTTTTTCTTCTTATTTCTAAAAACACATACGACATACCAGAATAGTGTGTGTACGTAGAGCAGCCCACCTTTATTTAATCCCCCCGCCATGCACTTAGCCGTATTATCATTTATGAGACTGTCGCTCGTAGCCATCGATACTAGGGGTGTGGTTCCATTCTAATTACAATCGTATAGTACTCTAGTACACAGGAGTTGAATTATTGATACCGAAGGGCCTAGTCGTTAAGAGTAGTAGGTACGTAATACACTGTATGTAGGTACTATAATTAAAATTGATTAAAAAAAATACTGAAATTTACACATCCATAAAATCGGTCAAAACTTTAAACATCAGTTTGTAATTTAACCTTGAACTCCTTGAGGCGACTCGAAATTAGAATTTTAATTCGATTTCTGTACACATACGCCGGCCGACTTATCTATTCAAATCGATACCGATTCAGACTTCATATCATTTTTAAATTTCCGCTTTCTTTCGCTCAGCACTTGTGACCGGGGCACGTTCTGTCTTAGGAAGAAAGACGCGAGTTTTTCCACTCCTGTAAGTTATAAATGTACATTGTCACGTGATTTATATTTTGTGTATTCAGTACACTCGGGGGTGATTAAGTGAAATCCACCTAAAATAATTCCTATGTTTGGGGGAACTTGGATATTCTCGTTATTTTTATTTCTTCCTTTTCTTATAACTTTTACGTTTGAGTGGAATTATTCTTTTCAAAAATGCTCTGCTTATTTTTTATATTTTGACAGTTCATTCTAAATACTAAAAACTGATATTAAAAAAAAAACAAAACTGCGCTCGACTAGTTTTCTGTGGTATGCAGAAGTCTTGTATAACTTATCAAATTCCCTGTAATGGTTTTCATTTTTCAAGTAATGTGAAGCGAAATTTAAGAATTTCATCACAATCTATTTCGAAATACTGTCACCGCCGACTTTGTACGTTGTGCCACTACCAGTATACACTGTTCGCACATGGATATTTAGCTTACATCGGTATCACAGTAAATATTAATTGTGGATTCAAGAAGGTTTATCTACTTAAAATTTAACGTCACCGGCATGCGCTGGTGTTGTGCGGAGATGACGTGTGTCCTGTTTACCGTCTTTCGTTGTGCCTTCGCACTAAATGGTTGCACAAACAACATCTGTTTACGATCGTCTTTATGACGACATCTGGACTCTTGTTCTAGATCTTTAAAAAAACGTAACATGTCATCTTGATTTCACATTCGTCATGCGAGTTAATGTCGTTAGAGTGTTGTTTTTAATATATACACATTTAATATCTATGAAGTTAATATGTTTTATATACCTATTAGATATATATATTTCCTATTATGCATATAATGTTGTAAAATATTTTTTTTCAAACAGAACGATATTTCTGAAAAATGTCAAAATTTATAAGGAAAGACGATACTGAAAAACTATATACATGAAGGAGGAAACGAAAAACGCGTCATTAGCTCATGACTGGACGCCGTCCTACCCGCGAGGGACGCGACGGGTGCCGCTAGGTCGTCTGCATAAAATGGCTCGAATGGTTTATTTCCGCTCTAAATATTTTGTATAAACGAGCAACAAATAGGAACGTACAAGTATTCATTGGAGGAGATGATTAGTTAAGATCGAAAGGAGTTGGACGAGGAAGACAATGGATACTCCGCGTTGGAGCGTCTCCGTTTACCGTTATAAGTTCCACGTACAAAAAAAATAATACGTAAACGAGAATAATAAATAATCAATCGAAACGGTATGCGTTTTATGGCTTATAATTTGCACAAAATAAAAATATCTGTCGCGTCGCCCACGCCGTCGTCGAGGTTCCGCAGCGCGATCTGTATAGATAAGCGCGCGCCGGCGGCTATCTCGGTTGGCAACCGGTCTCGCGCCATGATCGAACATCAAATCGATCATTGTTGCCAATAACACGTAGCGTATATCTGTTGGACGTGCATGTTCTGCTGTTGACACGTGAAGAAAGTGCGCGTTGTCGTACTTTTATTCACTGGCCATTATTATGTGGTCGTTTTCGTTTTCACGCCTCCATCATCGTTCCACGGCCATCTTTCAACTTTGCATTTGTTATTTCATATTCGTTAAATTATATATTAATGTATTATATTTAAAAAAAAACAAACATAATTATGTATGTATGAATATATATATATACCTAGATTTTGTTTGCGGCTTATTGAATATTTCGCCTATTTTTTTTGTTAAGGCTTTAAATTAAGCATCGAATCTTTTCGTCACTTTGTTCGGGAAAGTGGCAGAACATCGTTTTTAATTATTTTTTTTTCATAATGACATCTTTTAATGCCATTAAAATCAACCAATAACAATTAACACAACCAAGAAAATTTTAATACAAAGCGATATATACAGAGCACGAAAAGAGTTATGCTCGACTTTATTCGACACTCGTTTATTTTGCTGCGTAATAACAAGAGCGAACATGTACGACGCACAAAGTGTATCGTAATTTCTTACATTTCTTTTATAATTCGTTGTTGTAAACTTGGCAAGTTACAGTCGTCGCCGATTGTCGGATCTCGGATTTATTGAGTTACAATCGTCAATGCGGCCTTATACTAGGTGTTCTATTGTTCAATATACGGGATCAGCGTAGGAACGGAGTATAAAAAAAATGGTATAGGTATGTGCGCGTCGCTAGCGGCCAAAAGATTTGCAGAAAATATTGGGTATCAAACAAAGATTCCTTTAAAAGAATTATAAAGCTCTAATTTGTATTAAATACATTTTATTTATTTATGTGTCGATTACTAGTTTTTCCAAAATAATATCACCGTGTCTGTATCATTTGTCGTCTGCGAGTTTATCGACCGTCTGGTGTTCGTTTGCCCGTCCAATTAGCAGACGTTCCCACAGCGTCTATTCTATGTTCTGCGTGGTAGACGTTATGAGATTAGAACAATAGGAACACGCTTACCGTGTAGAAGAATAACACGCGGTCTTCATCGAAAATAGAATTTCAAATTGGAAACTTCACCAATTTTAATTTCACAATTCATATAGAATTGAACGTTTTATAGAACAGTAGCGGCGGCAGTAGTGCGTCATCCGAATAGGCATATATAAATACTTAATGTGACTAAAATAGAATATGTAACACTGTCAATATAGTTTCGACGCGGGCAATTTTATTGTCTCCTATGCCTTTAATAGAAAAGGCCTACTGAGAAAGTGCCATTTCTACGCGATTGCCGTATCTCCTGGCGGTCGTTCTGAATAGCCTACTCTGTTAAACTTTTTATATTGCCTTCGAAGGCAATATAAAAAGTTTGTGGATCCACATGGTTAGGTTTTCACATTCGGGCGAACATATCTGAAGATCGTTTTAATGTTCTTTAAAAATATGCGATTCTATTTCAATTTTATATCTACTCGTTTATAGATTATTCAGACAGTTGGCGATTGAAAATAACGTTTTATTTTGGCTTTGGCCGTCGTCGGTCGACTATTAAAACTTATTCATCGCCGTGTGAACATGAGATGCATCGACGTTCATTGTCGATATCTTATTTAAGCGTTTATCTCCGCACGTATCGTGTTAATCTAGATGTGACAAGTATTGCGTTGTAATGCATCAATCATCTTGTTACATTGACTAATCTCTCTATACTCTTGGACTATCTCGAGAAGCGAAATTCAATTTTATCTCTTTTCTTCCTTTTTCTTTGTCGCTTTCTTTCTTTATTATTCAATGCTTTTCAAGATTAGCGATTCAACGCTTAACGCTTCCGAAATCTGGATGCGGTATGATAGTTTAGTATACATATGTAAAAATGCATTATGGCAGGTATGTGTATTAAAAAATTGATTAGATTTTTTCAATCAACGAGTCGTACTCGAGTGGTTAGTCAACGCTCTCGCGTTGACTCTAAAGGTCTATACATAGACAATACGATAGCATTGAGGATAGTTAAACATTATAAATCTGAACTATCTTAATTAGATATCGATATGACTGTGTTGTACTTTTAACATATAAATATCGTCATCAAAAGAGTATTTCGGTATCCGGACTGACCTGCACTAAAAGTATCTGAAACAGACGGTCGGTATTAGCAGTATCCAGATGAAATTATTATTATACCCCACAGCCCGATAACGCATCCAGAACGCATTCTGGATCTCTGACCTCGCGTTTTGTTTTCTTAGTTTCCTTAGCTATACGAGTTGTGTGCCCGGAAGCGGCGGTGATTGCGCTTCTAGAGGTCATTCAGGTGTGGTAGCCTTTCTAAATTGTTGTTTTTTAAAATGTTTTCAAAACGCAAAAGTGTATCGATTGTTATGGACTATAACGTTCAAAGCGAATAAAGACATTACGAACATTTTCAAGTGTTTGATTGAGTGAATTCAACCAAAGTATACACGTATGCTCAATTCGAAGGCCCTATATTGTGACGCGCAGTATTCGTAGATGAAAATCTAGTTACGTAAATTAAAAACGCAGTTAAAAGTGCAGTGAGTTGAATTATATAAAGACAATCATTACTAGATGAGAAAAATTAGCCGCTACCAGCCAAGTCGCTCCCGGCCGGAAACGTGAGCGGGCGGTCAGATGTGCTAATTTTAATCGGAATAGAATTTTGAGTGCAGCTCTAAAATTTGGTGCCGTCGTACTTCTTGACTGCAGGAATTACGGCAGATTATTTCTGTCTTATACAAGTTTTATATGAATTACCAGAAGCCAAAATAACTAAGTATGTAGAATATAGGAATATCTTCAAAATTACTGAAGTGATAAATTTGTTTTGTGTTATAATTTTATACAGTTTTAGCAACTTGTCTTTGTATTATTTTTAATGAATTACAAGTATACCGGACGAAGGTCGATTGTAAACAACAGGAAAATGCAAATAATTATTTTCATTGCAATGCTTTGTTAACTCGTTCTTATATAAGAAATTGCCTACGATGAAATTGAATTTATAAGAACAGAAACAATTATAAAGAAAATTTGTTTTACGTTGAAAGAAAAGGACATAATAGAACGAACAAACGGGCGTCCATTTTAAAACGAGCAGAACATGTTTCAAGGCTTTTTTTTCTAATATCGTAACGAAAGAAGAACAACAGTATGCACAGATAAGTCATAACTTTGACTCTACGCATACGTAATTCGTGTCTCGATCCGACGGCAATAACGAGGGATTAAAAAAATATATGATTATCGCCCACGCTCGGTCCGAAGGTGGTTTTATATCTAACGCTCTGCCGATATTTAAGGAACTCACAAAATCGGTATATATATAAAAGGAAGTCGTGTTATTTAATCAAGATCGTGTTAATCAAGAACGGTTGCGTAGATTTTTATGATCTTTGATTTGTTGAATTTGTCTACTCTCCGAATATCAAAATAACTAATTGAAAATATGAAAAATTCAAGAAAACAAATGTGAAGGAAATCTATTTTCTCATACATTTTTCGTATGCAAACGCTATCTCCGATGACATGACGGGAACTAAAGTGAGTTTAGCTAAATTTGCATAGAGTATATCATTTCTTGTAAAAGTATGTTTGAATGGATGTTTGTCTTACGCTGACTTACGACGACGCTGACTAACATATTAAATAATATTAATACAATAACATTGTATTATATTACAAAATAAAGTTACCTTTTATGTAATAAAAGTATAAATACCAATATAATCGGTAATCTATTGCTATTAACATCCATGGTAGAGACGGACCAAAATTGGTATCAAGACGGCTATTGAAATAAACGGAATCGGGATCCGAACTTACAATGGAACCAGAATTAATATCGATAACAAAACCGTGATCGATAGCAGAATTGACAGCAAGAACAGTTAATATTAAATGAAGAGATTGATTCTTTGCACAGCGAGCATAGAATCAAACTCTTCTCTCCACCGGCATATTGCTGAATATTAGTTTATGCTTAGCGAAGCAGACGGGTAACGACGGTATATATGTATATGTTTGGGTGTCCATTGCAGTATAAATAGCAATTTGTTATCACTAGCATTAATGCCCAAGGGAGAACCAAGATTAGTATCGAGATCTGTATTGGAATCGAGAGCGGGACAGGGAAAAGAGCTGGCTTGCGATACGGAAATTGACATCGAGGACAGGACCGTGATTGCGATCAAAAATGACAGGAAGTCAGCCGATATAGAAGATGAAGGAATTTATTCTATATCTACGGAAGCCAAACCGGGGGCACGTTTGAACAGTAAAAAAAGTACTAAGTTTAAATTTACGCCCAGCGAAGAGTGACGAAGGGTGACCGCTAGTTATCAATAAAACGAACAATTAACTATAAGAAGTAGGTTCGTGTACATATGATTTTTAATTTAACTAAAAAGTCAATAGTTTGTCAGATAACATATAATACCACAACATCACAGATGAACCGAACCCTAATCCAAATTCAAATTCATCGCTGCAATGTAATCTTGGCTCCAATAAAATAGATAAAATTCGGCCCCACTATGGATTGCCCACTAAGCCACAAATTGTATCATTTAGTTAAGGAACATAGGAAAGGTGAATAATTTTCATATCGATCCAATATTATGAAAATTATTCAATATTATGTGCAACCATCACAATATTTGAATGGACAATCACGTGGTGATTATGCATTCAATTCTTCTGATGGTTGTACATGGTGATGGTAAGCCACTATACCACCCAGATGAATTCCATGGCGTTGATAATGGACAGCGATAAAGGGATACGCCTCAAAAAATGTGGTTTGAAAAGGTGCATATAATAGGCGAGATGCTATGGACAGAAGTTTTTAATGTTCCAGTGCAAAAAAAAAAATGAAAAATACTAAAGTGACCATATTATTGACAAATGGCCAAAATTTGTGAATCGACCTATTCCGATAGGGGCTGGAAACGAGCGTTATGATGTGTCGGACGACGTGGAAAGCTACAAGGATGAAAAAACGCAGCCGTGTCCTATCTTATGGACAAACAAATTGAATAGATAGGTTTTGGGTTTTAAACTAATTTAACTTTGCTTTTATATCATTGTCCTTTATTTTATTTTATTCTATCATCTTATTTATCATAATGGTTTAATGAATTGGACCTAGTTATGATTATCCATATTTTAAATGAAATAAAAGTAACAAGCGGTATCAGTTATAGATTATTATTAATACCATTTTAAATTATATGGCACTAGCTGTACCGCCGCTTCGCTGGGTAATTTTTATTTATAAATAAAATGGCGAAGGTTTTACGGAATTCGTAAAATGAGTAGCCTAGAAACATCTACAAATCATCCCGCATCGAATGGTCCCAGTCCCACGTCTATACGTTTAGTAGTTTTTACGTGATTGGCGAACAAAGACAAACTATTTTCATTATATATGTATAGATTAATATGTGTACGGCCAAAGAATATGATTTTTTTTTCTTTACCGGCGTGAACTAGCGTTCGCGTGATTCGAGCGTCCTACCCAAGTTGACAAAAAAATGGTCGGACAAGCCGCGGTTCCAGCGTTTTTCTACCTGCTGGCTGCGTCTGTTGTTCGTATCTACAATGGTTCCGAAAATTCCGAAACTTCCCGATTCTATTTTATTTCCTGCAGTATTTATTTAATTTTCAATGTAGTTGATGACACACATCTTTACGTGCAATTAGCTAATTGCGCTTCAAATACTCAACGGTTTTAACAACTCACTCGGCGTAATCATCTTATGGCTTGTTAATGAATATTCTTTACATAGTTTTCTGCAATTCTAAATAGGTATAGTTAACTAACGATATACATAAATAATGGCAAAATAAATTATCAGAACTGCGTTTTAAAGAATCGCTTTCCATTTTAATTTTTAGCTTTTTGTTTTTATCAATTTTTAGCAGGCTTATCATTTTTCTTTCTGATAATTGATATTCAGTTTTTTTAAGCTATACAAATATAAATACAAATACAAAATCAGAAAAAGTCACGTGATTTTCAGATTTCCTTTTGACCATTTTTTACAACGTAATTGATTTCTGACCACGTTCAATCCGCGATCTAGGTTCTGATAATAATTTCCAGTAATTCCTAGATAAAACTAGCAACATAAAATTTAAGCCTGCACTCAAAGATTTTAATTCCATTAAAACTTCACGCACTAATCACCACTCGCTTCCCTCCCGTGAGCGATTTCTGACTACAGTGCTACTTTAATAATGCTAGTCAAGTCAATAAGAAGGTATTTGTATAAATATTTTAAAATTGTCATTGCCTCTTTTCATTTTCGTAATCTTCTCATAGAACAGTTCAATAAACCCGCATCAGTTATTGTACAATTTAAATTTCATTTTAATTTGTCTGATTTGACTGTAATTCAGATTTGACTGTTCGTTCGGTTCGCGTACCAATCTATATACAGTTCCAAATTTCATTATTAATTTATATTAATAACGAGTACGTATAAAAGTAAATTTCGAACTATTTTAAGTCCGCGCCCTCGAAAGTGACGAGTTTTCCTTTTGGCCGTCACCCAAAACGCCGAACGGCGGCGCGCCCGGCGCTGTCGGGAAAGCCTATCGTGCGCTCGTTCAATAATTGTGATCCGTTCATCGTATTTCTTTCGTCGGCAAATCGTCGCGGATTATTTGGACGCTGTAAACACACGACGCGACGCAATCCCGCCCGTTGCCAGAACGCGTCGCGCGGCGCCGTCCCCCGTGGATCTTTGCCGCTTTGCGTTGCGCTAATTGCGCCGTTCTGAGTATTTCGGTCGGGACGTTTTTGCTCGAGTCGTATGCGCGTGAGCACGTCGTAGGTATTGAAATTATCTTACAGCGCACGTAGGCCGAGTGAATAGCGCGTTAATAGGTAGATAATTACGCCGCTGTCGCCTATTTGATCGCTTTTTTACGTAGTAATAATAACTCAATGTTTTTTAAAGGCTATTTTGATGGAATCGTATAGAAGAAAGCGTATTTCATAAACAGCGCGCTGATGAATACTTCAAGTAATGCAAATTAATTAAGAATTCAAACACTTATGTTGTTAACTAATAGTGAGTTACGAAGGAGAGCCACAAAAATGATTTCACTACCCGATAACATATTAATAACGTTATCGCCCTTCGCAATAACAACATCGATGTACAGTTTTTGGCATAAACAATGAAATTTTACGTTCAGACAATCGTACTCTTCCCAAATGATGTTTTTATTCGTCACCGCTAGATGCTTGAAATACTCATAATCACTGAAATAACGACATATAAATTGTTTTGTACATTTATTAATAACTCTTAATGACATGTGACGAGATACCCGACGCAGATTTGCTTATCGGGCATACTTCGTTCGATCAAGTGGTGGCTACGGGCTACCTAGCGCGAGTGCCATTCGTTAGCGCGCAGTCGCTCGGCGTCGTGATCGGGTAATGTACCGGCGAGCGCGCATATTCTAAAAGAAATAAACTTTCTTGCTAATATCATAAACACGTAAGTTTACTTCCTTATAACATTCTCACGCTTCAAGTACGTGCTTGACTTGCGAATAGCAGCACAGTTTTACGTACTTCTAAAGTTAGATTTCAATTTTGTAAATTGACTTTACCTAAGATTATATTTCTGTGCCGAACGTGATTTTATTCGAAGACCAAACAACTTTTTAACAATAAATTACTCATAGTGCACACCAATAAAAAAGATTTTTTTCGGGACAGATAAAATCTGACTTTTTTTCCTGTGATAAATTGTAGCTTCATTACCGTACTCCATGGAGCAGTTCGAGTTGGCATCCCGTACTAACTACGAAATTCAATTGTACAATGATGCATTGTTTGGTTTCTTCCGCATATATTCACCGATATCGTATGTCAATTTCAGCTGGAGATCTCATCAGTGGCCACATTAATGGAGTTCCGATTGGACAGCGCGGAGTACTGCCAGGCACAACACAAATAAGTAGCCCGCCGCACCCACCGCACCGACCGCGCCAGGACCCCCTGCGAGAAGGACGACACCCATGCGGCCAGCTCGCACACACTCCACGATAGATATTACCTTCTACCATCCACAGGTTGGTTATCTGTTCCCGTCACGGTGTTACTATTTCGCTTTCGTTTTGCAAAACAAAATTATACCCATGTCGTTATAATAATATATATATATATATATATATATATATTTTATTATTATTATTATTATACATATGAATTTTATTCTGGTGGCTCGTATTCTTGTTAACCCCTGAAAAAATCTGTAAAAAAATATTACTTTCGAAAAACGCCGGCGATATAGATGTGCAAGACTAATCGTCATATATTTTCTGATTAGTGATGACCGAAAATCCACTGGTTTTTCTATATTGTAACGTAAGGCAGTGTTTAATAATTTTTCACAAAACCTTTCATTTATTAGTACAATATAATGATAGCTATAAGTTACTCTAAAAGAAGTTTTATTACACTTGTGTTATACCACCCATTCTGCAATACAAAACTCCAAAAAAAGAAAAACATCGCTAATCATTTGTCTACACAAGTCTATTTATATAATGCGTAGTTTACTTCACGAACCATTTGTGTGAATTGACCATAGTTAGTGATAATTTTTTTGTAGACCTCGTGGCAATTTCCGTAACAATGATATAATCTAGTTTATAATTTTTGAGGCTTTCGTTATTATCAGCAATTTCATAATTTTGGACCAGAAACCAAGCGATCTACCCAAGTCACACAATTTTTTTCTCTGACGAAACAAGCCGATGACGTTAACAAATGATATCTCAGCTCTCAATCTTATAATTGTGAATCCACCTTCATATCTGGTATCTCTCGGGGGACTTGCGGTGATCTGATCGAGCGGGCGCGGGTGACGTCGCCGGCCGCTCTTGGCAGCCGCCGCGGTGGCCGTCCGCGCCGCCCGAACTGCGCCGGGGGCGTTTCTATTTTTATTACGTGTTTATTTTTTATCCGCGACAGTCCATTTCAGACGGTGAACGTACTTCGCCCGTTGTATACGATTTAGAAACCATGAGAACGAATCGGGAAACTCGCGCTTTCCGGACGACACCGTTAATTCTTTCCTTTTCTCTCTGTTCCAGTTACCTTAAACTCTTATCGCTCGATCGGCGCCGGAGCA
Organism: Eumeta japonica; assembly: GCA_005406025.1. Taxonomy (NCBI): domain Eukaryota; kingdom Metazoa; phylum Arthropoda; class Insecta; order Lepidoptera; family Psychidae; genus Eumeta; species Eumeta japonica. The sequence continues at coordinate 46,964 of BGZK01000532.1, forward strand.
TAACACCATCACCGGAAGAATCGGTGAATTTTTGAATACGAAGAAACTTATGTTCTCTTAATTTAATCTCGGTTTTACTCCGCATTTCGGACTTTTGTTTATTTGCGATCGGATGTGCTCGCGGCGTTGAACGGGACGTCCATGCGGCTCGTTCCCATGATATAGTAGGACCCTTTCAAATAAAAAGGACCGAGACTGCGGTGTGTTGTGTGGAAATAGAGTGACGATTTGCCTGTTGAACTTTGCGATAGTACCCCGAGCTGTGGGGAGAGCGAGCGTCAGACGTGGTCTTCTATCGAACGAGGTTCCTTAAGGGCACATGAGCACCATGAAGCAGAAGGACATCCGGCCGGCGCCCTCGCTCATCGAGTTCAAGGGCATGCGGTTTCTCATCACCGACCGCCCGTCCGATGTCACCATTCAGGCCTACCTTCAGGTTAGTCATTTGAAGTATTCATTACGATTGCATTCAAATTCACTATATACTGCTGTAAAACTGACATAATCACTATTTTCAGTGTAATTAATAATAACTAGTAGAAATTTTAGTATATGTAATAATATCGAAATATATTTTCTCGACATGAGAATAGACCTTTAAAGTTTTAGTGTTTACACTTATTATTCACTTTAAAATGAAAGCAATGATCACATCATTTTCATACTTTAAATGTCACATAATTTTGTTAAACTAAATTTGATCGAATTGCTACGCAGAGTTGGGGAAGCTGTGCTATGAAGCATTCTAAATAAAGTGCTGTCCGCATGAAATTAATTCAATGTCAAACAAATTAAAGATATTTAAATTCGATGTGCACGGTCAGGGTACATTTTAGGCGCCAAAGCAGTATCACCCTGGCGTCTTAGAAAGTGATGTGACTATTGAATCGCTGCATATTTTTGAGATAAGAATTTAATTTTGTTAATAAATATGTCTAGCCCTTTTATCTCGTAATTTCTCTTTTAGTGCAGTATAAATATATATTATTATTCCATCTCATGATGACTACATTTAATTATTGGTTAAATTATCAATAAAAAACCTAAATGAGCTCCAAAGGTATTGATGCCCAAACTTGTTAAATTTTCCAAAATTCTTCTAATTTGACAAATGACTGTGCAATATCTGTAATTCTGATGGAAAATCATTAAAAGATACTTCATTGAAACTGAAAAATCAAATCAAAACTAAGTGAACCCAGACAGTTGCTTAGTAACAAAAAAAGTACCGTGATGATAGTTAAATTCATGAATTCATTATTGACATTACAAATTCACATTATGCATCGTGTACGATTTATTCTTGTCGCTCTAACAGACGCGGCTACGTGTATAGCGCGCATTGTAGGAGATTAGCGCTTGTAATACATGTATGTTTCATATACACCGATAGAATTGAAAAACACGCGTGTGCGAACCCAGCTACGACACGGCGCCGCTGGTAAGCGAGGGGATCGAGGTGCGCGACCTCGCCTACGACGACGGCACCTTCCCGCCCGCCAACGTCGTTGACGACTGGTTCGAGATACTGCGAGACAAGTGCGTTAAACCTTCATTAATCAGATCGTTTCATTACCGCCATACTGATATCGGTATCGGTAGCATCATTTGACTAATTTGATTCATTTGGTTTTAGAAGCGCCAATATGGCGTCTAGTTACAATCGTCACTAATTTTGTTTGTCAGCTTATGTTAGTGACACTAGTGAGATTGAAAAAAAAAATTATCAATATGAAACTTTGCAGTTGTAATGCTAGCCATTTTAGGATTGTTATTTGACTTTTAGGAATTTAAGTATTATATTGGTCATTAATCTAAACATTAGGAACTTAATTTTAAGACCTCGTATATTTATACTTTGGCAAAAACATTACAAAAAAAGTAACTCCTGATATTAAAATGTAAATTGTCATAGTGTAAAATGAAATGAAGCTATTGAACTTCATACACATCCGGAATACATTTGTAGATAAATGATCTTGTAAATAAATGACAATATTAATATTGAGTATTGAAAAAGAACAAATTTATATACATAAATATGCATGTCTATAGTTAATAACATAATGTTTTTGAAAATATTTAAGATATTGAGTAATAAATACTTACTGTACTCTTGATAGATTTAATTCTGTGATCAACATCTGTTTTACATAGTATGGTAATTTCATAAACTTTATAAAATGTTTGTGGGTAAAACTAGAATCGTTTAGCTTTATTAATACACGAGAGGTGGTGACGTAAACTGGTAATAATGTTTTATAATATATATGCTACCTAATTTCTTTCGTCCTATATTGGTTTGTATTATTAATAGTTTGGTGATCGAAAATCTTTCCTGCTATACATTTTTTTTTATTATGATGTTAATTCAACGAAACCATCATATATAATGAATCATGTGAAGTCTAGTTGACTTACTCATAGTTGTGTAAATGAAGACTTCGAATATTTTATTTCACAACATTATTGAAAAAATCAACATATTATTTCCATATACCAGACAGGTTTTGGCTGGGTATTTACTCATACAATCGACTACATACAATGCTTTTAATAGCATTATGAATTATTACTTTTAATTTAGCAATGTATTTTAAGGGCGGCGCACAAGCCGGAGGCGGCGGTGGCGGTGCACTGCGTGGCGGGACTGGGCCGCGCACCTGTCATGGTGGCGCTGGCGCTAATCGAGCTCGGAATGAAGTACGAAGAGGCCGTCGAGAACATACGGGAGTATGTACTAGACTACATTTAACGCGTAACTGGAGATTTATGTCTTCAGATAGTAATTGAATTTATATTAAGGTCTCTGAGAAATAATGTCAGCTTTTGATACTCATTTTGTCTATTAAGTAATCATATAAAAAAAAATCTTAATGTTCAAAGTGTAGTGCTATACTAGAATAAGATGGGCATCTTATTCTATGGTCCAACGTTTCATAACGTTCAGCAAGCTCTGAGATCTTGGCAAAACCATTCCACATTGTCACACTGTATTTTTAATCATTCAATCAATCAATCTTTTGGATTCAAATTTTTTCCATAAAATAATATCGTCATAGAACGAAGTAGAAGTTGAATATTACCAAGTTCTTCAGTCTTATCCCACATAACTTGCAGTATGTGTACCAGCATTGTTATATTCTAAGAGCACATGTTTCCGGTGTCCTAAACTTGGACATTTCTGCGACAAACTTCGTACATTCGTGTCGGCTGTTAGTTGTATATCTTGGCAGTGATAGTTCCTGGAATTATCTCAAAGTACAATACACCTTCATAATTGCACCAGACACATAATAAGATCTTCGGCTCAAATCAACCTCTCTTTAAGAAGGGTTCAAGTAATTGTCCTTTAGTCTAACCATTGATTTTTCCATGTTTTAATTGTTTAGACATATCCTTTTTTAAGTAACAATGCGTTTAATAAATCTATCATCTTTCGATAATAGGATCGAAGATAGGATCTTTTGCACACTTTTACTCCACGTTTCGTTTGAATTTCGTCATATTCGTGGGACATTATTTGACAACCTTTGTATGTTTTACCCAATGATTTTATGTGGCGATATATAGTATTTTTAGAAGGTCCTAGAAAGTCAAATAAACAGCGAATGCTAGTGATAGATTGATTTTCCACTGCTTCTTTTATTTCTTCAATATCTCATACAGATGGGCGGCCAGAGTGCGAATAATCTATCAGTGTCAAATTTCTAATCTCAAAATAATTACACTAACGCTATGCCGTTCGCTCATTCATTATATCTTCTTTGATTTCACATATCCTTGCTACCGCGGCTGCTTTAAACTTTTATTTTAAATAATTTAATATTTATCACACTCCATATGTTTTATTATTTAAATGTGTTGTCCTGTCGAATAACATAGACCGTATCATTAAAATAAAGTAAAACAGTGGTACTCTGTATAGAACTTGAGACTTGGTGCAACAAGTTATTACTTGTATAAATAAAAAAAATATATATTAATTTGAGTAGTGAAAACCGACATTACTTATGAGACACCCTCAGTGAAATGACGAGGTGTTCTATTTATTAGAGTGACGGGTTAGCTACACTGTCAAAAGTCTGTTGATGTGTAAATATGCTTAAAGAATTGCAATCCTTAATGTGTAGTATACTTATAATGCAGTGAGTAAAATTGTGAAAATTAACTGAAACAGAAGTACATATTTCCATATAAATAATTGAAATTGTTAGTATTGGCACAAATTTTATGTCTATATTTTTAGTAAGTAGAACCTTCAAACAACAAACAAGCAAATCTTATTAAATGGATATGTTAAAATCAAAATTATCCATCTCAAATTCATTATTTCCCGTGTTGATCTGATCTGAGATTTGAATATAAAACGACTTTAAAAACATTAAATGCATAGTGTAATACAATTATATTACATGTTTCTGAATACCTTTTATAAACTAACAAATCAGTAATCATGAAGTATTATGGGCAAGTTGCATCAAAATGCAACTTGTAAGTGCTGTCAAGTTTGGCAGATTTTCCATACACTATCTGTCAAATCTTACATTTCATTTAGCAATTAGGATTTTCGTCTGCAATGGTTTTTATTCTCAAATATCTTTATGGTGCGTCTTTCAGTAAACGCCGTGGCGCCATCAACGCCAAACAGCTGTCGTATCTGGAAAAGTACAAGCCCAAGTCAAGGCTCAAGAAGAATGGGCACAAGAACTCGTGCTGCGTGCAGTAGTAGATACATGAATATCGCAACGCCAATGTAATTCGCATACATTTCACAGATTGTGTAATAAAATACTAAATTGACGCATTTCACGTTTTAACATTTGACTTCAATGTTATCCCACCTTGATGAATGAATACGTAACTTAGAAGGAAGTACAAAGACTGTATAAGAATTACGTTGGCGCAGATGATCGTACGTCACGTCTGTAGGAACACCAACCCGTGCCCAGCAGCGAATGTAGCTCTGCTTTCACACACACACTGACACGGAAGATTATAGGCAATGTTCCAATTTTTTTTTTTATTTAAATGATTTCAATTAGTGCATCAATTCTCATGTACCGAAATGATTTCAGCTTCAATGCTGATACATTCCTTGTGATTTGGATATTAAATATTTTCATTTTTAAATTTCAAAAAAATTTTCTATGAATTTTCATTGGGAATCTTAATGTTAAGCTAATGTTTGTATGTTCATAGTAAAAATGTATAACCCTCGTGTATACTGTGGATTAGTGGAATGTGTAATAATAGATCGAGCCACAATTTGTGTTCATAGTTTGAAACAGTGTATCGGATATTTTATTAAATTCTGTGCAATCATAATAAACTATTTGCCCATAATAATTGAAAAACTGTCGATGTTGTACCTATTTTATCATAGTCATTGTTTTTTAAAGTTTCTCATTGTTTTTGTGGCAATCATTTATAGTTAATGTGAAAGTGTATTGTCTTTTTAATTTTATTTTTCTCTTCTAGTATTAATTATAACTATGAGGTGATGTAACGTCTGATTTATTATAACTGCAAACTTTTTTTAATATGTATAATGTGCTTTGTTAAGTGATAAAAGTAGAATTTTTCTTTGTAACATAAACCTCATTTACTATAGAATTTGTATTCTCATTTGTTTTGACAATGCTATTGAATGTGTAGACTGTAATTAAATTTTTGATTGAAAAGAGGAAGAATGTAATGTCATATACTACAATTGTTTACTTTTAAAATGTATCGAAACTTTCAGGAGCTCTTTGATATTATTTTTCTATTTATAGTTTTATGACATTTATCAAGAATATGATCGTGTATCTAAGAAACAGTCACATTCATAAATAAAGGTATAAGCAAAAATGCTTCAACTATACATGTGTAGCAAATTGAGAACGATAATCTTAAATGTTTGAGCTAATTCTTTTTTCTCAAGGTAATTTTTGTAAAAATCTATCCTTATTATTTAATTAAATCTACATAATATGAAAATATTAATAAGAACTTACCGTTACCTGGATTTGTACAGAAATCGCATAAAAGTCTAAAATCTGCACTGGCATTCAGTTTGAACATTTAATTGCAAATACAATGGGACGGGCATTACATAGCTGATTATGTTTGAGGACAGCTATAATTATAAAGAAAATTTAACTGCAATTTCTTGGTAAAATAAAATATAATTTTTCATATAGTGCGAGTAACAGATTGATAGGGTACAACTGCAATAAAATTGAGATCGCGAAGGATAGTCGAATTTCGATGGAATGTCTACGTAATTGGCAATATTAACAGCGTAATAAGAGTAGATATAACTCGGAATTATAGCTTTATGTCGTTATTGGCGACACCATCCCAAAACGGTCGCTATGAAGCTAGCAACGAATTAAATTTGATAACCTTTAAAATCCAAAGGTGAGTTTTAGGCCTGTTGAAGGAAAGCTTTTCCAGTATAAGCACTTAGAATTTCACGAATTGTAAAAAGTAAAGTAGTCTGTATTAGTATATGAAGCAAAAAATAATGTATATACAATAGAATAAATATTAGTATAAATTATTGTTGGTAGAATCTCGAAGTAAGAAAAAGAAAGCGTGCCTTGAATTACTGCCAGAAAAGGCAGACTAGTGTACAAAAAAGAGCAAATTGAACAATAGAATAAAAAGGCTGATTGCATATAAAGTTGCAAAAATGAATTGAAGAATGTGTGAAAAGAAACTGAAATGAAAATAAGGCTATGATTGCAAATTTCTGGACAATATCCAGGCAAGTGAAAAACTTTTCTGGAATAAGGTGAAACAGGCCCAAAATAATATCGAACATCGTATAAAAATGTAATTAGAAATAATAATTTATTGAATGAAGAAAACCAACGTTGGATGAATTATTTGAAGCGTTTTTGCATGTAAGGATATCGCCATAGATACGTGTGTTACTGCAAATGAATATTTGATGATGAAATTGAAAATATAATTAGTATTATATTAGTAGCAAAAAAAGATGAGAACAATAAAACCCATAAATAAACGACAGGGTTTCGTAAGCGATGCTGAAGGGCGGCAGGGATATAGTGGCACGCTTGATGCATCGGTTCTGTAACTCATTCTGAAAAAGTCACAGATGGTTTAACACCTGAAGCAAAATCATTGTACTCCTCATTCAAAGAAAAGGTTCGAGGCAAATTTGTTAAAAATATTTTAGTATAAGTCCACTCGGTGTTGTTGGCAAACTATGCGAAAATTTCTATTGAAAGGGTTGTTAATGACCAGACGATGGTAACTAAAATAAATAATACTCTTATAAAAATAAGTATAAAAGCAATTGTCAGAAAGATCTAGGTCATGATGTTTGAAAGAAACGAAAGTATGACTGAATGCGATACCTATACAGGAGGTGAAAATTAAGCAAGTAAAAGTGTATGTTTACATGATAAGAATATTGAAAAGAGAGTACTTGTATGGCAAAAAAAGTGAATGAGGCCTTGCTTGGCGATATGAACATTTAAAAGGATCTCACGACAACCGCCTTTGGCAACCCATAATAGAGTTCTTATCTCTACGCTTATATATTATAGTATTTGTAGCGAAAGTTGGATATGATTGACGAAACTTAAAATCTATGCAACAGAAATGTGATCCTTCGTAGCATGTGTGGAATGTCTTTGGAACGCAAATATAAGAATATTCATGTTAGACAACGGCGTGGTTTAAGGGATGTAATACCTAAAATAGAAAAAAATGTATGTTTTGCAATGTTTCGGCTAACTGGAAAGGATGAATGAAAGTACACGACTAAACAAATTTAGCGAACGTGTGCCAAAGCGAATACGAGTGATGGAAAGACACCCTAAAAGATCTTATGAAGCCCAATTCAGTGGCATATTAAAAAGAGATCAAATTTTCATTTCCCGAACTCGACGATTGAATGACAGAAACCGACGCATTTCAGTTAGCAACAGAAATATGCAAAAATCGTATCACGTACAAATTTGTGGTTTCTGTGCTAACCCTTCTTCGAAATAGGTTTGAATTTATATTATTAAAGTATAACTAATTACATTTTAAAGTTCGAGCTACATAACTAGTTGTAATTATTAATGAATAAATAGTTGTCAAGCTCTGCTATCTAAGTAATGTAGACCAGTACACCGCATTCCTAAGGTTTTTGCAGGAGTGAGTGTAAGCCATGAGCCCAAACCTGGGTCACAATTTAATGAAGAATTCGAGCTTCAAATTATGACTGCATACTACTACTTTCGAGCAAAACAGGCCGCGATAGAAGATTCCTATCAGCTAAATCAATCATAGCCGCTAACATTTTGTTTTCTCTTCTTTCGCGAATTCCATATGGAGAAATAAAAACGAGTGGTGTCGTGGGACACCAGGTAGGAACGAAGTTTCTTCGGCTAATGTAGAATCGACACAATTTGCAAAAAAAAAATAATGTACTTTAAGTGTTATAACAGGATATGTTTTATTATAAAATGCTACTTAAATCGTTTGGTGACCGTTGTAGTGGAATTATGACATTTACTCCTTACTATCTGTTCTTCAATCATCTTCGTTTTCTGTTCTTATTGTTAATTCTATTTTCGAAAAAAATTACGATTATTATGATCTATTTCTTATATTTTACCGACATGTATTTGTTAATGGAGAATAACCCCGACCGATTCTCGGTAATCGCGCGAAGTCGTAAAAAAGTCGCGCGGCCTCATGCCAGCAGTGCCCGGTGTGATCAACCAATCAGCGCTCGCCGTTCGCCGAGCTCGCGTCACCTTGCGCCAATAAACGAGCAGTAAAATAACGACATATCTAAAAATATACGACTGTTGCGCCTGCGCACGTCTCATTTAACGGTTTTATTCCACGGACTTTTTCTTATACTTACGGTTTTATTCCACGGACTTTTTCTTACGGTTTTACTATCACATTTTTTTCAGTTCGGTCGCGCAGCAAAACCCCTATCTCCTCCAAGCCCGCCATAAGGAACTTCGTTCCAATAGAGTTTTCGTAAATCGGTGAGGCTACTAAAATTTAAACACTCTATCACATCAACTTTGCTGATAAGTGTAATGAATTTGCGAGACTGACAACATAATATGGACACAAAAAGTAACTTAAATTACTACTATAAGTGTACAAAAAGAAAAGATGAAGTGCCTTATAATCGATCAGCTATAATTTTATCATTATTTTGTTTATATTAAACGCAAATAAAATTTAATTCCACGCTGCCATATATTACGGCAACTAACGCTACAACTTCCTAAATGCGTTCAAAGGCGTTTTATTGCTTATCTTTTTAAAAACGGTTATTTAAACCAAGATCCATATACAAATTTCTTTATCATATAAAATTAAAAAATGTGTATTATATTTATCAAATACAATATCTCACTGCGTGATCTTATGGTTATATATTCTAGTCCTTCATATTCTATAAACTAAAGAATAAAGATTGCGTACAGTGGGCGGTAAAATAGCAACACATTCCTTGTTTTTCTTATGATCTCTGTAATGAAACAAAAACCGGCCAATTGCGAGTTCTTAAGTTGCGAGAATTAAGGGTTCCTTACTATTATCTACACAACATTAGACACTATGCAAAAACCTTTTTTTTATTATCATGTAGGTATTTATTTTAAAAGTGAATATAAATCTAAATATTCTATAAATATTTCAAGTTTCTATGTGTTGGCGTTATTAAGAACGAGAAAATAACGACAAAAAATCACGTTTTTGTATGGGAGCTCCTCTTAATTTATTTTATTTTAATTTAATTATTTATTTTCAAGTGAATATACAATTAAATATTCTGTGAATATTTCAAGCGTCTACATGTTGCCGTTATTAATATCGAGCAAAAAACGGCAAAAAAAGTCACGTTTGTTTTATGGGAGCCCTCCTTAAATATTTGTTTTATTCAAATTTAATTATTTATTTTAAAGTAATTACACAACTAAATATTCTGTAAATGTTTCAAGCGTCTACCTGTTGCTAATAATATCGAGCAAAAATGGCAAAAAAAATCACGTTTGTTGTATGGGAGCCCCACTTAAACATTTATTTTATTCTGTTTTTGTATTTGTTACTATAGCGGCAACATCTGTGAAAATTTTAACTGTCTAGCTATCACGGTTCATAATATAAAACCTGGTGACAGACAGAGGGACAGCGGAGTCTTAGTATGAAGGTCTCGTTTTTACCCATGGGTACGGAACCCTAAAAAGGGATAGAAGAGTAATTGACAAGTACATCCCTGACAAAGCTTTTTATCTACGAAATTCTGCCGCTGTGAACTTAGTCACGATTGCGTCACAATGGTGTAAAATAGGAACGCAGAACTTTGTGGAAGGGTCGGACAGCGTTGAATCCGCGCATTGCATTAATCGCAGATGATTCAGAGCGTCAGATTTTCGTGCATTGTACTGTACGTTTTTTTTCATCTTTATAAAAAAGGTCTAATGAAGTGCCTTATTAAATTTATAACCATAACATAATATTTTGTGCAAAAATATGTAAATTCAAATAAAAATTCTCAACCTTTATAGAATGTGCTTCTATATTAGTACACAATCCACAACAGTAAAACCAAAATTTATATAAACTAAATATATATTTGTTTGTTCGAGCTAATCCCTGAAACGACGGAATGGATATGAACAAAGAACATTGTTCTGTTCCCATGCGTTATTCGCCTAAAGACCCAAAGTGACCAAAAATTGTTTCCTACATTCCAAACAATAATTATGTGCACCTATAATCTAGTTAGATTATAAGTGTAAATAATTATCTAATTATTAATCTAGTTAGATAAAGAGTAATGGACACTTTTGATAAGTTATATATTACCGAAAAAATATAAAACATCAATAATTGTAATAAAGACTTAATCTATTATATATAATAAAAACATTGAACTTTAATAAAAATAAATGTATATCTAATTAATCATTATGTTAATAATCGCTTATGTTAATACAGTAGAACCTCGATAACTCAAACCTCGGTAACTTAAAAACCTCTATAACTTCAAAAAATAATATGTTCCCTTCCCATCAGAGCCCAAAACCTCTATAACTTAAAATACGCAACCTCTATAACTTAAATAAGTAATCTCTGTATTGGCCCTCAGTAACTTAAAGAAATGTTTCCACAACCTCTATAACATACAATTGTTTGTCAATGAGTCATTTTGAAAGAGTGTGCAAAACAAAAGGTTTCGGTATTTATTGCTTGCACGTGTTTACTAGTTAAATTGTTAACGTAAACAATACATGTTACCTATTGTTTGCTTCTTCGAAATTCTTTAAAGCTTTGCGGCGGTTAGCCTTAAGACATAAGTAAGCCTTGGATCATAAGTTTTTGATCATTGTCCTGGAAACATCGCTTTACTTACTGTGTGATAAAACTGGCTTAAAATGAGTTCAAAAAGAAAACTAACAACACTCACATACGCTGATAAAGGGTGGAACAAGGGTGCATACATGCATATGTACATACCTACCTCTATATTAACCTATCCCTAACATAGACCCTTGATAACTTAAAACCTCTATAACTTAAAGTATTTTGTGTTTCCCTTGGACTTTAACTTATCGAGGTTCAACTGTATACGCTTATTTAAACAATTAGTTTTAGTGATACTCATTTGAAATATGACTATCATACTTTAAAAATACGTAAAGATGACTCCAGTACAATTTTGTAATCGATGCGGTTCAGCCATGCTGTGATTGGTAGCAGTACGAAATTGGGCTGCCTCGACCGGTGAGATATAATAATCTCACAGAATATACATGTGAAGTAACAGTTTTGGCTGTTGCATTTCGTCGAGCGAGCGAGAGTTTCGACGGCCCGCTCCCACTTCATTCCCCACCACCCCCCATTACAACACTCCCCCTTCATTCCCCACCACCCCCCATTACAACACTCCCCCTTCTATCACCGCATTCCCACTACATCCATCACTCATCCCTCATCATATATCTTATCCATAACCAAAGCAACGCACTGAGCAACAATTCGGGAGGCGGTGGCCACCTGCTCTTTGGTGGCTCGCATTCTCGCATGTCTCTTTATAATGCAAAGAAAAAAAAATTAAGGAATGCTCTGTTTAATTTAGTTAAATGAAAACGTATCAAAAATGTTTGTGTTTTCTTACTTTGGTTTTATTTATTTGATTTTATGTTTTTTGGGTAGTAAAATCTGTTCATCTTTTTAGATTGTGTTAAAATAAAGCCGTCGCATCTACAAGGAATATATATTATACAGTTCCATTAATTTACAAATATTGGTTGCACAGAAAAATTCTTAGACAATTCCATTTTAAATTATTAAGTCATTCTCCACTGATAAAAATAAAAAAAAAACATGTGAGGATAATATAAGCAAATGAAATTGTTCAAATTTAACAGTTCCATAAGTGAGAAGTATATAATATAATTTATTATGTGATCTTATTTAGGTACTATTAGTTAAATAAAACAGTTTTTAGTGGAAAATATTACATTTTATCAATTCTATGATTCATTTCATAACAAAGCCGTCGCTGTTCACTTAATATTTTATCTATTTACCGATATTTCAAAAATTCAATTGAGCGTAATTGAAATAAAAATGTGAAAGAAATACGAAGAAAATAAGGAAAATAATAGGAATAATAAATATATTGCACCAAGACAACAGAATTACGATATAACAATAATAACAATTTAAACAGTAAAATTAACAATAATTTTTCTTGTTTGCACCTACCACCTAATTTTATTTTTACCTAACCTACCATTTTTATTTTACAAGTTATATCAAACGTTAAATCAATGGTATCAGCTATTCTTATAGCGCTGAAACAGAAATGTCCTTTAACTTTAAGCATGTAAAACAAGCTGAACGTTTTTATAGATGTTAAATGTGCATCACTTCGTCGCTTGAAACTTTTTGGTTTTGCAATGTTGTCTGCTGGAATACAAAACAGGGGAATTTTATACAAAAAAAAAGTATAAAATCAAAAAAATACCGGCAATGTCCAAAGAAGGATCAAAATCGGCGTTGGGATCGACACTGGAATAAAAAGCAGGGTGACAATCGAAATAAAGAGCGGAATCGAGATTAGAAACAATAATTACTAAATTATACTTTACGCACAGCGTAGCGGATAGATAAAACGGCGAACACGAGACAAAGTTTTTTTATAAATTTTGAAAACTATTGATATCTTAAAAGCAAATTATAATTTTGCAAGAAATATCGGAATTCTTTGGTTTTTGTTATGAAAGACTATTGACACATAATTGCTATATTAAAAAGTAATCATTATTGTTGACAACATGTTACTGATATAAAAAGTTGTTCTCGTGTTATTAAAGACATTATTATATTTTCGAAGCTTGTGTATTCGGTAGCCTTTTGCATTCCTCTTTAATGAAAGTTGCACCATGTCACGAAACATAAGATCTTAATATTCTTGGGGATCTAATACTTTACTTTATATCGTAAACACGAGGAAAAACACGAGATATTGGTAAAAATCAAACCCGCCAACGTGCAGATAATAGTAAGATCCAAAAAGTTTTGAAATTATTTCTTTTTTTTTCTAATTTAAATTGAATTTTTGGGTATATATCATTCATACGATTTTTAAATAATTCTTGTTCTAGTAAATTGCCTAACCAACATACAATTATGTTTACCATATACCTAAATTAATATAATGTATTATTATTCTTTTTTAAAATACTTATTTTCAAGTTCATCCATAAAAAAATCTGCCATTAATGGAGTTATAGGTAAAGGCATGGCAAATTGTCTTTGGGAAGTTAAATTTGCTTTTAAATCGGCAGAAAACTTTGACTAATACACAGTTCAGTTAATTTAATAATGTCATTTCCTTCTCCGGATGTAACTTTGGTGTTTCTAATTTATATTTCATATTTATTAGGCATTGTTTAATAAGTACGTTTGTAAATGAACTTTCAACGAAAAATCAAATTAATTTTACATTGATCGAAAGAATGAAATGTTTAATTTTTCTTTTATTTTTAGATGTTTTACTAAATTGTATGTCGGTGCTTAGACATATTACCGGGCGAATGATAAAATAAAGCAACAAGAATAGCATTACAAAGTCACCAAAAATATGTCTTAATGAAGAGTTCCAAAAAATTGTTTAAACCTAAAGATAACCTTAAGCATAAGACCACATTTAAGCAACGCTGTTGTAATTATGAACAAATCGAATTACAATAATAAAATTAATAACATAATATAAAAAGATGAAAATTTGCAATTATCTGCATTCAAGTCGATCGTCGTTGCGTCCTTTTTAGTTCTATAGTGATTTAAAAATATTAAATAGACACATCGATATTACAACAAAATTTTATCTGTATAGAAGAAAAGGATTTATCAATTTACAATGCTTTGATCTCTGGAATTAAAAATAATACTGCTAGACTCAAATATGTCAATTACGACGTTTGAACTGTCAAATTTGTAAACGTTCGTTGCTTACTTTTATTGTAAGCGTGAAAGTGGTACAGTGGTCTTGTTGACGAATAGTGTAATAATTTGTGAAAATAATAAATATATTTGTGGCCTAATATGCACATTCATCCGTCTCATGTAGAATAGAAAAAAAACTCTTTTCTCTTTGTGTATTCTCTGGACCAAATTATTACTTCTTTGTGTCATTAAAATCGCACTGGTTATTTCAAGACTGTTGACGAAAAGTCTTGGTAAGTAATTTTTATATAGAAATAATATATTTTTTAATAAAATAGAATATTTTTGATTCGTGTATGTAAAATTTTAGTTTTAATACCAATAACATGTTTTCTTAGTAAACTTACAAAAAAACTAAATAAAATATTGCATTACATTGCAATATTTTCAAAATGCGGTTTTAATTTATTAGCATGATAATATATATTAAACGTGTTTTTATATATCCGATTTAGTATTTACACTGCTATATGGAATCAAATTCAAATCATTTAGCATAATTATTTAAATTTCTGAACATGTAATTTGAAAGCTATATTTTTCTGATTGGAGATTCATGTTGTCATTTAATCTTTATTTATCCTGTACTAGTAGAAAAAAAAATGAATATTTCAAATCATTTCCAATTATAAATTTTAGTCATAATCATCTTCAATTGTTTGAATTATCATTTTCGTTTTTAATAAATATATGAGTTACTTTTGCATTTCTTGATGTTTTTATTTTTCAAATGGTAGTTGTAAAGACTACATCTGCAGTACTATAATTATTTTCTTTTTCTAAATAATAATTACAAACACATCTAATTAATAGAATGAGATTTTCAAATTTTATCAATGATGACTGATTTTATGTGCATTTGGATATTTAGCCTTTATTTAGGGATTTTAACATGTGATAACCTGGTGATCAGACATATTTACACTTAATTTAATTTACAATCAATATTTCTACATCATTAATAAACTTTGACAACTCATATTCAATGGCAGTTTTTTAGGACAAAGACAGACTCGAAGATTTTTAATAGAAAGAACAATAACTTGATTTGTACAATTTTTTTACATACTACATAGCATTAAAAATATTGAATTTCATAATTTGGTAATTAATTTAAGTGTTTAACAATTAACAAAATCTGGCAATAAATTGCTAACTCGAGGGATGTACATAAGGAATAAGGTTTTTTAATAAATTGTATAGTAACCTTGGTTTTTAACATTGTGTTATTTCAAATTAATAGCTTCTTTTACAGCGTGAATGGACTTTTACCTCAAATAATACCTATCTCAGTTGAAGTAACACTTAGTAATCGTGGTGAATGTGAATGCTTTGTTTTCAATTTATTAATATATTCTAATAGATAAGAGGCATGACTTTATGACAGAAAATTTATAATAATATGTGATTTTGATCATTTATTTTTATTTAATAGGCCATTTCGTAACAACACCGGAAATATTTAATATTTTGAGAATACCATTAATTTAAAAGCTATGAAAACAAATATGAAAAGAAATGAAAATGCTTTTAATATGATTTAGCTACATTTTGTGCATGTAAAAAATGTTATATCAAATAGAAACCAAATTTCTTCATATAGATAATGGTTTTGACTAAAGAAACACCCATGGAAGTAAACTTCTAGTGTTTTTAAAGTATTGTGTTAATTATAAGGGCCTAAGTATTTATATTTAAAAAAATATTGCAATAACAAACAAGTGGTTTTATTTTATTTATGAGCCTAAATATGTATGTAATAGAATTACAATTCATGTAATTTTCATAGAATTCAATACAACAAAAAATTGCATCATCATGGGACTATTTGCCACTGGAGTAGGCTAAAAAAAATATCACCCAAGGTTTGTGCAAGGGCTGATATTCACCCAGAATAAAATAAATGCGACATAAAAAAATGTCTATCTTGAATACCTAAGTGAGAAATCAAACATTATCTTATTATAATCAACATACCATCCATGTAAACTACTAGGCTGTTTAAGCAATTTTAGTTTTTTTTTTATCCATTTTCATGCAATGTATGTATCACTTATAACAGAAAAATATACGACTGCCTGTGAAATGAGGGCTTTTTTAACACTTATTGTATAACAGATATAATTTATTATGAGAAAAAGTATGTAGTCAATTATTTTTTATTGAAAACAGAGCAATGACCTGATTTTCACTTTGTTTCAGTCATTGGTTCTTCTCTGATAATCATAGGCCTCAATTCAGATTTTGCTATATACTATTCTGTGCCATTTTTATCTAAAAGTTGCCTGCGACCTTTTATAGATCAGTTTTTATTTGAGACAACACATACCAATCTCTATATGTGAATAAGTGACTTAATGATTATTTATTGATTAAATAAGTACTATTTAATTGTAAAACGGGGAATAAAATCCCTAAAGTAAATAAAACTTGTGGTAACTGATTGTCTTGGCCAAGTTCACAAGTTAGCATCACAACTGAAATGAAATTGAGTTGATCTTCAAAAGTTTAAAAGGCTGTAAAATAAAAACTGTTAAGATGTATTTATTAATGTCACTTGAGAAAGGCCAATAAAAGTGTTAATTAGTGAAACTTTATTTGGTTTTGAAACCATTACAATGTTTTGAAAATTGACTTTTTTTTTGCTAGAAAAGCCATAAGAATTTTTGTTAATGCTTTTAATAAAATTTAATCACTAAATTATTTAAAAGAGAAATAAAAATTTCAAACGAGGCATAGGCTATGTACCCATTTCACATGCATATATTTTTATAACAGACAATTGTGAAGTTTGAGTATGCATAAGTTTGGATAATGCTGTGGCTAGTTGTCATCTATGTTTGCAGTGTAGGTCCTTTTAGTGACTTGCAATCACAAAAAGGGACTTTTGTTAATCCCTACAAGAACATAAAAATGGTACAATCTTGCTTCAAAGATTAATTTAGACATAAAAGTAGTCACACTCTATTGCTGTATGACTTACATTAAGACTATATACAACAGATTTATGTTCATATTTAAACTATCTTCAAGATGGATATATGATCTAACTTTGGATGTAAAAGAAAATGGGAAAAGTTATATTGCCTTCATTTAAAGAAATTTTTGTAGCGGCCATTCACCTTAATTTAAATTCATGCCATACTTTCTTGGAGCGTCACATGGGGGAAAAACTCGCACATTTGCTTGGCAAATGTGCGGCATCGATGAAGAAGGCCACGTAGGGCAGCGCGGGAGGCCTCCTGCAACCGCTTACTCTTAATTGGGACATTATGGTTAAAATTTTAATTATGGCGGATAATTGCCATGATTGAAGTTGATGGAATTTTTTCATGTTTTTAAGTATAAAGTTTAATTCACATATTTGTTTTGAAGACAGTTTATATATTGACGCGAACATATTGTATACCACAAAGTAAACATTCTGTCACTGATGTAAACTTCTGAATAAATTAACAGTACCATCTAATTGATTCTTTGGTTTACTATACTGTGATAATTGAGTTACTGAGGTGTACATCCTAAAACTTCTGTGAGCGCCTTTTTAAAAGCAACAAATTTTCCTTGATGTGATTTTGATGAAATAAAGCTTAAATGTTATTACAAGCTATGCTTAATTCATCTCTATAAGAATGATGAAATTTTGTTGTAGTAGTTTTGGAGAATACCATGTTCAAACGGACAGACAAGTTCTACAACAATGGTTTTATAACAATTGGATCCTGTTATATTCCTTACATCACTCGCAATTAGTTTTAGCAAATATTTCAATGCACTCGTGCAATTGTTTTAAACTTTTATTATATTTAACATCATTCAAAGTACATTAATTATTGTTGTACTAGATCCAAGCTAGAAAATGTTTGTGTGTTATGTGTGCATACCATAATTGATCTACTCTATAATGTAGGGTTAGCACAATGTTTGGATTTCTCATTCTTATAGAAATTAATTTGCAAATAGCTCTCCTACTAGAATTTGGAGTGATTTTTGAATCTTGATCCCAGTTTCAATTTGTATTGGTAACGAATTTTTAGTGACCTGTATACAATTAATCTTTATCATATTGACAGATTTCTACATATCTCATCACAAAATGTCTCCAGTTTTGAAGTCAAGATTGCGATTTGTTTATCTATACTGAACGTTATGTCACGGGTTCCGATCAATGTATTTCTCATACAACTTAACTTGTTTTATTATAATATTGTATGGAGTTATCATTTGCAATAACTAATATTTAGATTTTTTGAAAACTTTTTTTCTTCCTGAGGTAGATATATAGTTGCCATCTTCAGCAGTTAGTTGTCTTTTTAAGTATGTTTAATATGAGTATGAGTGTACAAAGTGTATGGTCACGCAGTTACAATTTCAATCTTGAGCACATTCAGAGGTGCAATCTGCTTTGTTTTTAAAACATCTAGATGTTTTATAATCATATGTGTTAATCTGTCAATCTTCTTCATACACTAACAATCTGAATTTTGATCGTCAACTTTTCATACATCGTGGTTGTGATTGTCTGCATGCGGGCCGCCTATAGATTGAGAGTGTCATTACTATTAGTATTAAGACTAAGATGGTGATTTAGGTTCATCATCACCATCATCATTATCATCATTTGTTCAAACTTCAGCCAGTCACAATGACTGAAGGGGACAAGTTCCAATACATCGAAGGGAGCATAACTAGATGAGGTGATTGTAGGTTCTAGTCTGGATTAAGAGTAGCGAGAGTGTAGAGCCAGCCGGTATTCGTGTAACTTTTAGCCAGAAACTGAAGTCGGGATAGGTAGAAGATATTATAATGTGTCAATAAATCTAGTGGGAAGGGTAAGAACATTATGTTTCTTTTTCGTTCTTCATTTCCTTCGCTTGCTCGATTTCTGAGCGTTGGAAGAGTTCATCTGCAGCCTTTTTAATTTCTCTATCAGTGAACCATGCAATACGTCACGAAGACGTGACGTCAAATACACTAGGAACATTGACACGCCTTAATTCGCCTCTAAAGGACCGAACTTCCCGCGCAGCCACAGTCTCCCATATTGAGATAGTGATTTAGATTATATTAAAATTAAAATGAGAATTTATATAGGAATTAGAAAAAGACATCAATGGGTCTTAACTTAAACTGTGAGCTATATTTCACCTGATTCCTTTAATCAGAACTGGATATTATTAGTCTTATTCTGTAGTGATCTACATGATCTCGCATGCAAAAGGTAGTGTTAAATATATGCGTGCTATATTACTTCATATTCTCGAAGCGCCAAAGACTGAGGGAATTGTTCTCTATTCGAAGAAAAAGTAATTGAAAGATCGTTTTGAGCAGTTATGTTATCATATCTTTGTTATTCTTTAAAAGAAATAACTAAGTTTTCTTTCACCTTCAAGAACGCACCAGATTAGCGTTGTCTGATTTTCACATGAAGTGAGTTTATATATTGTGTAATAGAAATAAGCTCTAAAATTTCAAAGATAATGTATAGAGTATCTGTAAAAATTTACGAAATATGTTTACTATCTACGATTTTTGTTTTTGTCCAACTCGCCAAAAATGTGTATTTTCCTAATAGAAATGTCAAAACTATAAAATAAGAGGTCGAATGTTAAACCTCTCGCAATTGCACCCGTTCTGTAGTAAAAATGTTCTACAGCTTTCCAGTGTATCACCCATTTTCGTTTTTGCCCGCTGGGCCGAGGCCCCGGGCCCCCGGTCTGATGGCGATCCCGAAATACCGTCATAGTCTTTTAAACTTTTACGTAAAATTACATTTATTTCAGTCACGTTTCATTTAGTTTTCTAAAAATGTCCTAAACTCAGTGCCCAAGGGCCGCTGCACAGTCTAAAGCGGTTATGTAGCGGTCCTTGCATCTCCCTTTCATTTGTTGCGTTGCGCGAAAAGGACAGTCTTATAGAAAGACGCTTCTCTGGGGCATCGTGCTAGACCCGTTGGTGTCGCCGGGAATTTTCGCCTGCCCACTGATGTCTCATGTGTGTATTCTTGTCTCTGATTTCTTCTCGGAACGTTTTCAACGAGAATCAACTGCACACGCCGGGTATTTTTAGTCACGACCAAAGAAGACCAAAACAGATTAACGGTCGCGGTCGACCTACGGCTAAAGTAAATTCATTTTGAGAACAATATTATTTTTTATGGAGTTTTTTTTTTACGGCTTCAATATGCAATCAATGGTTACGATCTGACGTTGACAACGTTTCTTTAAAAGACAATTTAATAAAAGCTATTAGTTCTTATTTAGAAAAACCCATTATGCGTATTTCTCTCTGTTCGAATTCGGCCATCAGACTCTACACCGTAACCTCTTGTGGCACGCACGTATAATAGATATGGATGTATGTGCGTATGTTGGTATGTACCTATTTGCTCACAGCAAAACCTTTTCCAGTAGTCGAGTCCTAGATAAGTACAGGATGCAGAGCAGGTTTGCGGCTGGCGCAGTCCCTTGACCTCGGCCGGTTCTGCTACCACTATCTACCTGTATTTTATCCATTCAAGTGGGCACCTTACTAGTATACATTTTTGAAATATATAATTAATTCCTGTCTTTAATTTTGGGCGCGTTCTTAAACATTGTTTCTTTTTTAATTTCCTTGTAAGAAAATTGAAATTTAAGAACTTATTTTTATCCAGAATCGAAAATCAAGATTTAATCACATGTCGACGTTTTGAAGTTTTAGGAAACTTTTCCTACTACATACTTGCACCGGGATGTTCTTGTGTATGCGTGCATGCGTACGTAAATGGACCGATCGTAATCGATCTTGCGTCATACGAAAGAACTTGACTGAACTTAGGTTACCTGAAAATATTATACCATTCTATTAGATTTCTATTATTTGCTGCAACTTTTTTTAAAATTGTTTCTAAATTATAGAACTGATCATTTTCTATAGAACTGATCATGAATAGCGCAAACTTGGTCGATGACGGCTCATTTTTTCTAGAATTATCGTAAACGAAAAATTTTCAAGAATAAGCTGCGTAAAATTACTGTCGCAATTCTCATTCAAGTTTATTAAATTCATCAAAGATATCCTTAAACGTTAAAAAAAAAGGTTTTTAAAACAACAAAATTGACCGTTTGATTTTTACCGACTCTTTGAATTCAAAAAATGGCATCGTATGTCTATCTTTGTTCAAAACGTTGCGTCATTTAAATATCCTTTGAAAATATTTAAAAAATTACAATAAGGAAAATTTTATTCCTTTTAATGATCATTAAATTTTGAGCTCGATAAGGGAAGGATAATGTTTTTACACTTTCCAAGTTCGAAACCATTATTCTTTGAACAATACGGAAAGTTCTACAGCTGGCTTGCTAAAGTCAAAGTTCAGATTTTTAATTAATCAAAATATATTAAACTGAAAACATATCTTCCCGTCGACTTCACATTTTCCTGGGCGTTTTGAGATGTGATGGTTTCACAATGTTACGAATCAATACAAAATCAAAGGATCAAGCCTTCAGAGTACCGGAAAGGATCACTTCAGTCCGTGTTTCACTCTCCATCGGATCTAGGTGTGACGGGTGGCAAATCTTCTCGTCGCAATTATGATTTCTGATTCTCCGTTACGGAAATTTGTTCCTAAAGCCGGTATTGCTATATATATATAATCCTTGCTAGCTCTTGTGATTGTTCACAGTAAATTGAGTAACTGGAATTACTTGTTAGTTGAATAATTAATACACAAAAGACCAGCAACAAAGTAGAAAAAAAAAATGGGCCAGACTAATTAGATCGGTATTGCTAGACATGCGATTACTTGTAGTACCTATATTTATAGTAACTGTCAGTAAATTCTGACTCATGACTAATAATTAAAACATAAACAGCTAGCAGTATAATAAAGATAAAAAACCAGCCAAGAGCATGTTGGATCGTGCTCAGTGTAGGGTTCTTAAGCCTCTTTTACAAAGAAATGCATTACAGGTGAATAAACTACGTTGTTACACTTTTATTCATGTTTCCCGCACACAATAAGTGTAAGCACTTTACTCACCTATATCCAGAGAAACAAGTGGGTATGTCGACTACTAAACGAGTGTAAACCAAAAAGCACCAGCAAGAGCGTATCTTTGTGGCAACTTTACAGGTCCTTTTGTTGAGAAGCGCAGGTTTTCGGCAATAACTCAAATACTGTACATCCGATCGCGTTCAAAATAATTTTCGTTGAATGTATTTATACAGTGTCACCTTTGTAATTTTTTTCATATTTTTTGGATATACGGTTAAAAAATAAAAGGCGCGCGGGGGGGGGGGGATACACAATTTCTGTCACTTTCGGAGTGATTCATTCCGAAAATATTCACTTAGTCGAAAAAATTGCTTAGAAGCCTTAGTGTTTTTAATAGAACTGTCGAAATATGTGTCATACGTTAATGTTTGCCGAAAAAAATTTTTGTCAGCTTCTGTTACATGTATGGAGTGCCCCACTTAGAAATATTTATTTTTGGTTATTTAACTATTAAACTAAGTAGCGACTCATACAACACACCTACTCTATAAATTTCATCAATATTCATCGTGTAGTGTTTGAGTAAAATGCTTGTGACATACGGACGGACATGACGAAACTATAAGGGTTCCGTTTTTGTCATTTAGTCTCGAAACTCTAAAAATCGGCCACTCAATTAGATATATCTATATAGTTTCGTCATGTCGGTAAATCGTCACTTTTCTGCGCATGATTTTTATAGTATACCCGAGTTACGTCCGCCCTCGACCCGTACAGTCATGAAAATGACAGTGGAACAGTTTGCCGTCATTTATTTACTATCCGCATGCGCCGAACGCTGAAAGGTAGTCGTTTTCAGATATGATTTACATATTAAATTTGTGACAGTCCATAGGTGTAACATGATTCTGATCAGTTTTGATCCTACGTGTGATATGGCGCAACTTAATACGTTAACAATCTTTATGGTTTCGTGAGTGCTATTATGCGAATACAAAAATAATTGATTTAAGATGCGGCCACTAGATGACATATTGACGCGACGAGAACAATAAATACTGTTGCTTTTAGTTTTGAAAATCTCTTATAGATGCACAAATTTTTAATATTCTCATTTAATCTTACCTTCTTAATTAATATTTTAGTAAGATAAGATTATTTAAATTATTATTATGATTACAAAAGTGTGTAAGTCTCCTATCCTTTCTGGGAGTATAACATTTTTAAAAGTTTTTTCAAATACATCCTGAATGAAACTAATGATTAAAGTTCGCTCATTTTAGAGTACCTGCCTGAAATTTCGAGATCAATACATACTGTGATAAATTTTGAATAAACTAAAAAATACAAATTTGTAGTAATCTAGTATAATTCTGAGTTATCTCGGAATGCTATGCTATGAATATCTCGCTATGCCCATCTATACACGCGGTAGCGCGGCAAGCCAACAGAACTGGCGAGCAACACCGTGTTTTGTATTATGTTTGTTGTTGTATATTATAGCCTTCGCAAGTTCTAAAGCTGTGAGTTCTTATTTTATTCTTCCAAAGTTTTGGCTTGCTGGTAGAAACTAGCCATCGAAAATAGCGCTCTTCCATGACTTTTTTAGTAGGTACTTAATAATAATTCGTATTTTATTAAGTACCTACTAAAGTATACAAGAAGAAATGATAATTTAAGTTATTATAAAATATTTTATGTTGTTATGAATAAATTTCAGGACTGACCATTGAACTTGGCATTCATTTAAATCTAACTTCTTTTGTTGTCGAAGTCAACAACCAAGATATCATAATATTGAACTTCGTTCTAATTTCACATTTATATCCTTGATGGGATTAAAATCAAACAAATTGATCGGGAGATATCTTTGGAGAAATATTACAAAACATGTTTTCAAGTGACTAACGAAACAATTAATTTATTAAGTTTGAGTTTATGATATTTTTAAAAGTCTTATGTATTTTACATTGACCAAAATTTGAGCTCCATCGGTTGATTAGATTTTAAGTTAATTCAAAATAAATTGTTCCTATTTTTTTTTAGTAATTTTAAAATTGTGAAATAGATCATTTCCAAATTCTAATCAGCTTTAATAATTAAGAAATAATTAAGACTATTCCGAAATATTGTTGGAATGCAATTTTTAAAGTGTGTTTTTTTGGAAAAAAAGCTTCTAAATTGGTCATCGGATTAAAATCTGGTCACGACATTTGAAAGAATTAATATTCATCTTCTATTGAGTTGACCGTTTTCCAGATCTTGTTTATTAAATTTAATAAGCCATATAAAGTCTAAATGTTAATTAGACATTATACAGCTTATTAGCATTAATTAGTTTTGTTCTATCTTTTATTGTATTATAATAATATATCTATATAACTCATAAATATAAAGTCAACGTTTATTTTATTTTTTTTATGCATACCTATACAATTGATTCCATTGCGATTGAGAGATTTAGCATTTTATTTTTAAACCATAAATTTCTTATAGGTTCTTATACGTATAAAAGTAAAGAACTATTTTTTAAACTTATTCAATATTTTAAGCTCAATAGTTTCGGAGATAAGGGGAATGGCCAATTTTCATCAATTTTCTTAAATAAAACTTTTTATTTCAAAATCACAAAATAAGCAAAATATATATTTGAGATCCTCACAATAAGTCTTTTCATTTGATTTGTCACGCGGTACAGGTTGCAGTTTCTTTTTCAATTTTCTAATTTGCCCCACAGAAGTTAACCTCATATTCAAATTTCATTTATTTATGTTAATCGTCCGACTTTCGGTCACAGAAATTCGTATTGTGTATATCAACTTTTAGACTTAATCGATCCAGTACATTTGGAGAAAATTTGCTGTGACAGACAGACAGTCACACGCGAGTGATCACATAAGGATTTCGGTTTTTCCTTTTCATTAGAACGTACGGAATTCTGAAAACGGCCATTATTTCGGCTTTGTGTCCGTTTATTTGTGTTACTGAACCCAACTATTAAATCGGCTCTAAAGTTTTTTTCACTAGTAGAAAGCTGCATTATTACTGAGTAAAATAGGCTAATAACATTCGCCCACGCCTTCAAGCGCATATTCGTACTAGTAATCTCATTAAGAATTCTTTCACTCATAGATAGCTGTACTCTCCCCGAGTAGTATAGCTTATATTCTAGCATATTCTTTTGGCTTCGTCTATATTAGTACCGTGGCTGGTATAGCGAAATCAGAATTGAAAACGAGACGGAAGCCGAAATGGAAAAAGAGTCTGGAGACGAAATTGGGTCTGGGACCGGGGTCAAAATGAACAGTGTGACTGTATTGGAATCAGGGACAGTATTTGAATCGAAATTCAGAGCGGTACTGGAAATTGGGATTGACTACAAAATTGATGATAAATCATTTCTATCGAGATTATTTGATACAAGACGAAGGGACTCATTCTATGTCCACGCGGGCGTAGCTACAGACTACGAATTGGAAAAGTTGAAAGCTTTAAAAATTACCTTTTCTGCTTCTTGTTAAGGAGCTGATGCCGAAATTCGTAACGTAAAACTGATAACGAGGCATGCCGATAGTTCGCTAATTCAATAAACAATGGCTGAATTGGTCGGTCAGAAGTAGTTACGACTTCATCCGAAGTTGTTTCGGTTGAACGCGAGTTAGAGCAGGGTTAGTTAATAGAAACAATCGTCTGGATTTATTTCATTACCTGGGGTATCACAAGAGCTAATAATATTGAATGGACCTATTTTTATCTTCAATAGACAACTTTATAAATATAGGTGTTTCTGTTATATTCATATGTATTGTTGTGTATTAATTAAATTATCTAAGTGTAGACTACGAGGAATATTACTCAGTATTTTATTAATGTACATATTTATTAAAATCTAGTTGGTTACTCCTCGCTTCGCTGTGCGTGAATTATTTAGCAATTATTGTTGACAATCCGCTTTCGCTGCAGATTTCGATTTTAATTCCGATCCTGTTCTCCATTTCAATGATCTTGGTCCTCCCTTGTACATTGCGTCTGTGTATATATATATATATATATATAATTAAAAGTTTCATCTTTTTATATAGACAATTTTTAAGGTGCAAACTAATATGCGGGCCACTAGACAATGGATGATTACCGCCGCCCATGAATACACTTAGTCCTAGAGGAATCACTATTGCGTTGCAGGCCAGGCAGACAGGAGTACGCTCTTTTCTTGAAGATCCCCTTGTCGTAGTTATTGGGAATACTGTTGATAGACTAGACCAATCCACAGTTTTACCGTACGTGTCAGAAAATTGTGCATAAAGCGTAATGTGGTAGAACGTCAGCCATCCAGATGGTGCTGATGGTGTTTCCGATGAACGAAATGGAAAAAGGTTGAATAGTTTTTCAGAGCTTTCCCCAGAGTATATGCAATAGAGCATGCACAAAGATCTTACATCTCCTTGCAATGCTAACGGTTTAAGTTGGCCGGTTACTACAAGGTCGCCGATGAATCAAAAGGTTTAACGCTTAATGCGATCTATAGGCAAAAATGGATTTGAGATCCTCCGACCCAGAGGTCGGAGGATCCCAAATCCCTTAGAGGTCGGATGTCGGAGGACTTTAGAGTATTGTAGATATGGTCGTATCTGCCTTATAAAGTAAGAGATGATGATCTGGCTTGAGCATTGTCAGGCTTTGTTGAGCGCGACAATGTTTCAAGTCAGATTTTTAGAAGCTATTTTGATTCTGTTCTCTAGATGGTCGCGAAATTGAACGATTTTTGACATGTCGACGTCATAAGAATTCCGATACTAGGTGTGGAGTTAAGATATGTGTTTCCAAAAAGAGAAGAAATGATGAAAGAAAATTTTTCGGCGATAAACTCGTAAAGGTGTGTGTCTTTTGGTGGTTAAAATCGACAAGGTTAAGTCTATTTCACTCCAAGATTTGCTTTAAGGTTGTCTTGGTTTTAGGCACGAATTTGTTTCGACACTCAACAACGCGACCCTGAGAAATATTAGCGTGGCTGGAGTATAGTACATCAGCAGTGCTGTCATCCGTATAACAAAGAATGTTAACGATTTTCAGTAAATAATTAAATTGCAGAATGAACAAAGTAGGAGACGGTATACAGCCTTGAGAGAAGCCTTATCTTATGGTCTAAGAAATAATTATCTCCTGTAACGCATGAAAAGGGAATAGATTATAGTCTACTTTATTCACAATTAGATTATAGTCGCTTTAGTTGTTTCGAGGTCAGCTCCAACAAACAAATAGACAGACACTTTATCGACATGATACACAGCCTAATATTTGCGCAACAGAATATTTTTACTCTATACCAAATGTTATCAAGATCGGTTAAGTTATTGTTCAGTTATAAGAAGACATACAGACAAATTTTTTTTAAATAAGTTGTGTATTGTTTCAATGTGTCATAAAAGAAATATTTACCATAAAAATTCTCAAAAATGTTATATATACAGAGAGACCCTACAAATTCCTATTTATATTTATTTGCCAGTTTAGTAACAAAGCGGACTTTATAAAATTCACACCAATTTTACCATAAAATGTTGCGTGTAAATATTACTCGAACGGTATGTTCGTTTTGCGGCAATTAATCAAAAAATGATAACCACGTATAAAATTGTTATTCTTCACGTCAAACTTTGTTTTATTAAAAAGCTTTAATTTTTAGCCTTTTTAGTATTAGATTTTCTATAAAGCCGTTTGTTCTTCCAGTTCTTCTAACTCTCATCACATTTCTGATATAACCGTTATCGTTGCTAACGTTCTGTTACTGGTTACATCATAACTATATTTATGACTCTGCTGCAGTTTTGGTCTTAACAAAGGCTGAGGTCGAATTCTGTGACCTAGTTTCCATACGTCAAATGCACATACAACTAATGTACATTTTCAAGGTCTCCATTTCAATTTAAAATGCAATTATTAAGGATGGCATATCTTTAATTATTTTAAACGTTAAATTCCGATTACATATTTATTTAATTATATGTGGAATCAATTATTATTCAAATCAAAGTAAGAAAACTTATCTTAAAAAGAAAATTCATTTTAATCTGTAAGTGTGGTTAGTAAAAAAATTTTTGAACTTTTAAAATGTCATCGATGTTCGGTACATATATATTTTGCGGTATAATCAATAATATTGTTCCAATTGTAATGACCAACTATAATAATATACTATATTCCAGTAAATGTGCGAATAAAGCGAAATTAAATAAATAAATAAAACGAAAATTCGGTGTCCAGAAATGAATAGGATAGTGTGTAACCATTAGTCCGTACTCGTGTGTCCCAATGATTGGCGTATTGAAAGAAATAAAGAAAAAAACACTTAATATAAAATGTTTACATGATCTCATTGAAAGTTAAAATAGATATATCTATTTACCATGACATCTAAAATACAATATGTCTATATGGGGACGCGCACGCATATTGCATACGATTACCTCACACTTCACACTTAAAGATAGCGACTGCACGGCCAGTTATTGATGCAAGCGACGGAAGCGTCATGAAGGACGAGCGTTTCCTTGAATATTAATTGGCCAATGTACTTGTAACTATCGTCAATGAAAAACCTGCGTCTTAATTTTGATGCAAGCAGGTTAGTAGTTGGTAGTGATAGTGGATAAATAAATAATGGTTTATTGATTTACGAATATATAATTATAATTTGCAAATAGACGAGACTAAGGCTGTCTGTCATATTTGAAAGGCACACTGTATCAATAAAGTTTAGTTTTAATCAAAGTATGTGATAAATTATCACTTCCTTTATCTTATTCTTAATTAATTTTTAGTCTAAAGATAAGTTTCATTTGCTTATAGTGGAATTTTATGAAACTGGTTGAAATACCTCTACTGAAGCATGGAATTTTAAGAAATCTTTCTTACGTTAAAGAAGATTCCTCTAAAATAGACAAGTTAGTAGGTTTGTTTAAAAATGAAGAGTGAATACACTCTTCTATATGATAAACCACATATGTATTTCTTTACTATTTCTTGAAATTTCTTTTGAACAGTAGCAGTTGGTTATAAACATGAATCAGTTTTACGTTCCTTTGCTATATACGATCAATCGGAATTGACTTGTTGTTACATCGACTTTTCAGTCATTCGACTTATTATATATTAAAATGATGTTTTTAGCTAATTATTTGTGAATATGGACCTTAAATTCAACTAGTTGTATTTGACGTAAAAACTAGTAAAGGCAATTATCGAATATCTTTTCTCATTTCAATTACAAACTATCGCTTTTGTATTTAACGTAATCAAATATATACATATACTTCTAATAAAATATATATCTATACCAAAAATACAACGAATTCGATTATATGCTTTTGATTAATGTAATTTTTTGATTATATTTTATTCATCAAATGCTCTGATCTATTAATATTGACCAATGTTCATTTTCACATATTAAAGACACGCACGAAATATTCAATTCCATAACAAAAAAAAAACGATCTAAATTAAAGAGTTCTCCCAATTTAAACTTGACGAAAGAAAATTATCCTGGAACGGACTCCGTTTTAAGCCGATTTCCTCTAACTTTTCATCCGAATCGCATGGATTTTCTCCCTCGTCGGCGCCTGCGTTTTTCTTCTGAGTAAGCGTAATTCTAATGAATTGAAGTTACGAATAGGGTTTTTTGTGTTTAACGTAGACGTTTTCGCGGAATAGTGGGAAGGGTTTTTTTTTCGTAATTTCCTATTGTTTCGATTTTTTTAATTAAATTGTAACTTTGAAGTTAATAAATATTGTTACGAGATAACCTTAATGGGGGGTTCAAGGATTGACATTAGATCAAAGGAAACATTTAGAACGGTAGAATGCTTTTATTCACATATACAGTCACAATAAATCGCTACGGAAGCAGTTAATCACTTGTCGTTGATCGCATTTGATTTGTGAATACTCCGATAGCACAAATAAAACTCAAACTCTTGCGTGCAGCACTTCATTATTTAGACTTGCTGACTGGCCTTCCAGAAAGATCTCGAACCATTCGAACCAACAAATCGTAAACATGTCACACACACAAACAAATAAATTTAATGCTTCTCGAAAATTCCCCCTCACAAAATAAATGTATTGAAAAATAAAATTGTTAACAAAGATCAAAAGCGCCAATCGGGAAATATCGGCGCGCGTGGCGCCTTATTTATTTAAAGAATTCTGTTCCCGGATATATATATTTTTATAGGGGAATTATGTTGTCGTTCTATATTTAGCTAGCGAGCGCAGTTTGTAGCAGTAAATTCATAGAGATATCGGAGAAATCGGTTGAACTGCATATACATATATAGCGGTGCGGAATGCGGAAAAAAAAATATAATTATGTCAATGTTAAGTTCTACTCAAAAACAAACGACGCGGTTCCACCTCATTTTTTTCTTAAATGGGGTAATACCTAAATATAATATACTAGCTTTTGCCCTCGGCTCTGCCCGCGTACCCATAAAATGAATATTCTTTCATCTTGTATATTTCCCCAGTATGAGACAAACATCACGATCGTTATCCCGTTCTCGTTTCTGATCCATCTCCTGCTCTCTACGTCAAATTTTCATTCTCGATCCTGGTCGCGGACTCGCTTTTGATTTCGACTTCGGTCTAAGGAGAATCTAATTCAAAGAAAATATTTTTACTTCTTATATAATTTTTTTTTTTTAATTTGGAATTCTTTTAATTGTAAAGTGCGGTGGTGGCTCAGTGGTCAAGAGGGCTGCCTTCGAACCGTAAAAGTATCCGGTTCGATCTCGACCGTGAGCGAATTGACCAATGGATTTTCAATTCGAACGAAATTATTTTTGTGTCTAGAAGATCAAATTTAGCCGCCGGTCGCGGACGTGATGAAAGGCCCTCGACTTGGTGAAAAATATTGCGATAGACTATGTTTCCAGCGGTGGCTGATCACAAAGCGACACAACTTCGATTTCTTTAATTGCTTCGACAAAGCTTCTCGCTTATCGGTTTACTTGAGGTCGTTTGTATACATACGTCTCTGTAGGCGGCAATTTTCCCCAAATGCACCGATACTCTCGACCATCTTTTCTAAAATCGATACAGTGTATCGCAGGAGAATCTATTTAGTAGTAGTATTTTTAATTTAATATAGATTTTTAATGCGAGTGGTATAGTAACATTTTATCTGACATCTGATATTGTAAAGGGTATTATTTACAGCATTCAACATTAAATTCAATCGTTTCCAAAATTGCCAACATCCCATTTCAGACTCGAAAGTAAAGTCATTTCAGTGCAAGAAAATCGTTAGTCGCAGCTGGACGAGCTGAATTCAAACAAAAGGATAATTAATGGACGGACGCTTTCGAGAGACGCTTCGCCATCGAATCTGTTTTCATTTAAGGCTCGGATAGCGATTTCCCTCGATCGTAGTCGACAGTGAAAAGCGGAAATATAATAAAATTCTCCTTGAAGTGCACCGTTCGTGTTAATAAGCTTCAGGGTATTTCAAAAATTTCAATTTTTCTATAAGCGAGTGTTTAATTTCTTGAGGTTACGATTATTTGTTTAATTTTACTCGTTACTAGCATCCTATTTTATAAATAGCTGGTTACTTGACTTCGATTCTGATATTGCAATATTTGTAGAAAGAAAGGCTGATGGATTATTTGATTTCATTGCTTGGTAGATCACCCGTAGCCGGATTTGTGAAGTAATAATTAATCCTTCTCGTGCAAAGGTTTTTTTTTTCAATACAATGAGTATGACGATAAAAGAATGAAGGATTTCCGAGATTTAACTGAATTTGAAATCAGATACGTGATGAGGTCAACACAGCCAGCTTACTCGGCATTCGACTCGTTCTGCCGCTCGGGGAAGAGTAATCTAATGGATGAACGTCAATGGATATTTGCGTCTCCTAATCACTTGACCGCACCTGACAAGTTGACTTGTTTCACTGTTATGTTCAGAAACGAATGGATTCAAATCAAACATATCGTTCAGAAATTAGTAATTGCCATAAAATAGATACTGCATTCGGCGCCATTAGGTGGAGGCGTTCGATGTATCTATTCTATATATACAAAGGACTACGCGAGAAAGTTTTGTTCTTTTTGGTTTTTGAACCTCCTAATGCTATTATTAATACTGAATTTTAGAATTCTGTAGATTAGATAATTACGTTATTTTGTAAAGCTGGCATTTTTTTTTTATTTTCGAGAGATATTTCACTCGGTAAATCACTATAGCAGGTAAAGAATAAAGAGAATATTCCTTAAACATTGTTGTTTTATGTGAAACTCCGTCTGCAAAATATTAAGCTTTAATATCATTTACATTGTATCCGATATTTCAAGTTTTCAACTGTAGTTCTAAATGTTAGAAAATATTCCGTATGTATGTGTACGAAAAGATGGCTTAAATTACGATTTGTAATTTAAGCGAGTATAAAAAAAAAAGCTTGTGCCTTCTTTATGCGTTGCCAACTGCGAGAATTTAAATTGTATTCTAAGTATTTAAGTATCTGTTTAATATCTTATCTTTTTACTTAATTATCTAAAAAATCGGTAATACAACAGATTATTTATGTCAGAAATTGGTACGTTAGTGCAGTTATTCTAATTACGAAACTCAAAATGTGCGAAAGAGAAAAAATACGGTAACCATGCATGAATTATTTTTTTTTATATATTCGAACAATATAAGATACACACATGTCGATAAAACAGCAAAAATAAATCAAAAAGTCGTGATTTACCGTCATCGTGCGATGATGCATGTATCCTCAAGTAAGGAAAGCGTTTCGCGCGCGAGACAACACATGACGCATGCAAAAGAACAGGTTAATAATGTGCAGTAGTTCAGAAATATCAGGAAAACATGACTTGACACCTTATCTATTATTAACGAAGTTAAATGTTATTGGTAATTAATGCTATTTTGAATTATTCATTCTATCATAGAAAAATTCGAACTTACAGGATATCTATACTAAATGTAAAAATAGATCGATAATATAATATATTATAATATGGTTTCCAATATAATAATCATTATCATTAATTTTACAATGTATATTCAATGACTTAATTTTCAAAAATATTTAGTTACAAATACAAAAAAAAATCAACTTATTGTTTGTTTTTGATTGGCGCTTTTGAGTTTTGCCGGCGGCCCTTTGAAATGTCACCAGCTGAGGGCCGCGAAACACCCGTTGTACTCACTAATTCTTCAAAAATCTTCGATGTTATCGATCAGCACTTTCGATTATTTGAGCATATGTGCATGTTAGTATTGATATTAGTTTTGAACGATATTGCCAATTCGTGATCAAGGTCGCGTTTTAATATTAATCGAAAGTATTCCATGACTTATAGTCTATAAATCATGAAGCTCTTTCGGTTGTAACTATGTAGGATGCATATTTTGCCATTTCCCGCGAAAGTATCATCGACTATATTTTGAAGTTACGCGCCGATCTTTCTTAGGTTTCATCGGCTGATTAGATGCGGGATTTAATTTTCACTATGGGCGATTAATTAACGGCTTTTTAACTTAAAGTAAATCAAACCACAGCTCTATATCTCAAAAGTCATGTTGAGCTGTTTGTTCACGACTTTGTCATTAATGCATGTGACGACTGTCGTTTGAATCGGTCTCTGACCCACATTGAACTTGATAAACCTCAACTCCAAGATGCGATTTGAATAAATTATCGAAGAATATCTTTTCACAGTTGAGTCATACAAACTTGGTATACAATGTAATATATTTGATATACAATTTAGTGTACAAATATACAAGGTAAATAAATTAAGAGCCTCTTTCATCATCTCTCCTTAAACTGATTTTAACAAAAAGGCTCTTATATAATAAAAATGTGCGTTCCACATCCTCTGTTTAACGGTCGTTAGGGCCAAAAACAGTTAAAAGGAGCACGTGGAACTTAAAATTTATTTTGAAAATAATTTTTTGTTAAAAGTAGTTTTAAAAAGACATGGTGGGAGAGACCCTAAAAGAGATTTTTTTTTGTAAAATAAACGCGAAATGATAACTTGAGACCTCATTGTGAATTGTGCGTTATGAAATTCGACTCCTTTAGTAAAATGTTTGCTGGAATATATTTGCAAATTTTCTTCATATTTTATATTAGTTTTAGTTGTTAATTTTAAACACATAATTTTTTTTAAATTGATATTTCGAGAAATTAATAAATATGTTAAATTTTGCATCATAAATCTAGTATACAACTTGTAATACTTGCGCGAGTCCCTCTTACTCCCTCTCGCTTCCGTGAAGCCCTTTTCAGGGAACGTTACCTGTTTCGTTACGAAAACTCCGAAGCTTGTCGATTTACGTTACAGTAGCCGAGTCACTTTTGCGACCGATATTAATCTCCTACGTGTTAGTTATATCTGGTGCGCCGGCGGCGCGCTCCTCATGCGCAGGCGCCGGCGGCCGACGGGCCGTCACCGGCAACAAAGTGACGCAACGGCCGGCAGTCGCGCTCCACTGGCACTGTCTCAACTCCTTTTGATTTTATTTCCCCGGGAGCGGTCGCCTCTCGTTACGTCCCCGTTCGCTATCGGCCAAATTGAATTTACCGACGATATTATTTAGACGGCGATGGTCGCTGCGGCGCTTAACTCATTCCGAGGGTTATTATTACTTCATTTTTTTTTATTATATATTTCTTTTTTACTTTGACGATCTCAAAGAAACCGCATAAAATGTTGTTGCGGTTACATCATCGGAGCTCTGCGTGTTGCAATATGCTTCTTATAATATTATCTACCTTTCGGTTAAGGCTTCAATTAAATCGTATAAATTTACGATTGTGAAGGACGCGGTGAATCGTGTTGCCGTTTTGCTTGTTAATGCATGTTAGTTACATCTAGATTAAAAATAATACCTAAAGAGGGCAGACATGATTATAATGTTACGAATTCATACTGAATGTAGGTGATGGGAATGCTCTTTCTTTGTCAAATGCTCGACTGCGTCTCTTCACCATATGCATATAAGTGAAAGTGAACAAAATGGCGTACGCAATCATCATTTGCATTAAAAAAGTAATATTTAAATAACATTCTTTGATTATCCTCATTATAATTTATAAAATAAAAAATGGCCAAGAGCATGTCGGACCAAGTTCATTTATTACAAAGCAAGTTCATTTATTACAGCCTTTATTACAAAGAAATGCACTACAAATGAAAAAAATACGTTATACGTTTTCCATGTTTCCCGCATAGAATAGTTATAAACACTAGTCGCCTATAACTAGGAAAACAAGTAGGCATGTCGACTATTACTATTAAACTAGTGCGAACTAAAGTGCATTAACAAAAGGGCGTATTTTCATGGCACTTCGTCCTTTTGTTTAGAAGCCCATTTTTTCGGCAATAACTCTAAAACAATATATTCAGTTATTTTCAAAAAATATTTTTTAAATTACATATTTATAATCTTTACCTTTGTGATTTTTTATATTTTTTGGTCATACGGTTTAAAAAATAAAGAGGGGGACACAATTTCTGCTGATTTCGGAGCGATTATTTCCGTAATTACCCGACTGCCAAGGAAGCGAATTTTTTTTCGCGCGTATCTTTTATGTTTGTTTGTAAATTTCTTTATACCCACGTATCTTCCAATCGGCTGGATGTACTTCGACAATTAAGGTATCATTAGATTCCTTTCAAAAACCCAAGTGTCCTTAGACAGATATTAAAAGAAAATTGGCGGATTTTAGCGCCAAATTGTAAGTAGTTCAAAATTTTTTAAACAAACCTATCGAGTAAGGTATGAAAATAAAGGAAATTAAAAGGAGATTACAAAAATATACACATGTCATGTATTTAAATTTAATCAGGAATAATTACAACCATTTTAATTCATTCATTCTAATAAATTTGTAATCAATGCATTCAAATGGTCGTATTTTTGCTTTAAGTAAATCGGCCAAGTATATGTTGGATGTCGTATTATGTATTTTTTCGCGGTTCGCGATTCTTTTTGCATGTTACTCACTGCTAGATGGGGCTGTTTGTATTTTAAACAATACACGCTTTCGTTCATAGCAGTGTGCCGGACGGAACACTAAAAAGTCTAAAATATAATAAAAAATTAAAAAACCCAACTGCGAAAAATCAATAGATAAGCAAAGCACTAAAAAGACCGAAACGAGATTGAGAAAACAAACTAATAAAACCTAATAAACTTTACTTTGGTTTAACAGACTACATTACGAGCTGAAAGCCCAAGTTAAATAATTTACGTTATGTTTGGAAGTAGGCGGGACCCATTAATTTTCTTACGATTTATAATTTGCAAATTATTAACGTAACCAGAAAAAATGTTTAGAAACCTTACAGTGTTTTTTAAAAAACTGTCGTAATATGTACCACATGTTGATGTTTGCTGAAAAAAATTTTTTGAGCTTCTTTTCCGTGTATGGAGTGTCCTCTCAAAATATTTATTTTTGTTATTCAACTACCTAAGTAGCGACTTATACAAGAGACCCACACTATAAATTTTATTAATATACGTCTTGTAGTTTTTGAATAAAATGCCTGTGACATACGGACGGTCGGACATGACGAAACTATAAGAGTTCCGTTTTTGCCATTTTGACTCGGAACACTAAATAGGGAATTATAAATGATATACAAGCACAATGAAATAAATTAACAACTTTGAAGTAATGAAACGAAAAATACAACAAAAAAAAATGGAGGAAATGTAATAAAATATTATAGTAGAAATTATAATTAGTTTTATATTATAAATTACCATAAAAAAAAGGAACACCAAAAAAAGCCAACGTCACGCGGTGTTCCCAAGCGGTCACCCATCCAGGTACTAACCGCAACTGACGCCGCTTAACTTCAGTCATCAGACGAGAACCGGTGTATTCAGCGTGGTATAGACGTTGACAAATCAATTTATAAAAATGTTAACTAAAGCAACAGCGGTTAGCATTTTTCATTGCGGTTACATTTTCTTTCGTGTAGCTCTCATATGCCGAGTGCCTAAGTGTAAAGTGCGATAAGGAACTTCTTTCCCAAAGTAGATCAAAGAGAAAATTGGACCTCGCATTTAGGATTCCGTATCAACGACCGAAAGTTTTAATCGTATAAGGATATCACTATTTATTAACATGAAAAAAATTATATGAAATAAATGCAGCGTGAAAATCTGTTACAAAGGTAGAGGTACCTATCGTCCTAAAACAAATACGCATGGCCATATGTATTGGTGATAGTCAATATTAAAAACTAAAAGTTATGGATACATAAAAAGCTTTTAAACAGATTTTGCTTAAAATTGTATTCCTTGAATCTGTATTATTATGAACTTTGCCAGATTATTGAAACTAATATACCGTATAATATACACTTGAGATAAAAAGTCCCTTAAGACTATATGTAATTTTAAATACTATATTTCATTTCTAACTACAGCAAACACAATGAAGTGCGAGATTTTTTTTTCGTCCCTGAGTTTATTTATAATACGATGTAATTTGTAGTTTACAAAATTATAATGTTTATTACATAGTATTTTTTTCAAATTTAAAGAGAAAGACATAATTTTTTTTGTGATCCACTCTTCTTTCTTGTGACGCCACGTAGACGTCAGCGGTAACCGCTTACACCTCGTCTTTTATTATTTAGTTTCAGCCGTTGAACGTCCACTACTACATACGTGGACTGGACATAACCTTTTTCCTAGCCACGTCGTACCATCCCGGACTATGTTTAACCGAAGGTGGCAAAGATCTCGGGACAGACTTAACAGATCCTCAGTCCACTAGAGGGAGGCCTTCCCCCTCTGCGATGTTCACTTCGTGCTCGCCACTCGAGGACTTTTCGTCCCCAGCTGTTATCGATTTTACTAGCGATGTGGGTTACTTATTACCAGCTGAACTTAGTCAGTCTATGGACTATGTCGCATCTTGTACCGATTTCCTCATTACGGATTTTATCTCGCAAAGGAAGACCGATCATAACTTTTTCCATCGCATGTTGAATGACTCTGAGCTTGTTTATGAGATCAACAGCAAGACAATGTCTAATACCCATGTATCGTCACTGACAATGCACACTATTCAAAAACATAGACACTGTTGTATATTGGATTTGAAAATGTCGCGTAATCTGTTTTCTTTGACCATATTGGTTCTCGCTTCATCTTAAATACCATTAATTACATACTCCGTTAAAAAGTACACCATTACACAGTCCGACTATTTACTATGACAGTTTTTTTAATGAATAATATTTTCCAACAGATGATTTATCTCCATTACTTTTAAAGGCTACATTGCAATTACGGAATGACCACATTACTTCCATGAACTTGCTAATAATTGATGAAATTTAATTAAACGTTTGTCTGTTACCGGATTTATTGCTGCGCTTATAACGCGAAGCGTTTGAGGTAGTGCATCGCTTTCAACTTGCCAAAAACAAATGCTGTCTTAAACATAGATAAGCATACTTGCCTATGCATATCGCACTTTTATTTTAATATGAGTACACTAATATGTGCAAAAAATATCCTTTTAACATTATTATTATAATAATAAATTAATGCTTATTGCGTATTATATAAAAAAAATGAAAAAAAAAATATGGACGTCCACGTGTCTGTACGTATGGAATCCGTGAGCAGTCAAGATAACGTTCGAAATACTCAACATATTTAGATCTTTTTGTTATTATTCACTTTAAACTTGCTTCCCCTGATTTCATATTGAAATTTGCTGTTTAATTCATTGTCGTAGAATTGATATTAATATAAAACTAAAATTGCCTCGTATTTTGTATATCTATGTATATATATTTATCTATGAATAAATAAAGTTTTAACTTTAGGCAGGGGATGGGCATTAATTAGCTGATTTATAATTAAAGCATATTGCGCACGCGTCTTATTCTTCTCGTTCGAATCGGAAATGCCGCGAAATTTAAACTATTTGTATTTGCTTGTTTTTACATTTTTTCTGTTTTTCAATGAGCGTTATGAGGCGTGCACCAAAGCCGTGCAAAAAAAAATTTGGAATATCCTTAAAAATTTTCCAAATCTTTTTTATTTAACTTTCCCGGAGAATGAATTCTTTTTCCAATTATTCCTAACACTTTTAAATAAAGTTTGTACGATATAAACAAAGAGTATTTAATCAGCTGCGTGCCGTGAACCACTACGTTTCTACTGATCAAGCGTTAACTTGTTCCGCTCCGCTCATCAAATTGGACATGGTGTACGAAATCGCTAATTGCTCCAAACGTTTACACTTCAGTAGCGACCTCTGTGCACAAACTTCGATAGGTAATGAACTTTTGTTGTCTTATTCTAATTATAGAATGATCTCAATTATAAATGAACATTGTATTTCTACTGAGTGAAAATGTAAACGTTTATGTTTACGTGCTAAGTATAGCTGCTGCCTCCGCAGTTAATTATCTCATGGTTGTGAGGTTTTACTCACCCTATTGCTGAGGTATACTTTAACAATATTTTTGTTTCAGATTGAGAGATTAAGATGTAATATTAAGTTATGTAGACGTTGTAATTTAACGAAAGTTTAAACTGGTGGAGAGGAGGATAACTATACTTTTGCTTTTCAAAATGGAGTTAACTTGGAAAAACTATACTTGTGAATTTCAGGCAAGTTCCGAATGTGCGCTAATGGGAGAGTATGATTAGAGATTAATAGACTACAGCTACAAATGATTATTCGAGAAATCTAATATAATGTTTAAGCATAATAAATAAATACAATGATATAACTTATGATGTAAGCTGACTTTAAAAAATAGTAGCTCGATTTTAAGGAACGGAGGTGTATATTTGTGGATGTCAGCCTTCGTCGGTGTTTTGTAAATTTTCTGACGAACGCTGTCCATGTGACTGGTTCATGGAGTCCTTTTGATACCGGAAGATTACTGGGCCAGATCGAGAAATTTACTTTGGGCGTGTGATAACGTAGCCCAGTGGCTAGATGCCAGGCGCTTCAGCTTTTCATAGCCTTGAACTCATGGTTGGGCATCAAAAACTGAAAGAATTGATAAAGGGTATTAGTGGCCCTTTTAATATTCGTCTACTTTGTAGTAGTGAACTGCCCAGTAGCGTGACACTACAGCTCCGACCGTCAGCTGCCAAACGCTAGCAGCCGTCTCAAATGTTTATTATTGTACATTCTGTGTCGAAAAAGTATGTACTACCGCACGACGAGCCCTCGTTCGAATGGAACCGTCCAGATATTCATCCACGTCGTATTGAGGAGGGTGAGGTAGGTATTAGCTAACTAGCAGATATCCCAAGAATTGAGCTGCACTGGCGTACGTAAGGTTTACAAGGTGGAAAAATAGGACACAAGTAGAATAGAGGAATCAAGGATGGGTCTAGAATAAAGACATGACCAATAAAGCGAAGGAAAGATCAGAAATTTTAATAAATTAACTAGTGAAATATAAATATAAGCACGGGAGTGGGATAGAAAATGCCATAGCCGTTTTAAGTGAGGACGAAAAGAAAAGGTTTACGAATAAAAAAGCGATGGACGATGTCATGTTATCGTTGGCTGTCTAGATGATGTATTGTATTATTATTTAAATTAAACTAGTGAAAAACTTAACAATATAGAAACCGCCACAATAGGTAGTGGGGTAAGAGTGGTGGTAGCCGAATGGTCTACACTCGCCTTCGACACCTACGAAAGTAAAGAATTCGCTATGCACGATCGCAGACGCGTAGTTTTTGACCAATAAGTATTTCAATCAAGTATATAACATATCAATTGTTTCGTGCCTCCAAAAGCATCTCTACTACTCTGGTATTACGGCATTGATGGTAGTGGCTTTATCGAACCGAAGCTTGAAGGGATTAAGGTCAAATCCCATAAGCCATGAATACGATAAGATAATAAAAATCATTGCGATGTAATGACAAAAACACCTTTGCCGTTCTTATTTAATGGAAACTCATAAGTACTAAATTTAATTCAAGAATATTCTTTGGAAAGTTTCGCTCGGTATTTGAGCATTGCCTGCACTTTGTCAAAAGTAATCTTAAAATTTTCGTCTATATTGGAATACTTTATCAGACATTGCCCATTTTCTCAAGAGTTTGCTCATTTCAAAGTTGACGTGTATGTATTCTACACGACTAAATAGTTTTCAAATTTTGTGCTTTATCGAAAATTGAATGCAATATACTGGAATTGCAACAATTATATTATGCGTCTATGAATGTCTCATTTTTATTAGCGGATGTTTTGCGTGATATAAAAAAATTAAACCGATAATGAATTGTATCATCAAAAAGCAAATACGAATATAAGCTGTAATTGTTTTTGTTTCCCATTTGTTACTAATATTCAATTTGAAATTTCATAGGTATTACAGGTAACTAGACAAACAATATATTCTAATGACGTGTTAGACGGTATATGCTCGCAACTGACTTAAATTATATGCCATGATTATATAGAGATTTTGACAAAAGAACCTCAATAATGTTCAGACTTATGAATCATGGTCATGCATTGATTCTTGTGCAGTCAGTAGTATCAAGTTACTGTTTAAAGGAATCACCAAATAAGTCAGATGATAGTTTTTTGACAAGTTAGGCCATCGATTTTTTATACTACATTATCATTGAACAATAGATCAGATTGTCATCGTGAATCGTTGAGATGTATGCTTGTTTGCGTGTAATCGTTTGTTTTAAGCATTCAAAATCGAGAACTGGATGACAATTGGGAACGGGGACGTGATTTGGACTGAGCAAGATCGCTCGATATAAAACATGACGTATGAATTCTAAGGTCCACGCGGATCGCGGGCAAAAAAGTGATATATAAATATTTTAATTTTGTTTACTTTATTTCTTATAAAACCAAATGGATAGATTTTGAATTATTGTTTTCGATGGTGTTGCTTACCAAAAATTTAAACTGCGTCTTGTTTTTCGACTTGTACGTGTTTAATTTTCGAAATCCTCTAATTTGTTATTTGGAATTTAGAAATGACGCTACAGGCCTTTATGCATTCGCTTTTAGGCCGGCTAAAGTTAACGGTCCTGAATTATTACCGTGTACCTATATTTGGGGTGTAGCGGTAGTTCCTTATGTAGATATTCCTTTAGCGTTAGTTAACACCTACATTCTCTTACTGAATTTTTCTGTATTTATTTGTGTTTCTGTCTCTTTTTCTTGTATATGCGTATCGATCAAACAAAACATTTGTTTAAAAATAAAAATGATTCTATACAGCTAATGTTTTTTTTTATGATTTCGTTAATTGCACAACATGTAATTTCTCATTGAAGAATATGTAGGTACGTCAATTCTGAATTTTACATGGTTTATTTGACATTTATGGTAGTTTCATATCTCTGTATTGAAATAAAAAGCAAATCGTTATAAATAGTATCAATCGTAGGTAGATGTATATGATTTTTTTCTACCAAACCACCACCGAAAGGGACAATCTCTCATCTACTAAATTATAGGGCGCGTCAACGGCAACGACTCGACTCGTGGGGCAATCGCGGGGCCGCGTCGCCGGCCCTCGTGAATTACACTGAAGGTGAATCATTGTTCGAATTGCTGTGTTCACAAAAAAAATGTGTGAACAAGTTGCATGCCTTCAAGTTCTCTGGGATTCGATAGCTGAAGTGCAAAAAAGAAATCTTTTCAATACCCTTCGGTATGCACGTTACGACCGTTGATCATGGTTGCGGTCGAGCAAACTACCTCTTGCTCTTAAAATTTTAAATTTGATATGTTTATTATAGTCATTTTCCTATACCTATTCTCATTGAAATTCAGAAGTATTTTAGAATTTTGTTTCTTATTATATAATTTAAATATGGGGCAATTATTTAATACATAAAATTGCAAAAAAAAATAATGCAATTATTTATTACGATGTATCCTCAAATGTAAACTTATTTTGTGATTTCAGTCAGAAAAGAAATAGAGTAATTCATATTAATTTAATATGTAATACAAAATGCTGCGTATAATATAGTACTGGAAAAATATAGGCTCATTCATGTTGATCTATATAAATTTTCTTTATGATATAGATTTTTCGTTTGTCAGGAAAAAAAAGGAAGTTTCAGTTTTTTGGATATATTATATAAGTTGAAATTTACTTGAGCATTGAAGGATTATATAACCACTAACTGAAAATTGATTAATTAAGGTTTTTGATACCACACTTTTTTCTAGTTATTTCATACAAAAGAATTATGTGTTTTGAAGGGAATTTGAATAAACCTCTAGTAAGCCAAAAAAGGTGGCACATTTTTCGTATCACATTATGTTTTTAAAGTGTAATGATTAATAGGTACTCAAAGTCGTGATTATGTTTCGGTGAATAAAAAAAAACTAGATAACTCAAATTTCTTTGACCAATCACATTTCAGCCTCGTTGCCTTCATTTTTATTCTAATTTTTAACCATTATATGTAAATTTATTTTTTATTTGTCTTTTTTCAGATTGATACTGAAACAAGGTAACAATAATTGCGGAAAATCTTCATATAAACTTATTTAACGAAAATTAAATCATTTTAAAAATCTTACATTTTTTCTACTAGGTTTAAGACGAAAATTATTTTAACATTTCGCTCACTCCATTAAAGAATATGTGGCGATTTGGATACAGCGACTCCGACC
This sequence comes from Eumeta japonica, assembly GCA_005406025.1. NCBI lineage: Eukaryota > Metazoa > Arthropoda > Insecta > Lepidoptera > Psychidae > Eumeta > Eumeta japonica. The sequence goes on from BGZK01000532.1 coordinate 91,132, forward strand.
TACATAATTATTAATTATAATAATAAGTAACGTGACAATCGATAGGTTATATTGTACGGAATCTTCAGAGCAGGAATCCGACTAGGTTAAAACTCCTTCATTTTGAAATATATAAGTAATAAACACATTATTCAAATAATGACACACACTTTTTTTGTGAAAACTACGAAGTCGTTATTTAAAAACTCGTTTTATCAATAATATTCCATTCGTTTATTTCTTGTATACAATTGTTTAAGAATCGCCTATTTAATCACTTTTTTACAACAGCCTTATTGTTTCTATTGTACATAAGTTATCGACGATGACATCGTTCGTCTATTTCAGGCTTGCGTTTAAAATGTATAATTTGTTATTGTTAATGTACAATCAACTTCAATTTGTTAGAGCAGAATATATATCAAACTATATATATATATATATATATATATATATATATATGTGTATATTAAGAACAGTAAATTATTCCTTAAACAGTATATTTTACAAAATAAACATTTTATCTTCGAAACGCCGTTATTTAATAATACCAAAGAAAGTCGTCGTTTTACAGCCCATTTCGTGTTCCTCGTGCAGTGCATTGAACCGGTCACCCTATTCATTGCAAAGCGCGTCGTCTCCTTCATTTCGCTTCGGGTGTAAATCGCATTTCGGCCGGTGGCGTTCACGACATCCGACAAGTCGTGCGAAGTGTTCGTGATAGAGCGTCGCTATCTGATACGGTGGCGACGATCATGGCGTGATTGTTATACAGGGCAATGCAACTCTATAATAAAAAAAAACAGTGATGATGGAATTGTGTTTTTTAGGGTTGTGTACCGCAAAAGGAAAACAGGGATCTTTATAAGATCACTTCGTTATCCATCTTTCTATTCTGTTGTGTGGGGTGTTGTTAATTCGCGGAAATCCATAATTAGAAGCTTGCCTGCAACATGCATTAACATGCACCATGCCGCTGACCCTCTAATCTGTTCTTCCATTACCAATCCTTATCCAAAAAATTGATATTGATTTGAGATGATTGACAGATATTGAACACCTAAGCAAGTATTAATCTTTTCTTTTTGGCTTTTTTCTTAGCTGACTTAGATAAATAAAATACTAATACTCGCTTATGTATTTGATGTCTGCCAATCTTTTTCTTAGTGACGCGTGGATATGTTAAGTTCAAACGAATATTAAATGTTTACATCTGGCGCCCCTTGGAGAAAATCAAGAAAGTCAACATATTCAATAAATACATCCAATTATGCCTTATGTTAAAATTCGCATGTAATTCCAAAGCTACTTTCTATCGACCTAGAATCATGAATTTTGGTAACAAGAAAGGTCTCACAGCATAAGTGAAGTTAAAAACCGGCCAAATACGTGTCACGCCACGCATAGTGTTAGGTTCCGTAGTTGCCCGTTACAGTATATGAACTTAGTTATTAGGATTGTTTGATGCTATGAACCTATTAATTGAGTTCACGCTTTAACAGCTAATAACGTCTACAGTCGGGCCCACGTAGAATGGGTGTTAAGGATGTTACGACTTTATATTTTCACACTTGGTTCGCAAAGTTATATTTATTTACTGCCTATTTTACACAACTAGCAACGTCGTCTAAGTAATTTTCAATGGATTTGCACGAAATTTTACTTTTGTTTCTCTAAGTATATAAATCGGTAGACTGTTACTTGTTAACAAGAAAACCTACTTAGCTGTCTTACTTTTCCTTTTAACTTCGTTATACACGCTACTGTCGTGAATTTTTTCACACATCTCTAAGAATTACTCTTGGGGGGAGACACTTGACTACAACAAAAATTAACATCTTAAAGTTTAATATTCTGCAAAGGGATCCCCTAAATCGAAAAATGGTTTTCACGGTTCCTCAGTGTTTTTAAAATGAGCTATTAGTGTAGTCGACAAGTTCAAAATCGTGTTAATTCTTTATAAAAGTCTTAAAATATGTGCTATAGCTCATTGGATTCGGAATGACATCTACAAAAGTTATTATCACATTAGGATGAATGAAAAGGGTATTTCGTTTTTTGACAATTACTCAAAAACTATTAATATTTAAGAAATTAAAAAAAAATATTTATAAAGAGGAGAAAATTTCCAAAAGAGTTTTTGACTCCGGAACTCCACTTCTATTATTTATAATTTTAATTTAGTGCTGAAAATAGAGCCCCGCGCGGCCGATACAACATGGCCGCGCTACCGCTCAACAGAGTCTGTCACATAAAATAATTTTGTTATAGGACTAAATATCAATATTCATCATCATCATCATCATCGCTCAACCTTCAGCCAGTCGCAATGACTGAAAGGGACAAGTCCCGATACACCGAAGGGAGCGTAAATATCGGGGGGGGAGTGTAGGTTCTAGCTTGGATTAGGAGTGACGGGAGTGTAGAGCCAGCCGGTATTCGTGCAACCTTTAGCCAGAAACTGGATTCGGGATAGGTAATAGATACTATAGTGTGTCAATAAATACAGTGGGGAAGGTATGTTCCTTTTGTTTCTCTTTCGTTCTTCGTTTCCTTTGCTTGGTGCAGGCTTTGACGTCCATTTCTGAGAGTTGAAACAGTTCATCTGCAGCCTTTCTAATTTCTACTATAGTCTGTGCTAATGTCGTGTATTCTTCTTGGTTCCTGTTGTAAAAAACTACTGTCTTGTTATGCGAATCTCCCAAGTGCGAATAACTTTCTATTGTAGAAGAACTTAAATTAGAGTTGAGTAGATGGTGTCGAGCTCTTAAACGAATTCTTTCTGGATTTTTCTTCAGTCGATTTTTCATTGTTTATGTTCTCAGCTTGGTGAAGTTTTAGCGACCGTTAAGAACTTGACAAATGTCATCGACAGCCTTTGAAGTTTCCGCTTTGCTCTGTACTATAATCGCCTTTTCTTCTTGGTTCCTGTTGTAATAGCTCGGTCTACCCAAGGCTCTCATGTGTAACTAGGACGTCTAATTTTTCTTTCTGTTGTAGTAGATCTTAAGGCGGTGCTCATTAGATGATGTCGAGCTTTTGTTTTAAAAGAAATCCTAATTTCCCAATTTCCTTCTTCCTTCAATCTTTTATTCTAATTTTTCTTCCTTTAGTGCAGATCTCATTGTCCGTTTTTGAGAATTGGTAAAGATCATCCACAATCTTTGTATTCTCTAGTTTCAGTTAGAACCAACAAAGTTCAGCTATAACCTTATTAATTTCGTGCAGCCCATTTTTATTACTTACTACTGTCATAGCTCGTTCTTGTCTGTGCAATTATCTAATTATCTCATGTGTAACTAGAGTGTCCAACTTATTTTTTGTCTTTGATCTTAAAGCAATAACTATTAGGTGGTGTTGAACTCTTCTTTAAAGAAAAACTTTCCTAATTCTTATCTTCCTTTAATCTTTCATTCTTTATTTCCTTTGCGTGGTGTAGGTTTTCAGTGTCCATTTCTACTAGTTGATAAGTTCATCCATAGCTTCTTTAGTTGTTTTTTTTTTTTTGCTCTGTGCTAATGTGCTCCATTCATTATGGTCCCTGTTGTAATGAATAGTTCATATCTTCTTTAAGCGTGTCTCCCGAGTATAATTAGCTTATTGTTGCATAAATCTTAAAGAGAAGTTAAGTAGTGTCAAGCTGTTCTTAAAATAAATCCTCCTTTCTTACTTAATTTCTTTCGTCAACTCTGCGTTCTTCATTCCGTGCAAGGTTTTCAGTATTCATCTGGAAATCGATGAAGTTCATCAAGCAATTCACTCTAATCTAATGCGATCCGTTCTTCTTTGTTCCTGTTGTGATAGATGATCCGCTGTTTACACGAGTCGACCATGTGTAACTAGGGTATCCGACTTCTCTTTCTAATGTAGTAAGTATTGAGTTGGTGTTAAGTAGATGGTGTACGCTCGTCTAAAAAAATTAAAAACTCCTTTTTTTAATTTATTTTTTCGTTTTCTCTTTCATTCTTCATATTTTTCGCTTGGAGCAATTCTTCAGTGACAGTTTTTGAGAGTTGATGAGGTCCATCACCAGCCTTTCTAATGTCTGACTTTCTGATCTGATGCAGTCCATTCTTCTTTTCTTCTTTTTTTTTTCACGTTGAAATGGCTCATGTCTTTTCTACACGAGTCTACTATGTAAAACTAGGGCATCTACTCGTCCATAGTGAGTCGAGCGATGATGAGCAGCGCCATTACGCCAAGTCTCAAGTCTGTACCGTTCTTCGTCGAAGAGTTCCACCGTGCGCGGAAACCAGCGCCACTGCACTGTTTTCTTGTCACGATCAGTCGAGCGATGATTAGCAGCGCCCGTAATTATAGGACTAAATATCAATATTAAAATTTAAAAAAAGTTATGATGTCATCAGAACACTTCAAAGAATAAAGTCCCGTTGAAAAAAAATTGTTGGTTTTTCCAAAAGTGACAAATTACAGCTTTGCAATGCTAAGAGTAGACAGGCTTTCCTTGTTGACTAAATATTACTAAAATTCTAAAAATCGTTATTTTGTAGTTATATAACAAAATATTTTTGTAATTACAGACTTACACTTGCAATTGAAGTATGGATGTGGATCGTGATGAAGATCAATATATGGGGGAACATTTTTTTTAACATCTCGCTAAGAAAACTAAAGATTTTCATAAAGTTAAGATTTTTAAAATGTCGGATATTTAAAAAAAATCTCGGATTTTTTAAAAAAGTAAAGTAAGAGTTTTGGATTTCCTGCGACCAATATCACCAGTATCTACATTGAAAAGAGACATAAATCATCGAGGCTTTTGATGGTTGAAATATCTACATATATAATTATTTTTTTACTAAATTTACACGGAACCCTCAGATTGCGAGTTCTATTTGCAGTTTGGTTTGGTTTTTAGAATAATTTGGTACATTGAAAGAAACGATGTATAAAATTATCGTGTTCCCGATTAAGTTTTAAGCTTGCAAACGACGTTGAATGCAAAAGAGCATTAGATTTTGCATATTTTGTGTATAGCTGTAAAACTTCAATCATATTTTACAAACATTTTCTACAGTGTTCATAATATTCTTAATTTATATTTTGTCGTTGGGAAAAGTATTTGCCTTATAAGTTTAACTACTATTTTACCGTTTACGATTTTATGCGAATATTATCATATTACTATTTCATTTAAATATTAACATGTTATTTTTGTATATCTATTTATATCGTTGATATTACAGAAAAAAATCTAATAAAAGGTATGGCCAATTTGTTTTCATTCCTCGTTTTCTTTGTTAGGTACTTTCCGACATTTTATTTATGTTACTATATACCTAATAGCTGTCTACGTCTAACGTCTATATACACCATACTGCACTGTATGGTTACTTGTAACATAACCTAATTTAACCTAAATTAAGAACTTCAATAGAATAGATAACTTTGTATCTAATTCCAACATTTGACTTTACCACTTTCGATAAATGTATCATGTACTTTACGTTTCCATAGATAGATAAAATATACTTACATACCTATGAAAAATACGTCGCAGTCGTGTGTCTTACTTTTTGCCGGCGCGACTCGCTCTGTGGGCCGCTTTGCACTAAATTTATTCGAATTTAGATTTAGTGGCCTAGATAATTCAGTATCTATTTTCGGCGAGATTTCGCAGCGCACAGTGAGGATCGCCGGGGGCCGTGACACAAGTTCACGAATCGCTGCAGCTTTGTGCAATACAAGTTTTTATGAGGTTGCCTTGTACTTGTATTGCGGTGGCGGGATTCAATTTTAGTGAGTGGACCAAGCATTGTTTACTGCGTTCTTTCAGCTATTCTGATAAAATTTAACGTTCAATATATTTCGTTATATGCATCATGTTAAAACATAACGTTCAATGTACTTAACGAAGGGTTTTCAATATCTATCTCATAGACAAAGTTATATGCTGTCGTAACTGGCCGCGGAGAGGCAGGTAGAAGGTCGTAGGACGACTTAAAGGTTCCGAGGAAAATTCACAAAATATTTTAAACGATATGTCGCTTTAAACTCCCGTAATAATTTTTCAAAATAGAATCTTCATTCATTGATTCTATAAAATTGTTCTGCAGTTCTAATACTGTGAGTCGCAGGTGAACACGATCCACATGTCGCATACAGACTGTGGTCTTCCGTCGAGATCGTCGACGACGCCGTGACGTGACGCGGCTGCCGCTCCGGCGCCCGCTGATGCAGGAGACGGTGCCCTCGCCGCGGCCTCGTTCGCACGGCCGCTTTCCTTTTCAATTGTCGCGTTTTCAGTTAGACGCGTAACCCGCTGTGGGAGAATCGACACTGTACTTACGATTGTCCGTCTCCGAAAATAGGACGAAAGATTTGCAGTCGCGTTACGCTTGAAGAAATTTTAAGAAATCGTTCTTATAAACGTAATTCTAAATTCGCAAACTAACAAACGCACTATGAATATTGAGTTTTGTTACTTTTAGCATAATGGATTTATGGTTATGACGATTTTTAATCGATTATAATTATGAAAAAAAATAACGATTAACGTATTGAAAATGCCTCGTAAAAATAAAATGCCACCTATTGAAAGTACACTTTTGATGTTCTTATTAACTAGATGTGCCTGTGATATAATAGTTGGGAAGTATATTTTTAATAATGCACTAATAACACCGTGACCTGATTTTGATGAAATAATACCTATATTTTGCTCTAAGTATCGCTCAAGTTACTTGTGAAAATCATATGAAACTTTGTGTACTAGTCTTGAAGATTAGCGTGTGCAAACAGACAAATGGATAGACAAAATACAATCTTATTCTGTTTCTTCCTTTACCTCACCCGCAATCAGTTTTGGCAAATATTTTCAATATGCAGAGACGACCATTCAACACTTTTATTATAAATGTAGAAATAATTATCATTATGTCATACCACTTATATCATAAGTAAAGAATAATCACTTTCATAAAGCCTGATTTAATCATGTTATATATATAAATTACCTTTTTTTTATTTATCTATCTTAACTTATATTGTCAAAAAAATGTATATTATATCATACAGCTTGCATAAGCTATATTGATAGAAATTGTAAATGATTAAATAATTTTATCAATGTTAGTTTATTTAGAAACTGATATTGGTGATAAAACAAAAAACAAATGTGTTTTATTAAAATGGACAAAACTAATTGTCCATTTTAATAAACAATTGGAAACATTTGTTTATTAAAATGGACATAATAAATTCATAAATTATACGATATTGAATATTGGACAATGATAAATTCGTAAATTCATAATTTATGAATTTATCATAAATTACATAAAAAAAATTATGTAATTTGTGAATTATGAAGTAATTCATAAATTACATAAATGATCTGTAATTTATGAATTACTTGATCTGTAATTTATGAATTACAGATTAAGAAATAAAAGATCCGTGGTGATATTCAACAATCAAAAATTAAATGACAGCTGCAAATGGAGGCAATAATGTAACGCTTATTAACGCAGTCAATGTACATTTGACATTATAAAAAATTACTAAGTCTGAATTAATAAGGCCTAATTATTAATTCAGACTCAAAATACTTTTATTTCGCAGATCATTTTATAACATTTGAAATACGTTACAATATTAATGTATTTTTGTCGAGTACACTGTCTGTAATACGCGACATATGGTAACTCGCGTTCATGCGTGTGGGGTGGTGCGCCAGTTGTCGTGCAATTTTCAAACGAATTGGAATAAAATTAATGAACTACTTGAGACCAAGGGTAGATCCAGGGGGCATGGGGGTTATGACCACCTGGGGTGAGGTTTTGTGTTATTGTAATCGAATCGAGGCCTTACCTGACTGGAACACTGCTATATGGCATCCATCCGCCATCCAACGATTTGAAAGTTGGACTCGCCCTTTTTTGAAATTATATCGTTGTCTGTCTAGCAGCTCCTACCTTCACTTATATACAGAGAAGGGCGTTACTGATTTAGGAGCTTTCAAAATTTATACTCGGGGCAATGAACTGCGTTCGTGATTCGCTCTTCCCAATATAACTCGATAAACATCTATCTCGATTGCACGTCGACTTCGTGACACTTCGTACAGTTAAGTTCACGCCAGTCTCCGCTACAACTACAGTCGACACATATCTTTGAAATTAATTGTGATTTTATTCATCATCCTATAAGTGATTAAAGTGATCTATAGATTTTAACTTAAGTTCTAATAGATGTTCTGGTTTTATCACTTTCGATTTTATTCATACATGGTAAAAGATACACATTGTTTTATTTGCAAGGATAATAAGGATTCGTTTCAGTTATTGTTGTCACATTTTTTTTTAAATCAGTCATACGTGATATGAACATATTTTAATAGTTATATATTACTGAGAATTTAAGTTTTCAGTTTGAAATTGAATATAGTTCTATATTCCCAATTGTTAGTATTTGACATTATATAAAATGAATATAATAGTTACTCTAATTATTTCACCATTAATTTTGTACACATTTAGACTTTATATTAGTATCAAATCATCACTTCTGTTCAAATGGAATTTACGTAAGTTACACAAGATAATTGGATTGACGCTAGCTAATTATAGCAGTGGGAATTTGATACGAATCAGACTGGTCATTACTCTCAAATATATTACCTGTACAAATTTTCTTTGCTAGTCATACATTTAGTGTTAATTCTAAGTCGATTGCCCGCACACAACGCTTAATCAGGAATAAAATTAATAAATTTTCAAATACAGTTAATTTTTTTTTCCTTTTTATAAGACGCATACAAAGAAAAGTGCTAATTAATTCAGTGATATAGCTTCAACGCGAATCTAGATTCGAGTTTCGGTTATTATAATATTCAAGTATCTGGTCAACCAAATAAAGTTCACCAGTTCGTTTGGGTGTCCATTCGTGTCCACTTACACCAGTGTAACACCTAGTCTTCATAACGTAAGAAAAAAAATATCTTGACTAAGTATAGCGGGATCACTGCGTTCTAATAGACATCCTATTACAGCTGTGTAAATGGTAAAAATTTTTAAGTGATCGGTTAAGTTAATGTTATTTTTATTTTTTTTTATACATATCATATATTCGAATGAGAATACATAGGAAGACTTCCCTGAAAGTGATACACGGCGAGATATCGATTATGTCCGTTGTCAGTCGAGTTGTCGAACGTGATTTCGGCCGAAAACGAGTTTGGACAGGCCGGTGATAAGTGACGGACTTCGCACAAATCGCGCCGACAGCACGCGACTCAAATAACTGGGTTAGATTTTTTTTGCGATTTTTATTTGATGCCGTTTTGAAAGGTGTAACCTTATTATTACATACTAATGTAACATTTCCGTTTATTGTATAACCTTAGTTTTTTTTTTTTTATAACGTTGCACTCATTTCCTTATGTCTGAATTACGTTTTATGATATGACAAGGATATTTTACTATATGGCGCAAAAGACTCGTAGAATATCTCAAAATAATGTGAGTCTTTACCAATATGTTAAAATTGTATTATATAAATGTTTAGAATGTTAAACCGTAGCTCTGAATAGTATTACCTGTAAGTAGCGAAATATATGGAAATTATGTACTGTTAATAACTTCTGTATGCGGTTGCCTATTGGTTAGAATATGGCGGTCGTATATCAAGTGATTATCATTGTTGCTATGCCCTATTTCTATAACTGTAACACGTCACAGGCCTACAAACGGGTGAATTGGGGGTTGCAGTACGGGTCAGCTGCATGTAGGCGACGATGGTGATACTCATGTCTTTCATTACGATATTTTGAGGTTTTGCCATGTTGTGTATAATCTATGGTCAAGAATGAGACTTGAGATATTTTGACAGTCCCATCCAACACCTGTACGCAAAAGGTCGACTTATCCAAAGATTGTTTCATAAGTCACACGGAAGGGTTTGTAAGTATATATTTTATTTGTGTTGAGTGGTGAAAATGAAGTAATAGATATATTTTCTTTCCTATCAGACTTTTATAAAGTCTATTAATACCATGAAAACACAAGACCGATCAGTGAAATTAAGGATCACCTTTAAGAATGTGGGTTTAGTAATAGTTTCGGTCTGGATCGTAAGTCATTATCCGACTCGGGTGGGAGTTACGATTACGATTTAGCGACCCGACAACGCTAAAGAGGTTAAATCCACATGAATAAATTCCACTCATATACGGAAATATCACGTGAACCATATACAATATATATATTTTACCATTCGTTCCTCCGGTCTGTTGTATACTTTCATCGAGCCAGTTAAACATCCTCATACACTTTCCCCTTTTCCCCGCGAGTCCGCTGATTTGCATTCAGTCGGCGTTCGAGCGGAGGGACCGGCTGCGGCAGTTCCTGAAACGGAACGCGAGGGTCCGCAAACGACTCGTTTGTAACTCACCTCGTGTTTAATTATGTATCTGGTCTGACGTTTGAAAACTTCATTGTGGGAAACGCGCCACGAATTTTAAGCGAATATTCAACATCCCGCTTATTAAAAAGGAAAACCTTCTTGTGCACCCAATTCGGTAAAAAATTACGTACCTACAACTTTTATCAGCTTTGTTGAAGGTAACGTCGACCCGCTAACGGCAAGACACTAATACGGTTCAACTGAAGCGAATCCATATACAAATGCCATTTATTTTCCTTATAACTTGAATATAGTACGAGGACGCGACATGGAATTAATATAATAATACTAGCGGACCCGACACGCGTTGTCCTGTTCGAACGATAGCTCGCCTTGCATGCTACCGGTGGGTACGGTAAACGTTTTTTCAATAAACTATATACCGAATGACATTTGACATTAACTGTGACATTTTAGTCTTTTCGTTTCATCATTATGTGATTTTCTTTTACTCAAAGCAAAATTAAAAAATTGGTCTAATTTCTCGAGGGCGGTCGGGAAATATTCTATGTATCTCATATGTATCGAGATACAGCAAACATAAATTGAAATGTCAGAACAGTGCCGAGGTTCGATGAAAGTGATTTGCGTATGTATGGACGCGGTCGTCAAATAACAGTACACATAGCGCCACCTACAATGGCAATATTAGACAAGCGTAATTAAGAATCAGGTCAATTATTCATGAACTTCGTAGAACATTTTAACGGTCAGTTACTCCACTCATTTCAAAAGATATTGGGAGGTGGGAGGTTATGAAATTTTGGGGTTATATGTTCTAATATGCCACAAAAATTCGTTGAAAAAGTAAAAAAAAAAAGCCTGGAACCCGATCGCAGCACCACTTACAGTGTCCAATTGTAAACCTAAACCTTCAAGGGGCCTACCCAAACAAATACAAAATTTACATCGTAATCGATCCGAACGTTTATGCGAGTTTAGTAAGAAATATATTTAGAAGAATTGTACCAGTAAGTAAAGATAAGTTGTTTTTGTTATGTAGTTTTTCGTATGTATCTATGATACTACACAGAAAAAAGACTTCATTGTTTGGTTTTCTATTTGCCGATTCCTTAATAGATCGTTCAGTGCTGAAATTCAAAATAGTTATTAATATTAAGTGATGGTTCTAGCCTAAAAATAAATTTATGATGATACAAATTTTAAAATGATTACCTACGTCATTATGAATGGGGAGTAGTTAAATACAGAAAAATATATTTTGGAAGGTTTATCAGGTGTGGTGTTAAACTAAAGAAAAATTAATAAGTAATAAAAAATATGTACTCTAAATAATATTTATGGTGCACGATATTTTCAAGAATCTTGATATATTTTAGAAGTTTTTTCCTATATAGAATAAAAACTAGACATTATTAATATATATACATAATACATATAGAGATTCCCAATGTGTAAGGGAATTTTTATTGATATGTTTTTATAAAAGGCATAGCCCAGTTGCTTTTGTAAATTTGAAAGCTCATAGAAATCATAGGGTATTTCATGGGATAAACAAAATTGTGGCTTAATATTATTTATTAAAACACAACAAATAAGTTTCCTTTTAGATAAAAAAAATCTGAATTCGATAGATCCTGCTGGCTATCCCAAAATTTCGGATAATTTCCAGCTTGGAGCATTCAAAAATATGTTTATCGATTTAGTTTTTACACGCTTTTATTAGCTTGGTGTATATGTATGTTTGTTTGTATGTAATTAAATCTTTTAGCGTAATTTTCACTTTCTTCTAAACTCTTTCAAACTAATTTGAAATTTTGCACATTTATCAAGGACCGATTACAATGCAATAATTTAAATAATTTGCCCCATTATTCTTACCAGAATGACCAGGATTAGCATAATATCTGATACCAAAGACCAAAGCGCGTGTTAAGACATGCGTATGCTTTATTTTTATTTATATTCGAAGACACGGTTAGTGTACTGCGAGATCTACATGTATAAAATAAATTTATACGTGTGTATTAGTGATTAACAAAAAAATATACTTTATTGTAAAAAAAGCGTGGGGTGCTTTTTAAGATATTTTCAAAATGACTGCTTTTACCAATATCTGTCAATAAAAGATTTATAACAATTGACGTCGAGCACCCCAAGCTTTTTTACAATAAAATATATTTTCTTGTTAATCACTTTATTCTTAATCTAAATTTATTTAAAATATTTTGTGTTTTTTTTTGTTCGGTTATCTACAAAAGTGTGTTTTTTAGATTTCTTTTAAACTATTATTTCTATTGAACTCGAAGATAAATAATACACGAATACATATATTTTATGTACGTATTTTTATGCTAAATCTTATTTTTATTTCAATTTTAATTCTTTAGGGATAAATAACACATAATTTGGTAAAAAGTGATTCTTTGTTTTCTGACAGAAAGAATGATTTTTCTCATATTGTGAAGAAAAATCATTCTTTCCACTCGAACCCTTGTGCCAAAACTTGTCAGTTTATATATTTTAGTTTGGTCACATGCGTACAAAAACTTAGTTGTTATTTTCATTACGCGTTTTATTTGTACACGTTAAATATTACTATTTCACATTATAAGTCGTTAAAATAATAAAATTAAAAACATTCTAAATTCAAAATTTCAATCTAAATATAAATTTGAGTTATATCTCAAATTGTACAAATTTTTAGAAAATTTAAATAATATTAAACATTGGAATGCTATAAACCGCATTCCGATCGATCCATCCGCTTAAAAGTTATGAGAATTTGAGACATACACGCGCACACACATACACAATAGCTTCGTAGGATCTCTAAACATCTAGATCTGATAAAAACTCGATTTTTGAAAATTAAAGCGAAAACAGTAACTTCCCGATTTGTTTTCTATTTTCGTAACAGGAAATTAAAAAAGTTTCATTGTCTTTTTAATTAAATCTAGGTGGTAGCGCTCAACCATTGAGTATTTTTTTTTGTTATCAATCGCTTAGAAAGTGCTTCGTATTTTTTATCCGAAATAATATATTTTCTGATACTTCATTTTCACATAAAAAATATGAATTATTCGTACTAATAAACATTTACAATATCTTTAATCATCTGTTTCTTGAATGAGGCGAAATTTATCCGTAGGAAAACTCTCGACTACCCAAAATCGACCCCCGTATTAGGAAGTCCTTTGACTGCGTTACGTTATTAAGGTAATACGGTATTTCAATTAAACCTCTAATTTTCCTCGTGGGCAATGCCGACCCGCGTTGAGATATTTGCCAGCGACCTTCACCCACTTCGTACCGAGGCTTTTGTAAGGATACTGACACAGTTTCAAATTTGCACAGGCACGATAGGTTTTGAAGGATGTTTTCGCTGCATTCTGTAGACCGTATTGTGTTGTGATCTCTTTTTGTTGTCAGTTTTTAAATTACCCCATTGCACACGCGTAGCCTCCCACAATTTTTTTATTTCAGTTTGGAGGAACTGGATATTAAGTCCCCCAGGCTGGCTCAGTGCAGGTACGGAATCTCTATTTCGTATATTATTATGGAAATCCTAAATAAAATTACATTATACCAAAGGTACGAACAGAAAAACACACGAGTTTTTTTTTCTGTTCGTCTTATCGCGGCCCTTTCATTTATGGTCCCTTTAAAATTTGAAGAGCCGTTATGGTTGATTTTCGGACATTCAATATGTATGAAGTACATGTAATGAATGATTTTGTATATTACTAAATTATTAAACCAAGTTAGGGTAGTTTTAAGGTAAGAGTAGGTATTTAAAATAATAATATAAATTCACACCTATTTCCCAGAAGTGTGTAGACAGAGACTAGATTTCCACAAAGTGCTATCGTTGGATATTTCTTTTCCTTCACTAACATCCATCAAGCTTTCCATGCAAGCTCGTTGGTTTCGGGTGCATAAAATTTGTCCCTCTTTTAATACGCCACCGATCTGGTCTACATGGAATTTTTTAGCGTGACTTCTGATGATCTTTCCACCACACACATTCGCTGTATAGATCTGTTTTGTTAGTCTACCGTCATTCATCCTTTTTAGATGGGCAAACCAACACAACATGCCTTTCACTACTCTAGTCACAAAGTTTTCCTTCAAACTACATCGCTATCTATCATCACTATTTCTGCATCTATCTTTCAGAGATATTCTACACATATTAGGCAGAGATCGCATCTCCACCACATTGACTCTTCTTTCATTCTCCTTCTGCAATTTTCAACTTTCACTACCTCAATAAGTGTAGAGATCATACCTATTTTCTTAACACAATCGTTCATTTTAGTTACGGTCTCCTCTTACATGCCGCCGGCACAAGGATTACTTGGTCGTTGGCGTACAGAGGGCATTTGACAGACAGCTCATCCATTCTTAGTCCACACTCATACTCTTAGATTATATAGACTACCATTCATGATTATATTGAATAGCCACCTTGAATTTACACATGCCTGTCTGACAACCCTACCGATGTCAAACCAGCCTAACTAAGAATTCACGCTGTTCTATTTCACCCAAGTTATCTTTCAATCGGTGTACATTCTCATGTTTACATTCGGATCTTGCACCTTACCAACTTTCATTCGTATTAGCTCTGTAGTAACCATTTTCGCATGGTAATGCCAATGCTGACATAAAGCGTTAATTCGACAGACCACTAATAAGTGGTCTGTGTCAACGTTGATTTACGGTACACTCTCCTATCCGCATTTTCACTTCTCACCAATCATCCTCAATTATAAAGTCTATCATCCTTTTGCCTTCTCCTCTCTGCCGAGTACATGAGACTATTCTTCTGTGGTCATAGTGTTTGTCACACCAAGTTATACTTTTCGCACAGTAGGAGAATGCAGTCACCATTCTCATTAACTCTTACATCTGAAAATTTACGTAAGACTTTCTCACACCAATCTAATCATATAAAATTACAGAACATGACGATTCTATCATTTCTGTTACATTTCACTAGTACGTCTTTTGCACCATTCTAAAACTTCTTCCGCTTCTTTCGTTCCTAGGCATATATGGGGAATATACGCCTAAAATAAAAATCCGTACCAATCCAATTTTAGTTCTAAGCCAGAGGAACCTTGAATTTACACATTGGTAATCGCTTACACATTCAGATAATCTTTTTGGTGGGATGAAGCCAACACCGCGGCATTCTCGTTAGCTCTGGCCAACGTCAGACCAAAAAGTCTCGAAGCATCCGTGTTGGTCCTACCACTATCTTTCCTTTTAGTCTTCTTCACGCATAGAATATCGAGTCGTCTCTTATCACATATTCAGAGTACCGAAATGAACTTTTTTAGTCTGTATTTCGCCCTTCTGGTGAACTAGGCGCGATAGGTTGCGAATCTCGTCGCTGCATCGAGCCTAGAGCTTCCGATTCCTCGTTATGGAAATTTGTCCCTCCCCCGCCCGGTGAGGGATTGTGTGGCAAAGCCAGTATCTTGGGGTAGTATTTCTTTAATTTCCGCGAGCATTAAATTTTGAGAATTTCGCAGGAAGTAGGAGGGATAAGAAGTTGGAAGGTCGGAGGGATATTGAGGTTTCGGGGTGGGAAGAATAAAGTAGAAGGATACAGCCATTCCTGGAAGGAGTAGGGAGTGGGACAGATAGCAGCTCGAGGACTCTGGGTTCGCGTGCCTGTGTGCTCCTGCGCAAAGCCAGAGACGGGCTTTATTCATGTAGACACCTTCTGGAGTTATAATAAAATTGTGATTAATTTACTAACGACCGTCAACTATGCTACAGTCATACATAGAATAAAATAAATACCCTCAAGGGTGTGGAATAATATAATGTACTAACGGCTCTCCTCCAAATTCTCGCTGTAAATAAACACGTTAAATATACTGTAGTTAATATCTAGACTATAACAGTGTTGAGGTAGCTGCTTCAGCTATATAAAATGAGATGAATTAAACAGGGTTTCCTTTTTCATCGACAACAACACAGAGCACTTCGTCCCTCGTGGTATTTTTCGTATACTTACTAAATATTTGTGCAGTAACGAAAAATTTACACAAACCGCCGTAAATGTACGCTCGGGACATAACTTTATGTAATAGAATAGGAATTCGTACGATTGTCACCGTTCGGGTCGTGGGTCATGACGGAAAATTCGTTGCGATTTTCACCGACGTATTCTACGATTTGCTACCGGGTCTCCCTAGCCGTTACTCGAGTACAATAGGCAGGATGGTTCTCAAAACGGGCAGGCGCTATCCTTTTTGATAGGAACAACTATGTCTGTTATCACGTATATTTGATACATCTTTCTAAATTTCGTGTTTTTAAAATGATTTCAGTTCTGTGTTGAAGCAAACGTATTGATAGATAAATTATGAGTTGGTTATATGGTTTAAATATATACATTTATCCCCAGTTTTACATCTTCGAAGGCATTAAAAATGAAAACGTTAAAATACATATTTTTTATTTACAATAAATATTCATATTGTGATGAATATAATATTAATTTTGATGTCTTTAATATAAAGACATCCATATATATATATATATATATCCGTATTTGTAAAATATCTTTGAATAAAGATTGATCAACATTGCATGTGTTGGCAAAAATCGCCGATACACCTGACTCGTCAAAGCGACGTGTATATGAAATTTTGTATAAATCATAACGTTCAGCCTTATTGTTGACCGTCAGCTTGATATGGGTAGCCATTTAACAGTGACCCGAGATGGACAGGCGGCCCGACGCTCGCAAGCTTCAGTACAGCGACCTATCGCTAGTACTGTCTGTAGATTTCAATAACAAAGCGCCATACGAGTTATAGGTCCGAAATAAGTATATCGAAATCGATAAGTTTCATGCGAATGAACAACACTGTTAGCTTACAAGGCCTGTACCCATTAAGGTTAGTTGTCGATGAACATGTCGCTCATTGTGGTAACCGATAGAGGTGCTCTAATGTATTTTATATTTCCCAATCGATAATTATTTAAAATTATCCGAAAAATTCAAATATCATGTAGGTATCATCGAGAGTATAACATGTTCCGTGCACGTTTGGATTTTAGAACTGATTTCAATACTAGTTTTCTATTTTAAATTCATTGTTTGTATCCAATTCGTGTGCGTCGTTTTTAGAATTAAAATGTGTCCTCGCGAAGTGGTACATCAGAAAAAAATATAGCGGTGCTTCGTCTGACCGTTATCTATGGTTGGACACATAGTGAGCGTTTATTTGTTTTTTCTCTTATTTTTTTCGTGCTTTTTAACTGTTAAATTTTACAATTAAATGCCGCCTGCAATTTTAGTTTAACATTTAGTTAATTTCGTTGTATATTTTTTAAACTTTAATCTTATTGTGTTTCTGGTTCGCCTTATCGACCAATGATTTTCAAAAGGAATTGAAAAATTATTTTAGAAAAATATTGTTTTTTATATACGACATATTTCATAAGTTTAATTATTTGTCTTGAACACTGTACGAGAAAAACTTTGTAACAGACGGACAAATCGACAAACACTGACGTGATACTAAAAGTCCGAGTCGCTTAATGTGACACAAGAATGTGGAAGACTGTTATTGCAGTGGTATAATAAAAACAAAAGTCCGATTCTAAAAGTGTTTTAATTAGATTTAGTAAGAAAATTACAATACACCACACTCTACCTGAATTTTATTGAGGACCAATTGTTTTATTTTTTAGGTACAAAGAACTAGTCCAGCTGCTTGTTGAATCTCATATGGGCGTTAAATTTTAAAGCTTCATTCGGGATATTTTTCTGTTATTCGATTGTAAGAACATAAAACGCTCGGCAATTGACTGTCTTGCAAATTAGTTTGTAAGTCATCAATTCAATTGGTGATTGAATTTATCGCTTCTATGCAGCATTACTTTTTTGATATTAAAATAAAATTAACGTTTTATTTATATTAATTAGAAGACGAAATTTTCCTCCCTAGTCATTTGTATTCCGTTATAATAGTTTTGCCCCGATTGGCATGCAGTTCAAAAGAAAAACAAAAACCGTACTATTCAACATGCATCTGTTAACAGAACAATTGCTTTAACTTAATCACTGAGCCGTCTCGCATTGGCGCCCGATTGAATTGTTAATTTTAGCGAACAATATGATACGTGTACAGATATCTTCTAGGCCATAAACGTTCAGCGAGCGCGTCACCTGTTACACCGATTCCATACGCGCATTAACGCACTGGGAAAGCTCTCATTAAGAGCTTTCGTTGTACTCGTCTATTGAATGACCAGGATCACGAGGCTTATCTACTTGTATTCGGTGCACTGTGTGCGAGTTGAAATATGGTTAATTTATTTGTTATTGCAATTAGAGCATGTCTTTATGTATTTATAATTTGCACTTAACGTATATACGGACTTCAACATTTGAAAGCATTTTATGTTGATAGTAGTTATATGTTACGTTGTGTTGTACCTGGAACCCTAGTCGTCATTTTTAAGTTATATCACATTTAAGTTATATATTCCTTGAATATAATATTCCAAATAATCATTTTCTTATTTTAATGTATTTATAATGTTTTAATTGAGACGTATAAAATATTACTAACTAAAGCGATATTCTTATATAGATGAAAGACAAACAATCTACGTTATAAAGCAACTTGGCGATTTCTGAAAGATTTGGGTAAATCAATGATTAGATGTATGGTTAAATGTACATACTTTGTTAGTGAATTTGAAGGAATACCGCCTTTCAAGTAGGTCATTGGTATAGAATTATAAATTTGTCATCGTGTTGAAATTGCGCGATAGAGCGTCTCCAGCACTGACTAAACGATATCTGTTATTAGTGAACCAAAATAGAGTATTGCTTTGACACGACAATGCGCCCGCACTCTACCAATATTTCGTTTAATAAAAAATCCAAAAATTTATCGCAGTGGAACTCTTATCATATAGATCATTTAAATATTTAACTTGGTGCCTTATGCTTATGAAGTACAAGCCATATGTGGAATATCCTACAGATATAAGTCTATAAATATATAAAGTGTATTCTATAAATATAAAAAAGTGACGGTACCACTTTCAAAGGCACCAGTGTCAAATCCAAATATTCGCGGGTTTTGAACATGATTGTAAAAGTCGATAGTGTTTGTCTTGAAAAATTTGTTATGATATATCTTTTCTTTTATAAAATATTGCAATTAAAATATGAAACTCTCCAGTGCACGGTAAATGAGGATTTTTCATATATTCGTTTGAATAATCATCAAATGTCTCTCCAACTTTAGTTAAAAATTCTGCACGATTTTTAAGGAGAGCTTCTTTTTATAAAAGCATTAAAATAATTAGCACAATTGAAAACATTCGATAAAACTTTACAGAGGAATAAAAAACTTTATAAAGATATAAATTAAAAACTTTAAAAAGAAATTAAACGTTCAAGCAAAATCACATTGCTGATAATAATCATACTTTTCTGTATTCGTACTAAGATCTGTCGAAGGGTGGTGTGTGCTGGCCACCTAAATAGGCGTTTGGATTATTTTTGTGAACACTCTAAGAGCGTGTGCAGTTTGAGACCAGGGCTCCAGACCTCAGTGGGATCTTAAAATTCCGGATGTCGTCATATGTAAAATAACATTCTGATATTTTTATTGCTTTTTACTAAGCTTTCTAATAGTGTCTCAACCTCTGGCTGCTGTAGAGATCCTGCATGGCTTAGACGGCACATCGTGTGTTCACAATTTTTAGAAGTATCTATTAGTGGAAAATTGTCACTAAACAAAAGACTGGTGCAGATATATATATATATATATATATATATATATATATATATATATATATTTACGTATTTCTAATCAGGGAACGCGATGAAAACTGATAGTTCACGACGCGAGCGCCCTAATTCTGAAAGTTTATACGGGAAGGGTTTCCCGATCCGAGTAGTTACGGTAACGACACGCGGCGGCCCTTAACACATCAATAACCATACTGTAAATTTCACTAATTCACTTAATAGTGCGAAATTAGTTTTCCCGGGTCGTGACACGCGGGCCGCTTATGTACTGCGGTACGTCCGCCTCCGACGCGAAGGCCGCGTACATACGGCGTTGCGCCGCTACAGGTATATGCGAGTAGCCAGTTTCGTGTCAGCTTTCGTCGGCGATGGGTGTGTTGACGTTCTCCGCGCAGGCGCGACTGTACAATAGGCATTTCATGGACTTCAAGAAAAGAGGAAATTAAACCAGTGATGTGACTGTTGCATTTTGTGGTAAATTAGAGGAAAAAAAAACAATGGTAATGGTTCGGTGAGTACGGACTGATCGCCGTATTGCGTGACTCTAAGTTTACCGAATTCAATTATTATTATTAGAGTTGTTTACAAGTTACGTCTTTTCAAAGGTAAGTGCGGTTTGTCAACTATTTTTTTTTTCTTATTTTTAAGTATAAATAAGTTGTGAATTAAATTTCACTAATATTGAACACGCAATTCTGTTATTTTTTCCATAAATTATTTCTATAACGATATTATTAACAAAAAATGACGCTTTTAAAACAAGGACGCACGTATACGTCTTGTGAAAATATTTAGAGACTCATGTAGAAAGATTTATTATTATCCCTCCAAGGATTCCTTTGTGAGAGAATATAGCTTATATATTCACTCGCGTATGTAAAATAAGTAATGAGTGTGGTTTACGAGTTAAAATTCTAAATAACTTAAATGTAAGCCAACATCACTTACGACTACTATTAAATTTTAATATGTCTGAATGTCAGGCAAGTTTCTGTGATGGAAGTTTACTTTTATGATTTACGTCCAACAATTGTCATAGTGTATGTTTTAAAAATCGCCACAGTACCCATTGCCCTATTTCTGTGTCGCTCAGTTATAACTGTTTATACTCCCTTATGCCCTTATTTTATTCTATGCACATCTCCCCACCACAAAGTCATCGAGACCCAACAAAATACGCAATATTTTGAAAAAAAATGCTTCAAAGACAAATTCATTCTCCCTAGAGACTAGAGTGAACTTTATCCGACGCCGGCCGAATTTGACGAGGTAAAAAACAAACGTTATGGTCTCGCTCGGGAGTTTCTGGCCTGTCGCGCTTTTCGAAACCTCGTTCGTATCTAATTGGCGTCGGTTTTAGTTTCCACCGGGCGGCCTCGAACGCGCGCCAAACTCCACTTTTACCCTCGGTAGGTATCTCCTTAAATCTCGTATACCACCTGTAGTTCACATTTACGTACATTTCAGGGGGCCGCGCGTCGTTAAGTATTTAAGGGCTGGCTTTTGTATTCGGCCCGTATTAAGTTAATGCTTCTCGTGATTAAGATAACGACCACTTACCTTTAATGTGTACGTGTGCGTTGTATTTTTAAACAGCGCATCGTCTCGTCTCATGACGGCCAGTCGTTATGGAGAATCATGAATATTTATATCTATTTCAGATTCTATTATGAAATTGTACGAATATGGCCGTTTTAAATTATTATATTAATAAAGGGAAAGGTTTTTCGCTATTTTATGTGGTAGCGATTAAAATTATTAATGTTTCTAATTCGAACACAGCGCAGTGACTATAGGAATTGAATATAAAGGTGAAATATTTACATGTAATGTAATTTATTTCTTCGTTTGTTCGCTTCGGTCATTGACGTCCATTGCTGGACGTAGATTCCTCTTATATACATCTAAGTCCTACGATCTTGGGCCACCTACAGTCAACAGTGGCCCGCGACGTTTACCGTGTCTTCAGTCCACCTAGCTGGAGGTCGTCCCACGCGACATCGGTTCGTGTTCGCCACTCGAGAACTGTTCTCACACAGTGGTCATCATTTCTAAGATGCGATATGGCGCACCCATTGCCACTTCAACTTGATGATACTGTGAGTTATGTCGATTAGTTTCATTCTTTTGCGGATTTCTTTGTTTCGGATTTTATCTCGCAAAGGACGTGGTTGTTTCCATCGCACCTAAGGGAGCACTGTCATCACTGGCAACGTACCCTGTTTAAAGACTCGTCTTTATGCATGTCGTATGTATTGTACTGAAACATGCCTCATAATTTCTCAAACGATGCCCAGCCGAGCTGAATTCTTGTACCATCGTAATCGAAGTGGAATCTACCTAATCGAACAGCCTGTTCCAAGTAGACGTATTCGTCTACAACTCCGCTGGGAGAGTTTTCAGCGATCACTGGAATAGGTAAAACATAGACATACGACATAATTTTCGTATTGTTCATGTTCATTATTACGCTCTCTTCTCGAGAAACTTCACTGAGGTCTCTGAGTATGGCGCTAAGGTCATCATCGATTCCGCCACTACGACTATCATCAGAAAATCGAGGGTGAATTGTTGTATCCTCCGTTAATGTTGACGTCGCATCTTTTTCCATTCAAATGCTTGAAAGACTTTTTTTTTATGGGAAAAAACTTTATCTCCATGCCCCAGACGTCTCCGCAGTTGGTTCAGATTTGTGCTTTCATTCTGTATTCTGACTACAAAGTTTGTACTGTTTTACACACATCTTAGCACTTCAGTATAGTGATTATAATTAATGTGTTATTGCTGAAGCACCACGCAAGTTCCGATTGAAGCAAAGGCACTGTCAGTCAGTAGTCCACATACGCTAAGCGTAGCGGTCGTTTATACTCTTCGAACATATTTTTTTTCTCATTTTTAAGAACCTTCTAGTCCAAGATCCGGCATTATAAAAATATACCTTCATCTGTTAATTGAATCAAATAGTGTTTTAAAGGCAGATAACAATATTATAAATTTATGAGAACAATGTCTGCCACCGCAGTCCTGCTATTATTAACACTAATTGCTTATTTTTTTTTTTATGTAGGCTGCAAATAATTTCGGAGTAACTGCCCTTTATAAATATATTTAGAATTTTGTAAATTTTACATAAGTGTTAATATTTTTTAATTAACAGATGAGGGAAATAAGTTCGGTTTATCTACCCGTTTACACCTGGCTACAGGTAGCTGTGGCAGTCATAAAGGTCGCTGCCTATTGTAACAAGGTGTAAAACAAGATATTCGAAAGTTTTGTACTTGCGATATGCAATTAACATAGGAAGCAAAAAAATAATTATTAATTATGTGATTAATTTTAGTAGCAGCAGGGCTACGGTGGCAGACATTGTGCTCATAAATTTATAATACTGTTATCTACATTTAAAACTTTATTTGGTTCAATTAACAGATGAGGGTATATTTTACTAATGCCGGATTTTAGACTATTCATAATTTGTACGATTTCATATTTCGGTTGAAGAGTATTATTTCTCAATCGATAAGAAAAAATCATTATCAAAATTATTTAATAATTCGCCTTCCCTTAAATTTTAATAGATTCTATAATTGCTAATTTTCTTCTATACAATTTTATTGATATGTCAATATTATTACGATATTGTAAATATTTCATCATCCAATATAAATGCTTTGCATTAAACGTAATTGCTAATCTAATCTTTTTATCATTTTATCACTAAAGTAGGCTACTGACACGCTTCGGTTTCTTTGAGTGAAGTGTATTAATTAATTTACAATCTCGAAGTACCGTAACTTGTATCTAATGAATTATGATTTCGTACTTTTGAACAATTGCACGATTCGTAGTGCGTAGCATTTGAGAGTGCTGTACGATCGAAAAATTTTTTCACCACTTGTCAGCGACTATTATCGATGTACTCTCATTAGTACACGAAAATACGCAAAATTGCATAACGTTGTGCAGATAATTTAATGAAGACTAATCCTGTTAGCTTTAAAAAAATATTTAATGTACTAATAAGAAAGAAAAAAAGAATCAAAACGTTTTATACATTTTTATTACATTAAATCATTATAATGTAATGGTATTTTGTGTTGGTCGGTAGGACGATGGTCCACTCTCTCCTCTCGTTGTCCCATCAACCCAATATCATTCCATTAGATGTGCTATTCCGCCCAAGAGGCTGACAACGCGATGGTAACTACTCTAGGGGTTGCAAGTGTCTATGGACAGCGGTGACTATTAAGTGTCTGGTGGCTCGCCTGCTCGTTTGCCCCTCGATTGTGCTATAAAATAAACTGGTCCCGTAAGTAAACTGCGTAACTTGTAAAAAATTCGATAACTTGCGGAAAAATCCATTAAATTAGCTTATGTTTGGGTCATTTAATTCGGTGTCGTTAAATTATAAATAATAAAATTAATTATAGGGAGTATCGGTATAGCATTTTTTATCTAATCAAAAATTTTCACAAAAGTAATTAAGTATAAAAAAGTGTAAACTTTAAATTTTTTTATAACATATATTAAGTAGATAAAATAAAGAAATTATGAGTCGTATTTTTTTAAATTTTCCTAATTTTATTCTATATATTTTTAAGCAATAAGTAACTTTTATCCTTATAAAACGAGTAATTGACTAGAATATGAATATGTTTTATGCGAAATGTTATACCTAGACAAGTGTTATGTTTCAGAATTCATGTGAATTCTTAATTCACATAATTTAATGTGAATTGATTAAATAACGTCTCCTAAAAACGCATTAAGAAAACGAATAACGATATAATTACTAGTAGCTTAAGTCATCTACTAGTAATTATAGTAACTCGAGTATTGAAATTAAACAAGTTTCTTTCGAAGCAATTGCATCTCTATTAATCCATGCTATTTCAGAAAAGTCGAGGACAAAAAAATATCTGTTTTTTCTCTTATACCTATTGTTATATTTATTGCGATAGGTTTATATTATTAAGTTATTTGTTTTCACTGGTAAAACAATAAAGTAAAAAATATTTAATATTGCTTGTAATATACGATTACCAAATTTCTCATGAGAGTACCATTATAATTATAGGTATTCCATCCATAAATAATCGAGTGTTTCATACTCATTCCATACTCATCACATATTTACCTATAAATAACTGAACGCGGATATGTTGTTAAAAGGTAACATAGATGCATTGCTTATGAGCGTATGTTATCTTTATATTTTAAATCAAAATAACTCACGAACAATAAACTAGGTATTTAAAAAAAAGTGCAGGATCCTGTATTACAGATTTTTTTTTATTTTAAAACTGTTTTTATCCGACTACGGAGGGTTTAGAATTTAGTAGTCTGTATGTATGTACGTATGTCTTTGTTCCCGTGTAGCTCCTAAACTGCATGTCATATTAAACAAATGAGTTGTCGTTAGCTGCATCTCGCGTTCCGCGCGTCATGGGGCTTTGTGACGTCATATTAAATCTAACATGGCGAATATGACTTGCGCAATATTCTAAGCAACAAAAAAAATGTATTTCACATATGTACGGAGTCAGCTATCAAAATGAAGGATTTTAATTCAGAGATTCTGAACATTTATAATTCATTTAAAAATAATGTAATTCTGTGAAAGATAAAAATATTTTTGTATACAATGAACTCTATCAATTTAATTTAATTTCCATTAGCCTAGAATGTCTATGATTATGTGTATATATGTTACGGGAAACTAAAAGGTTAAAAGAAGAATTATAAAACCAAAATCCAACTGTAGAATAAACAACTAAAAATTATACTAAGAAGCTAGGCACGTCGTTGAAACATTTGTTTAATAGATGGATCCAGTTTTGGAATACAAATCATTAAAAAAAAGTCTGATATATCACAAATTAACACCAATTACTTCTTCACAGTTTAATAATTATTATCTATTACTTGTTTATTTTGTGGTTGAGTTTTAGTCTTTAATTTTATTTTTATAACAGGACTATTCTGCCGAAGCTGGAAGCAAAATAAAAAACTTTTGCGTTGTATATACAACGCAAATCTACTTAGATTGAGTGTGACATGGTTTCAAATAATTTTGTTGGTTCATCCTTTAAAAAAAAATGCTACATTTTGCTGGTTTTCTATCAAATTATTCATTTAATTCTTAATTTATAAATACTATTTTAAGAATAAAATATGAGTTCCTTGCATTTGGGCACAGCAGCTTGTTTGTACGTGACAAAAAATTTCGTAACAGCTTTTCTGTCTAGACTGTATTTAGAGATCTGGAAAAAAAAACTTAAATGGTACAACGAAAACCGAAACCACAAACAATAAACGCGACTTTTAAGGAATAGTAAGGAAACAAAGAATGAGTAATCATAGTTCGCAACGTTTTAAAAATATTTGACAAATTTACTATATTTTGTAAATATGGTGATGAATTTACAAAATATTAGGTGAAGGAAGACGTTTTTCGTATTTTATAAGTAAAAAGATGCAGTAAAATCTCTTCAATTCTACTGTTTATATCTGACTAGTTTTGATACCATAAAATAGATGGAATTTTAAAAAGATAAATAAAAAATAACAATGGTGTTCTGCCATTTTTCTATTGTTTTTCTGTCCACCAAAATGTAACGTAACGTAGAAATTCGATACATTTTTAAGTTTTATTACAAAAAAGGGAAAAATACGATATAAGCCGCGAATAAAATTTGTGACGTTTATGAACTTAATGCAGTGTTGGTAAAAGTAGCACAAAGGTCGTTCAAGCGTTTTCAAACCAGTAATTTTGATGTCAAAGATGAACCTCGCTCTGGTCGACTTCTTATGGACAAAGTCGATACCATTTTGGAAAAAGTAGAGCGAGATCGGAATATTAGTTCTTACGACATAGCTGAAGAGTTGGAGATTGACTATAATCAGTTTTGATTTATTTGAGAAAAGCTGGAAATAAAAAGAGCTCGATACTTAGATTCCACATGAGCTTACTGAAAAAATCTAATGAATCGTGTACTTATTTGCTATTCTCTATATAAATGTAATGAAACCGAATCGTTTTTAAAAAAATTGGTCATTGGTGATGAGGAATGTATTACCTACGATAAGATCGTGTGAAAAAGATCATGGTTAAAAGGCAAGCAAGCTCCATAGACTATAGCGAAACTCGAATTAACTAGTAATAAGTTGATGCTATGTGTATGATGTGATTGGAAGGGTATTATTCCTTATGAGCTTTTGCCGCCATCAAAAACCATCAATTCGGATCCCTACTGCCAACAACTGATGAGACTGGAACAAGAAGTAGAGAAAAAACGGCCGGAATTTATCAAACAGAAAGGGAATGGTTTTTCACTATGATAACGCCAGACCACATGCATCTTTAGCCACTCACGAAATATTGAGACAGTTTTGGTATAGAAGTGTTAATGCATTCACCACGTAACCCTGAGCTTGCACCCTCGGATTTTCATCTGTTTCGGTCTCTTTACAATTGCTTAGGTAGTGTTATATTAACGTCAAGTGTGAACTGTCAAAACTACTTGTTGCAGTTTTTTTGATCAGAAGTCCTAACATTGCGATTATGTCACTATCTAGAAAATGGCAACAATTATCTTGAATTTATATATGTTATACGAAAAACCTTTTTTCTCGACCTTGATATTTACAACAATATGTGGGAGAATTAATAAAAAATAATATCCAGACCACACAAAACCCGAAGGCCCTAAAAAACTAATAGCAAAGTAATAAGAAAATTTCATATATTTCACGGAAATCAATAAGTCAACGACAAAATTATTTACCTTAATAGTTTCGCCATGTCCATCGCTCCGTCTTTCCACGGCTTAGCTCAGAGACTTAGTACTAGAAAACTGTCATTTGATAACCCATATCAATTACATATTAATCATACCGACAAAGTCGTAAAATAAACATAAAAACAAATATCTTTTTAAGGTACCTCGCCTGATTGTAAAGTAGAGATGATTTTTTTTTCTTATCCGATGCAGTGGAGTATGGTGGATAACTCATTCAAAAACATTGCGGGTCTGTGAAAACTATTTTTCGATTTAGGGATCCGTTTGCGAAATATTATGCTTTAAAAATTCTAATTTTTCAGTTAAATGTTTATTTTTGGATAGGTGAAAAAATTCACCGGAATAGTATATATATAACGGATTTTAAATGAAGGAAAAATATGACAGGTAAGTAGACTTTACGAGTTAGCGAGTGATAGTCAACGAACTTACAAAATGTACTCGGAGAAGTATAAAGCAAGATTTTGTAGAAATTGTATTGAAACTTACTTAAATAACGTTGCTGGTCGTGTAATATAAGTACTAAATATAAGTTCATGTACTATGTAAAATGATGGAATTATAAAATCATAACATTTTTAACACCCGTTTATGTGGGCCCATTTTCAAATGACATTAGCCGCTAAACCGTGAACTTAATAAATTCATAGGATCAAACAAAAGACTACCTTCTAAGTTCGCACATTATGACGTTAGTTATGGAATCCTATATTGCGCGTGGTCCGACACGCCCTTAACTGTTTTTTTTTGTAATACGTATAGTCGAATGAAATTATCTATACTTTCATAGGCGAGTTGCACCTTTGATGCCTCGATGTGATCCGATTCGAAACATGTTTTAAGTTAAAAACCCGTATCAATCTCGTGATGTTTAAAAATTTAGTACTTTCCAGTAGGTCTGTACCTACAGTTCATCACATACTGAATGTTTATGCAATATTAAACTCTTCGTATCAGACCGGCGACGCACTCCCTTGGGGTATAGCGGTCCACGGACGGCGGTTGTCCAGTACTGCCCTGTAACTTACGTGTTCGTTTGCAAATTCTAAACAACAAAAAAAATCAAAGCTTTTATCCTGTACAAAATAACCAAAGAGTGAAATCGAGTTTCGGTACTTTCCATAATACTTTTAGGCGAAATGCCTTCTAGGAAGTCGATTGCTTTTAACTCGACGTGTTTCGAGCGATCCCGCTACGTACGCCCGTCGTGTTTGTTTTTTAATGTTTTTTTTTTCATGAAAGGATCAAAGCAGAAGCGAAACATGTGCCTCGCCGATAGGGTTGCTCATTTTCTTTAGAAGTGATGGAGTACATGTGATTTCAGAAATAATAAATAAAGATTACCGATTTGTTAAAAAGATTTATGTTTATTTAATTTTTATATTAGTATTTTCATAGAAATTTTAGTTTGTTTTTTCACTTTTCTATTTAAAAGTATTGGATCGCTATAGGGAACAATTTAATTTTATATTTATTTGATGCCTCAGTTCGCAAAACACGTGTTTATCTTTTAAATAGTTAATTATTACACATTTAAGTGTATAATGTCTAGTTCTAATGAACTTTGTGCCAATGGACTTAAAGCTTTTGTTAAAAAAGTATTTTAGCGTATCTTATTAATGTAAAGTACACATACATGAAATAAAGTACAATACTCTGGAATTTTAACCCTGGCATCTCAATTCATTTATGAAAATTTATTATATGTAAAAAAAAATTTAGAAATGTTTAAAAGAAATAGTAGTCGACATAATCTCAATACCAGAAATAAAAATAAACTGAATTCACATGTTAGTCGACTAAGTAAGGTTCCTGTAGATATACAAGATTCACCCCTACATAAATTTAAGAGTGTTATTAAACAATCACTCAGTAAAAAAGGGTACTATGCAATTTCTGAATATTTAGAAGACAAAAATCAATGGGCATAAGCGGCTCGACTTCTTATCGGGCTGTTTCATTCTTAATGGTTCCGTATTTGTTTTGGCCATGTATGTGCAAATTAGAAAAGAGCTACCCTTAAGTTTCTTGCTCGTTCTTCTTGAGGGAAAACTGCCTTCCGAACGAGCAGTAAAGTGTAAATTCGTAAAAAATTATGACGTATTTCAAGTGTTATTTTGTAACCTATGAAATAAAGATATTTTGAATTTGAGTTCTATTTTAGAGTGCGGTTGGCGACCCTACTCGCCAACGCACTCGTCTGACTGTCTGTCCCTTGCTAAAAATATCTGATATAGCCTACGAGCGCTTGCTTATAAGAGGTCGCTTTTTAGAGGTCGCTTATAAGAGTCGCTTTTTTTAGTGGGCGCACATCTCTGACACCCTGAAAATTGCCAATAAAATGATGTTACGTAACATCTTCGTTCTAGTTATTTATCGTCTTCCCAATGAATCTGATGGTGAAGCAGAAGAGAACGTAAAATGAAGTTACCGAAAATCGGTGTAGTTATTTGTATTCATTTACGCACCACAGGAGACAGTTTGTCACAATATTATACCGAAAGACAAATTATGCCCATCATTCCAAAAATATATATTGACATGATGGGGATTAATCTACCATCTTGTTATAAACAAAAATTTACCTACAGTGCGTAGGTATCGGAAGATACAGGAAAAGTATGTATTTTCTGCTAGAGCGATATTTCTACCGCCTGTAAGGCCGCACCTCAGATCGTTTTCTACATACGCCAACGCTTCTTCGCGGTGTGGGGCACGAATGATGGACAGGGCAGGATTTCACTTGTTTCAATTTCACTAGCTGTTAACAGCACGAACTTTCAAACTGAACTGTGACGGATGCACAAATATGGCTGCTTTTAAAGAAAGCGCATGCACCTGCACATACGTGCAGGCGAATGCCCATCCATATTCCCCCGTTCATATAAACTATATAGGGTACTTATGAGGGAACGTAACCATACTGTTCACATTCCTGCCGCGTGAGCGCTACTTACGCTTGAGATAACCAGTCGCGGCAGTTCTGTGTAGAGTCCCGATCCCGATTTTGCCCCCTCGTCAAGACGAAATTTAGTATGCAATTCATATGTGCATCACAAAAATTATACACACGAAATTTAAATATTGTTCTATAACATTAATAAAATCATTATTTTCCAATAATCTCTACCCACGTAATAAAACATACAGTCTAAGTATTTAATATACACAAATAAACAATAAACAAAAGAAATATTTCCTAAATGAAATCTCTATATAGGAAATAAATATACGCACAAAAAAGGTCATTTATTACATTACAAATATAAAATTTGTAATTTATAATTTTTGATTTTATAGCCGCGCCTTTAATTGATATTAAATACGTGGCTGTCAGTATCATCCCTTATTACATAAAACTGTTTATTCAGATTTTTTCCTAGTAACTCGATTTTACCATAGATTAGGCACATTTAAACGGTTATTGATAAAATGCTCAATAAATAAATTGTGAAAATTATATAAGCTACTAAATCATGTATTATTAGAATTTTTGTTTATGCATGTTTATGCAACATTTACATATTATATAACACTATAGTTAATCATTCAATATTTTACACACACTAGAATTCTAATATGCAAGTAATTAATATACTGTCCGTAAAAATCTGCGTTCGTGCAGTTTTTGAGCGTAAAATCTCCACGAGGTCTCGAGTCGGATCGATGAATTAAATCAAACCGTTTGTCCAGCGCCCGTCGTCGTTTGAACAAAACTTTCCATCCGTCGTCAGTATGAGGAGTACACGTTTCTGGTGAATTTAGCCTCCTTCGAGCGATTTCACAGAGCAAACATAATTTCACAGTGATCACAGCCGTCGTGACGCAGCTTCGCTTTGTAACAAGCGAGTATTATTATCCCGAGCGACTCGTCGGTGCTTAACGACGCTAGAAATCGCCGTCTCCGCCCAATTTGAGCTCCAGTCTCCAGTCGTCATCCCCACTGCATAAAACGAACCTCTGTTACACTCTGTTAATCGGTGACTCTTGGTTTCGGTCCGTCGAACTCTATAGAAAATACCCGCTCTATTGAAATTATATGGCGTTGGTTAGTTTTTTTTTTTTTTGAAGTGCAAATTAAATGTATACTGGCATATCCTACAATATGTCAACCTTCAAGATAGGTTTATTGAAATTGTTATAGTCCAGTCCATCTGATTTCTTTCGATTTAAAAATATGTCAATAGTATTGTTTTTGCTAATTTTTTATCATCCTCTTCAACTGTTGAGGATGGAATAAATATTTCAAAAGTCCAGTTTAGAGTTCTGAACTCCGATGTAAAAATTTTAATATCTGCTTCATTTTAAATTGTGTTGAGTGATTTTGATAGTTTCGATATCATTATTGTGTATATTAATTATTATCGTAGAAACATTAGTAAAGAAGGCCACCAAACCCTTTCGTACGCCTGCCCGCACATCCTCGACGGACTATTTATTTTATTATAAAGCGTATAATATTATAATACATGAATATTTTCTATGGTTGAAAACTTGCTTCCATTTTGTTTCATCGGAATGTACAGCCTAAGTTCATTTGCCTCGTCGCGCCCCATACGCGTGTTTCATACTTAATCGTAATCCACCACGAAGCGTGGAATCGTAAAAGCTTCGAAACATAAGTTTTAATTCGATCAAAATTTACAGTAACGCCGGTCTGCGTGTTACATCTTTTTGCGCTACGCAATAGTAAGAAGTTACAGTGCATATTCCGAAGACACCAAATATACACATCTATACATACTTACAAAACGATTGCAAGTGTTTACAAGTCTGTATTCGGTCGTATTGGGGATTATTGAATTGCATTTTATTTCTATAGATTAAATGTGAATAGCTCCACAAGTTGGCCATTCCAGAGGGGCAACGCACGAATTCCTAACCGCTTATTGCTTCCATACTTCGACCTTCTTGCCGCACCCTTGAGATTTTCGTTTTCGTATTTATACCGTATTAGAAGTTCGTGGCGTCGAGTTTATTTATTTTAACCCGAAAATATGGCAAGGAAAGGGATGTCGTATTTATCGTTGTCGTGGAACTCCCACGATGCGCGCACCGGCCCCTCATCACGCGCGAAGCTATGAATATTGACAGCTTCCTGCTGCCGCCCCTTTTCAGCTATCGAAAGTGCAATTATTCGGTAAGCCACGTATAACTTCAAAATCCTGCTTTGTTTTACTCTTGTAAGGCTTATGATATATATAATACGAATTATAATTTTGTGTCACTTGACAAAGATTAACGTACAAAATGTAGTATGTAATATAAATAATTTGTTCTGTACATATTATAATTTAATTTTCACTGAGTTTGAAAATTTATTCATCAGTAAATTTTCCTTTGATGTTATACGTTATGTCTATTGTAATCAGTGTTGGGACATTGAAATAAAACGATAATATAATAAAAAAAAACGGCTCTGTTTTTTCATAATGAAGACGAACACTCAATGCGCAACCGCCAGTACACTCTTCACTTGATCGCACTTAACTTTTTAATTTGCTGATCTCTAGAATAAAAGTCAACCTGCCGTGCCGGTGTTGCCTTTTTATATTTACAGGTCGTACCACTAGAAATTACCAATTGTTTATTATATTGTAGTTGTATACATTTGTAATTGTACATGTTTACTTAAATATGAATTTCATGTATAATCCAATTAAAGAAAATTGGAACGTTTTCTTCGCACAATTGCTCTCAAGTTCTGATCTTATAAACCATTCTGTTCTCTGTTAAGCAGGAAAATCGTTCTGATTTCTTTTTTGTGTAATTAAAACACTACTTTTTATCACAGGAGACGATTCGACCACTGTGCTGCGTTTATGCCCTCATGTACAATTGTTTTGTTCTTTTGCACTGACTTCATCATCTAGTGTTAAGTATGTGTCGATTCATAACAAAAAATCACTACTTTCGAAGGTTTCGTAACCATAACGTTATATCAACAGGTTATTCGAGTGAATGGTGTTTTGTGTCAATTCGTTACGGCATTGCCGTTCGGGGACTTACATTTGAAATATCATCCAACTTCCTGCACAATCATTCAATCACAGCTGTGTGCTTCAAACTCATTTGCAATAATCAACTGCTAACTGTTAAAAGTTAAACACGTCAAGATGCGTTGTTTCAATTTCACTATTGACACTTGACCGGTAATCTTAAAGGTGGTTGGGGCCACCTCCAAATGCTAAGTTGACTTTCAAATCCGCCATTTTGTCATTTGTGATATTGACAGTTGGTACTTAGTCGATATATTTAAATTTTATTTTGATTATTTGCCTAGTAATTTATATTAATAGACAATAAAATCGGGATTTTTTTTTCTTCGCAATCCGTTCTGAAAACTTGCGACACGTACGATATTAAGAGTCATATATTACGTGCTTATCGTATCTGACGGCAACCTGGCAGTTAACAATGTAACTTTGACAAATAATTTTTTGAAGCAACATAATTTGACAATTTTGTTAAATGTTAAAGTAAATGTTATGTTTAATAGTTAAAATTTATAGTTGAATACTACCTAATGATTTTGAAACACGTCGCTGTTAGTGTTGAAAATTCATCAGTAGCATTCATTTCGGAACAATAACTTATCATTATCGAAAATATTAAATAGATGATGGATCATCTTACTTGATAACGTTAATATTATGTTATTTTCACTTAACCTTCGGAAATATAAACAAACACATTTTCAGAACAATTTAATACATAAGCTATGATCCCATGTAGGGGTGGTATTGTGTGACTTTGTTAAACTGTATATAATTACCGAGTTCCGTCTTAGTTACCCATCTAGTTTGAAACAAAAGGGTTCACAGGGTACGTCGCCCTCCGCTCGAAGACAATAAGATGTCGCAACGTCTTCAAGCACCGTGCATGCGTACCGCTATTAAACGCTAAGACGGTGGTAATCCTTGACGATTATAGGATCATTATTTTGGGCGCATAGAGACGTGACGAATGCTATTGTGATGGTAATTACTTCAATCGTAGCGTCTGGAGGAGAAACATTAAAGTTCTATTTAGTTAAAAGCTATTTTAGAATGACGAGCGAACGTAACGGATCGATTTTGACGTGACAACGTCTTAAATTAGGTTGCGGCTGGGAGTCACTTATGAAAAAGTGTAACGCTCGGTAACGTTACGATGAGTCACCGAACGAGAGAGGCCCGCCGAATGCCTTGCGTCTCTCTCCCACTCAACTATGATCGGTCTGCCGCGCGCGCAGCACTAGAGAATTAGTGCATAGCTTGCAAATGTATTGCAAGTTATTGTATGTATATTTGTATATAAATACGTATGTATGTGTAAAGGTAAAAATAAAATTTTGTTAATATGAAATTCAGTGCGAGATTCTTTGTATAAATTAATGTTTTAAATATAATTCTTTGTATAAATAAATGTTTTAAATTGTTACTATTATTTCATCCTTCTTCCTACTATACGAATGAATATTCACATTAAAATGATTTTACCATTCAAAGTCGTTGTCACGTAAAACTTTCGCCCGTATACCGACTTTACAGGCAACCAATTTTTTTTATATACCGCGTAATTGCGCTGTATTTGCAAAAACGAAGCGAAACCTCTTATGATTATTCTAATTACAGAATTTCGGTATATACAATTAATTATACGTGAATTTAACCACAGTTTAATATCACGCCTGTGATGTAATGTTACAAATCTTTTCGGCTTAATATAATCCACATTCCAGAAATATAAATGTCGTGATACGAAATTGGAACCGAAACGATGATTTCTGCATTTAGACAACAGATACGTGAGTTCGTACAATGACTCCGACGTGCGTATGAAGAACGAACTTTATTCGCTAGACACGAACTGATTAATTATGTTTATCAATGGAAGGCACGAACTTTCTGTGTGTTTATATTTCTATCAATTCTCAATTAACTTTTCATCTTTATTAA
The DNA here is from genome assembly GCA_005406025.1 of Eumeta japonica. NCBI lineage: Eukaryota > Metazoa > Arthropoda > Insecta > Lepidoptera > Psychidae > Eumeta > Eumeta japonica. The sequence goes on from BGZK01000532.1 coordinate 127,041, forward strand.
TATAGAGAGGCGCGTCTGTGTATCTACTATGAGGTAGATGATACTGACGCACGCTTGACCGATTGCAAAATTTAGAAGCAGCTCCGATGCGCCCGATCGGACGCAACCGAGACGTGTCAATGACTTTGCCGGCTAACGTCCCGGTTCGGCGAACTCTCTATTGTCTATTGTCTCTATACCGCACGCTGTTAATTTCAGCTTGAAACACACGAAAGCGCCATCGAGCACCGCCGCGTTACACGAGATCTTTCGCTCGAGAACGGTAGAAAGTTCAAGCTATCGACTGAAATACGCAATGGACAGAATATTATTTATATAGCGAGGGCATATTTCGTTTCAATATTAAGACTTTCATTTTATAGTTTCCCTAAGAAAGTTAACGTGACGATAGAAATTGACGCACACCACAAAACTATAAGAAACTACACGTGTGATTGGATAATTCTCACGGAATCTCGAAATTCTTGTCCTTTTAATTTTTACGAAAATGTATCCGACGTATAATGATGTTTTTTTGCTTGAAAAAAAACGTTTCTTAAGCTAATAATGTCGGTTATATTTTTTAACCATATGAGTATTTATGGATAATAACAAGTGCATAAGTACCCTAAAAATCATTCCTTCGCTATGTCCCAAGCTCCAAATTGAAACATTATTGAATTTTTTAATTATAGATTTTTCCAAAAATTAATTTACAAGTTTAACTAATCAATTAAAAATACAATTAATTTCAAAAATGTTTCGAGTTTGGAATAAAAAGTAATGAAAAAGTTTCAAATATAGATTTTAAATATGCCCCATGAAAAAATATCATTTCCTTACTCTATTACCGACAGTCGATACATGAACGTATTCGTAAACGCTTCCGTTGGTTTTTGATAGTGGCCAGTACTGTCGATTTTTCAAAATGGTGAATTTACCTTAAGCTTGTTCGAATATCTGTGGCAAGAATATATGTTTAAAGTTATTTAAAGATTACATTTTCGGCCGTCATTCCATCATATTGCAGAACAAGAACGGTAATTACTACGTCTACATATTGATTACACAGTGAAGTATGTTTTTGGAGGTAGTAAATTTACACAAAAATCCAGATGTAACAAATGGTTATGGTTTTATTTTGTCATTCCCTCATTTTAGTTCAAAATGAGGGAATGACGATTTATGGGGGAATGACAATGGTTTTTAGACTAGTCCAACTTGACTTTTTTATTTCTTTACTTATGTAATTATTGAATTTACCGTTTTTCTCCTTTGAGGGCTAGATAGTGGCAAAAACAAAGAAAATGTCTGATGCGGACAGTAAATTAAGGAGAAAGAATATTATAGGAAGCGCCGTGAAAGGATGAAATCAAATATTGAAAGTTTAAAAAAGTTTCTCCAAAACGAAAGAGCTAAAAAAAGAAATCGGTCAGGTAAAATCTATATCTACTATGAATACTAGAGAATGAAGACAAAAAAGAAAAAAATGGAAGAAAAATGGTAAAATATATAGAGACCAAAAAGCAAAAATACGTAAGAATTCGACGAGACTCTTCAATGATTGTTAAAATTTGTTAGACAAAAATTGTTAGTTATCCACTTGTAGGTATAATATAGCAACTGCATTGTCATTAAGTGCCATATAATAAAAATAACTTTAGATATCTAAAGTCATCTTCCGATTGTAATATTGGCATTACTTTATAATTTGCCAGTTAATGTTTCCTAACAATGTTGTAAAAATATTTAAAAAATAAATAACAACATTTTCGATAGAAGGTTCATTAATTGCTAATAAAGATCATTCCTTCACCTTGGTCATCATACCCTCACTTTTAAGTATTTAAATGTTTTTATAATTTGATTAAAACACGTTTATTTTGGGGACCAAAATATAACTAAAATTTAGTAACATAAGTATTATAAAATATACAGGAAAAAATTGGTTGCCTGTAAAGTCGGTATACGGGCGAAAGTTTTACGTGACAACGACTTTGAATGGTAAAATCATTTTAATGTGAATATTCATTCGTATAGTAGGAAGAAGGATGAAATAATAGTAACAATTTAAAACATTTATTTATACAAAGAATTATATTTAAAACATTAATTTATACAAAGAATCTCGCACTGAATTTCATATTAACAAAATTTTATTTTTACCTTTACACATACATACGTATTTATATACAAATATACATACAATAACTTGCAATACATTTGCAAGCTATGCACTAATTCTCTAGTGCTGCGCGCGGCAGACCGATCATAGTTGAGTGGGAGAGACGCAAGGCATTCGGCGGGCCTCTCTCGTTCGGTGACTCATCGTAACGTTACCGAGCGTTACACTTTTTCATAAGTGACTCCCAGCCGCAACCTAATTTAAGACGTTGTCACGTCAAAAAATACAAATTAATTCAAATATTTTTGAATAATTATTTCTACCTAACTTCGAGATTTCGTGAAAATTAACCGATTATATTTTTCTGATAGCCGTAGTATACATTTAATCGATTCAAATAAAGTTATTTTTATGCTTTCCGTGTAACTGAAATGCTGTGAATCTGTGCCTCGTAAACCAAACGCACTGGTGGGATTATAGAAAGATAAATATTATTTTAGCATTACGCATCAAATTGGAATAGGTTTTCGCCGGAGTTGCGGTCGTGTACAGTTTCCTCGTGGAGCGGACGCTTCTACCGTCGGTCAATCGAAATCGCACGGGGGCCACTCTCGAGTGAAACACGGACTAACACGACCGTATAAATATCAGAGTTGTGTCGCAACCGTCCGCAAATACTCACCCGCATAACTCGTGGGCGAGTCACTCGTCTCTCGAAATACAAAGTTGTCCGTTGGGACTCGGTTAACAAAAAAAAAAGTCCTTGTAAGAAAATACAATATATTTTCCGGAATATGATTATGAAAATGGGTGTTATCCTCCAGGAAAATATTGGTGAAAAACGATCTTTAACATGCGTGTCTATTTTTTTTATAAACATTTTGTTTTTGTTGATCCGTACCATAATTATTTGCGCTTCAGTGTAGCATGTATATTAGTTTATTTGATATGTTTTAAAAGACGTTTTGCATAGCTAAAATTCGGAATAGTTGCGATAGGCGATGGTACCAAAACGGACTTAGTAATATAAGTCTATTTTGGGACCTTAAATGCAACATTATATCTCTAAAAGATAATTTGACTACCTATGGCACCTCTTAACAACCGGGAAATAAATTTCGAATAGAAATCAAAAATTGAAATGTAATGTAATTTTTTTTAAATGTCCTGAACTATCTTTGAATACGTTTAATTCAATAATACCAAAATCAATATCCGAATTGTTCAATGTTTATTAGATTTTATTTATTGTTCGGAATAATATAATATAAATAGTATAAAATAGACATTATCGCTACTTCACTTTGCATAACAAAACTAAATCAGAATTTGACAAAAAAATTCGTATGTAAAATTTTCTACATAAAATCTCTTAATCGGAATAAAAATATATAAAAACGGAATAATGTAATCAAACACAAAAAGTGTATTGTTATGCGCAAATGTAGAATGTTTTGTTTCATTTTAATTTTTGTTTTAAGAGGGAAATATTTCTGTAATAACATCGATATAGTTAAAGGTTACTCCACCAACCTTAGATGTCGTTATGATAATTAATTAATTAATTTAAAATATTACGGTTCTAAGGCTTCATTTTATTATCTTAACTTTAAGAATTGTGAAAAATTTAATACGAAAGCTACTGAACCAAACTGAAATAAAATGTATAGAAAGCTACACGTATAAGTGTGTAAGTAGAGAATACTTCTTGCGGTGGCCCCTTACGCCATACCATTCTTACCTGACATTGACTGAAATTGCCCGTATATTTGCCAACTTGTATTGTCGTCTAGGTGTATGCGTTCTTGGCTATTGTAATTTATTCGCTAAAATGAAACAAGCCTTTTTAGACGCTGTCGCCATTTCAGACGAAACTAAACGGGCTATATTCGCTGTGGTAGTCGTACTGTGGCCAACTTGGCTGCAGCCCAAAATAAGCCGGACCGTCACTGTATACGGACGTGAGTAGCGGCTTACACTATTGTTTTGCGTCCAGTGAGTCAGAGTTTTGGGATGCATTCCCTTCGGCTCCTTTCGTCCTTCTGATCCTCCTCGATTAGATATATTATTCCCGACCCAAGAGTCCGGCAATACTAAGTTGTGTACACGGCAATACACAACTATAAGGTTGCGAGTGTCCATGGGCAGCTGTTACCATCTATTCTCTGATGGCTCGCTTGCTCGTTTGACCCTCGACTATGCTTTAAAAAATAGTCATAAACTCAAATTAAAATTTTTCCACTTCCAAAATCCTTTTACAAATAAAAAAAATCCATATCGTGTATTTCCTTCTACCGCCGTAAAATTCTTTTAATGAATGTCTTTATAACATTATCTATAAGTCCTCATTTCCACTTTGTAATTTTCATTATATTTATTGTATCTCAAAAATCTTTGAATGTGCGTATAGACAGGCGAGACTTAATTAACAATATCCACAAAAAAAAGGAATGCCTTCCAATGCCGTTCACGAACAATCGGCGAGTTTTCCTACGATAATTTTGACGAGTGCTCGGTCAATGTCGCCCATTGTGCGGTTTTGGCGCTGCGGCGGTAAAATACGCTTAACCTTGTCACCAGTGGGCTTTTGTGCTGCCTATCGATAATAGGCACGTTCTAATCCTATTATTAATTGGTTTTAGGGGCTGGATGTCTATTTATACATACATAGGCTCTTTGCCGATGAATGCACGTACGCTCATGAGGTGGATTTTAATGGACTTTGTCCATTAGAATCTATGTCCTTTTGTTCGTGTAAATATGAATTTTTCTTAGTCTCTTACTGAGTAATCTTTTACTGGATATGTGTAACAGCTTTTGGAATAGATGGTAAAGTTAATGTCAAAAGAATACAGTAACCATGTATTTCAAATTTAATTTTATTGTTTATGAAATAAAGATCTTTTTGATTTGATTTGATTTAAAGAAATGATATTTGCATCTTGTCGGGCTTTTGAATTCACTCATGATAATTTTAGCATTCTGTTGTTGAGTGTCGAAATATGAAGTTCAACGTATAAAATCTTTTACGACCACTTTATTCTTTGTCTGTATCAAGTCGACCATATAAACTGTAAGTGGCTAAACACACAGATACCGGGACCTTATTATTTTGAATAGAGATGGTTTTTTTTTTAAATATTCACAAATGTCACATTCATTGACACATTCATCGTATTTAAATTTCGATGATGATAAGTACAGGTGTAATTATTTTCACGTGCGTAGGAGCCCCTTCCGAGATATCCCACAGTATCTAGAACTATATCACACGTTTTCTATTTATAATCATACCTGATCTTTTCGTTCATTTAATGCCCCATGCCATCGGGATCTGTGAGTTGGCACGAATGTCGTGACACATTTTATATTCGTATATCATGACTGCTGTTAAACGTAATGAAGGCTATCATCACAAACTGCGTTATGACATTGAAAGACTTAAACGCTGATTATGCAAAAGTGTACTCCAACTTACGTATCGCGATCACCATGGTCTTTATTTTTATTAATGACGTCATCTCGATAATTTTTCTAGTTTAGGTGTTACGCAGTTTTATTTAATTATGTGTAATATCCTTGTTCATTTATTTGTCTGACAAAAACAAAACAAACACAGATTCTATTTATTCTTTATTGTCATCATGATTAGCGCTTAATCACTACATTGTAGCGATTTAAGGATACAAGAAATTACGTAATTTAACAAATAGTAAAATATACGTTATAATAATTTGTTAAAATAGTGTCTTTTGCCTCAAACTCAATATGTTGTATTGTGGTTTATTGTTCTCGGTATTATGAGAATATTAATTTTTATTCACCATAACGTGTTGTGGTAAATCATAATTACGTATATGTATCCTGTTAAAGGAAACAACGGAAATTCCTGTTAAACGATAAATATTAGCAATGGTTTCAAATGTGTTCATGGAGATAATGAATGCAAATCGGGCTATTATCAGCGAACAAATTTACACAATTACTATTGTTGAATAAACAGTGAGAACACGCGAATAACCAATAGTGGACTACGTAGTTCTTACTAATCGTTCATGGTTCTCAAGTCCAAAAGTCATCTTATTATTTGTGATACGATTTTAAAATCCGATACCGTTTAGTTTCTCAATAAAAGTTCCCGAACATCATGTAATCACAATGCAGGTCGTTCTCCTACAGCTAGTTTAGTCCGTAGCAACAGCTGGGGCTATAATCACGGTGTTGAACTTGGATGCGTGACTTGTTTCTTCTTTCGATACTGGCTTGTGTTACGGAATGTATCGGGTTTGAATTCCATTCATTGCAAAATTATTACAAACCATTGAAGTAATATACAGTTCAATTTTGCAAATAGAGACTCTTTATCATCTTAATTATTATTTTAATTTTCAAAAGATATCTTCATTTTCCATATTTCATTTCCATTTATACTTGGTAGTCGAGCGGAAGCGCATATACCATGACGTTTGGATATAAAAGCGTGAAATTTGATATCAAATTCTTAATATCGTCGTTGCAACGAAATTAACTGGATCGCTTGAACCGTTCCCGTAAAGGTTTTTGGGCCGCAAACTAAATTAATCAGTGCATTTCGTATGAGGTATATGCAACGCTCTTATTTAATAAGGCTCGTTTAATAGGTAGATTGTTAATGGGTTAAAAGCATATTGGTTTCGAAGTACGTCGGAAAATTTAATTTTATAATGTGACATACCGTTTTTTATTTGTTTGTATTATAAACTAGCTGTCCCGCCCGCTTCGCTGGGTAATTTTTATTTTACAAATAAAATGGCGAAGGATTTACGGAATTCGAAAAATGAGTAGCCTAGAACCATCTACAAATCATTCCGCATCGAATGGCCCCAGTCCCATGTCTATACGTTTAGTAGTTTTTACGTGATTGGCGAAGGAAGACAACCTATTTTTATTGTATATGTATAGATATACAGTCGGTAGTAGTTTGAGAACTTCATTCGAATGAATATTGGAATAGTGTGTCGGGTGCCCTATGATGCTACATTTACAGTACTGCAAATAGTGATTCTATCTTGAGATCAGCGGTTGATGTCATCGCCTTAGCGCATTAAATTTGATCACATAAATAAGAAGGAAACCTTTTAAAAATTGTTTCTACAGTAGAGTGCAATAAAAATCAGCAGCACTATATTACACTGTTATAACGAGAAAGCGTACTCGCAACTTATATTTTCAGTTTTTAATGTAACATCGTCAATTAAACACCAAGGTGTAGTCGTCGCCATCAGTCGTCTAATTTGCTAAGAGCTTAAAACACGACTAATACGCACGATAATATATATGCGTATATGAATTATAAGGTTAAATTGACACGATATGACCGTTGTCTTTATTCTTTAATCGTTCCTAGTAATTATGGTTTTTTCGGTGACCGGTACCGCCACCTTTCGGAGTTCGCAGAAAGCGAAATTTTATATCTACGCCATCTCGCCGTCCCCTTTGTGCGAATCCACTGAAGATCGTTTTATTTGCTGACTTCTGTGCCTCGAGGACAATGGGCGCTCGGCGTCGTAAATTCATCATAATCACAAAGGGAACGCTTTTCCCCGAAAAGCGTTTGCTTTCTTCTTTCTTATTTTTCATAACTTCAAAAGGCAATCCTAATTCAGAACCTTTGTATTGTTAGAAAAAAGTATACGTGTGTATGCATTCGGTTTAAAATAATCGAATTATTTTTAATCCTTTATACGATACACATAAAACTGTATTTGACTCGAAGTGTGATTTATTCCATATTCTTTAATAATCATCACAATGAATTCAAATCGCTTCAGGCATTAGATGTCCACTGCTGGATGTGAAATATAAATATATATATACATGAGTTTGAACCAGTTCGTGATCGCGACTCGAGGACGTTTCTTTCCCAGCGGGAATTCTGCTAGTGATGTGGCCCGCCCACCTCGTCACTTTAATTCACTGATTCTATAATCTATGCCGGTTATGCTGATACTCTTACTGTTCGGTTTTGATTTTATCTCGCAGAGAAAGAGAAAAGAGAACACTTATACACGTGACTCGAGAATGTGATGAATCTATTTTAAACAAGATATTGTCTCCATTCTAGTGTTTTGTTTTTAAAAAGAGAAAAATAATATAACTCTTTTAGCATCACTTTCTTGTCCATCTGTTTGTCCGTCTATCGAAACCCTTCTTCTCAGGAACATATAGACATATCGAATTGAAATTGACATTAAATATTAGTGTCTACGGCTCCTTGAAAGTGTAAAAAAGCTTTATGAGCTTCACGCTTATCAAGCCTTATGAAAAATTGTACAACCACCTACCTGCTTCACGCTTAAAGCTTACACCCTTAATTATAACAGAATTAAATAACTTCAATAAAGGTACATTAAAGAATTTATATGCTTGGGGGACATTGGGAATAAAATCTTGTACTTTTATTTAAAAAGATAAAACAATAAAGCAAGTGATTATGAAGTAATAGTTTCTTTCATGGATTGCTTTGACATTACCTATGGATAGACTTATAATAATAAAATATAATGTTTGTGTGTCATGCAAAATGAGTGTAGAATGTGTATAAAATATATTTATGGCCTTGACAAATTACCCAAGCTTTATGGGCGTTGGTCGTATGACGCCCGTTCTGCATCATCGTTCACGAGGTGTGGTTTTCCTTAATAGGAGCGTCCGTCCGTTTTAGTCAAAGGCTCGTCGTAAAATATATGTTACTGATATAAAGTTTTAGTATTAAGGTAGATTAAGGTCGATTTATAAATATATAACTGTGGTAATGTTGAGTTGTGAATGGGAACCCTTATGTACCATGTCGCACCAAATAAAAAAGTTAAATTTACCTGATGAGAAGAAACTAGGCGTTTTCATCGTATTGACGATAACTATTAAGAATAATTATCAAGCAGTCATCTATAATGCAATACAACGTACGAAACTCTGCCGCTGTGAAGTTCGTCACAAAAGCGTCGCAATGACGTAAAATAAGAACGCGAGGGAGAAGAAGAAAGGGTCGGGGAGCGTCGAACCGGTGCATTGCATCATTCGCAGGCAATTCAGAGCGGCAGAGTTTCGTGCGTTGTACTGTACATTGTGCTAACTACACTCCGATACACACCAATTCGAAACATGTTCACGAGGAATTTATCTCAATACAAAAGGCGCTTCAAATTAGTTCTTTGACTCTTCATATGAGTCAGATTTCTAGCCCTCGTATATATCTACCTACTCCATTTACATAATAAAATATTTTACTTTTACAATTTACTTTATTGAAGTAAAGTTAATAACATTAAAAACTATATAATAGCCTGTACATTCAAATTCTCACAGCACTATCATAAGGGGTATTATTATACGATAGCACATTTTAAAATCTTGCAAATAATCTCATGTCGATTGTAAAACCTAAATCCTTTTGAATATTCTTACATTGTGACAACAGTCAACTAACATGCTTGTAAACTGTTTCTTTCGATGGGGAAACAACGTGTCGTCCGCGTACTAAGCTCACGGGCAGTTATTATGTGTACAGTGCACCGTACAGCGAACAAAGTGGCTCCTTAATGACAAGAGGCATTCGAAGAGCACACCGGATCAGATAATGGCGGTCGTGTAGCTCGCTCCGGCTGGCGCAATCCGCGGCCCTGCCGGCGAGAGCGCCCGGACCTTGAGGCGGGGCAGCGCCGCCTTCACTGAAGAGAGCATTAAAAACGCGTTAAACGCATCAGCTGCAACTGCCACGAGTTTCGTAAGAATTGTATTCAATAGTAGTACCGATACACTGATGGTTTTTGTTACTTTGCGAAAGGGAACGCGATTTTTGCTATTGTTGTCGTGTCGCGACGTGACCTCTTTGTTGTTTGGGATCGATTAATCCGTCGACCGCAGCGCCACTGCGATGGTATTCTCAACTCGAAAACCGCTTCTGTTCGTCTCCATAAACTTCGAATTTGAAATATAGGCGTAATGTAGATTATTGCTGTGATGTTCTTATGAGTTCATTATTAAGAAATCTATCTAACTTGTATGGATATATAAAAAAGGAATATTTAAGTCTTACAATAGTTTATGCGTAGTTCAGATATTTGAAACACGACGGTGGCGTGGCTGGTCGGATATTTTCGGATAAAAATTTTAACGTTGTTTTTTTATAACTTCATGTTCGGACTTGTACGGGGATGTGAATCGGGCTCTCGATCGAAAATAGGAATTAATTATGTACCCGCGTGGGAGTCGATCGCGGGCGGACGCTGACGCGTTTGTTTACGAACACTTTTTCAGCGTTTGATTGAAGTGTATTTTTATCTGCTTTGGAATTTTTTTTTTTCATACAGAAATGGATTGGGCCGTTTGTTTAAGACATCTTTATGATGCGAATGAATTCGATATTTTAAATTATCTGTTTAACGCTATAAATAACTAAGAAGCAATGGTTGTACATATATGCTTTTGAAATATTGAATCAATTGTACGATATCATATTAAGCACCAAAACGAAAGATGAAAAATATTCCTTCTCTTTGTTCTTTAAGCATTCAATTGAAATATTACTAATTTTGTTTACCAAATTTATAAATGTTCCTTGATGGATTATTATGTTTTGTTGTTACTAAAATCAATGGCATGTGATTAGTAAAACAGAGCAATGAATGTGTGAAAAGGGATCGGCAAATTTGTATGTACAAAACGGTGTTGAACAGAGTGGCGAAGGATGTTGGCTTCTAAGGCTACCGGTTACTTTCAGAAGCTACCGGGTTTGAATTCTGACAAAGACGTCTGTCTTTGTCAGAATTCGAACGAATCAATGAGAGTCAAGTTAAATTAAATCACTGGTTCCGTTCTTTAGAGACCACGTTGAAGCGTCAGCCCCTCAGGCAATGATAGTTAGCGGCCCCCAATTCTTACTGCGTCAGCGCGGTGGGCTTATTGTCCAAATCCTTAAAACTGGTATAAAAATGTCAGAGGATATCACCTCAACAGCGCGCTTATAAAGAAAAAAAAAATTGAGGCAACAACGCGAACAAAATATGGATTTTGTAAGTTTAAATTTGGTAAATGTACTTTTTAATATGAATGTAACTTATATTTCTTTCGGTGCCCTTGAAGGGTATGCCAAACAGTGAAGTTTGGTTTTAAATAAGTTAAACAAGACATGATAGTACTAAGTCACTAGTGTCCCTTGATTCGGAAGTGACCTTTTTGATATATTTCCTCGGCTGAATGAGTACAATGATTTTTAAGAAATACATAAAGATAATTTAAAGTCTCGATTCGAATTCGATCCTAATTTAATTTTTTTATTTTTCAAAATTAAATCATGTACTTTTTTCCGGATGGATAGTAAAATCGTTTCACTGGCAAACGACTGAACTCAATTTGATGAACTTCGGCAGAGGTATTTTAAATGTTTGAATGATATACTTTTCAAGTCAAACGAATCATTGTAAAACGCAACACAATTCATGGAATTGTACAGATATAAAAATTATTTTTAACGTTGTATAAAGAACACTCGACAAGTGCAAGTAGGACCTTAAGTGTTTGCTGAAAACTTAATTATGTATGTAGATACGAGGGTACTCTAAAATTTTTGAGATATAGAAAAATTATACACGTAAGCAAGACATACCAAATTTACAACGTTCAAAACAGTCCCCTTCGGCGTTAATACATTTCTGTGAACGAATTTTCTACAAACGGAAAGCATCTTGCCAGTCGTTTCCAGAAATAGAGTAGTATCAGTAATAGCAGAGTCGATCCCTTCTTCTGAAGTAAAACGGCGACCACGCAATTTTTTTAATTAAAAAAAAAAGAACAACCAAATGTCGCACACTGCAAGATCCGGCGGATGCTCTAAGACTACGGCGTTATCTTTCTTTTAAAAGTTGACGTGATGCGTTGTCGTGATTAAGACTCTTATTCTGAGTCTAGAGAACTTCTGGAAGGCAATGTCGTGTGTACCAGACTGCCGTGATAATTTTCTGTCCTTTTAGTTTAATAGCTTTGACCAAGCCCGTACTCCTGAAAAATACATAACTTTTTTCATTGCACGTTCTATTTTCACGATGGTTGGTGTTGGATCATCTTTATGAACCCGTGCCTTATATTTCTGACTTATAGACAAGTCAAAAACGGGAACGTACGTTTCATCTTCTGTTTTACATTACAATTGTTGATATTACACGGTGACCACCTTTATTTAATAACCTTTATGTCTGTCGACTGAACCTTACATGCTCGAGTTTTTGGTGTCGTGTAAGATGATGTAGGACTCAACGAGAAACATTATTTTTCATTTTTAATTCATGCAATCATGCATCATCTTTGCACCGCTGCGGATCCAATCCCAAGGGTATTCCGAATCATGTCGTAGGTGCATCAGTTGTCATCTTTTATCATTTTTAGCGAATACGGACGACATTATCTGGAGTGACTGTTCAAACAGGCCTTCTCGTATCTTCTTCATCGTGAAGTGAGTTACGTCCACTACGAAATCTCTAAACCGTCGAGACACAGTAGCTCGAGATGGTGCTTCATTATTAAACGTTGACTGTAACAACTGCACACATTGTTCTTCGGATGGAGCGACCTTAAAATCATAATGTATCATAGCTCACGTTTCAAATACATTACTTGTACCACAGAAAAACACTTTACCTTTTCTACGCTTACAAACGCAGGAAGTGACTACTGCGCGCGCTTTTGTAGTGATGCAGACTTGCACGCATGCGCAATCATAACCGTGAAAAATCGGTGTTTGATAATATCTTAATAACTTCAGAGTGGCCCCCGTATGTCAGCTATAAAAAGCCTTGAAGATTTTTGCCTGTTCTCTGTTCTGATCCTGGCGGGATATAGGTACCCGGTAATCCTGAAAACTTTGTTATTTTCTTTTTTAAAAGGTTTTGAAAATTGAATTTTCATCAAATCTTGAGATTTTAGAGACCTAAGAATCTATTGCGTCCATTTTCCGAGTGACGTCAGTATGCATGTGTGATGTGTGTGTATGCTCGTGCTTGCGTGCATGCGGCAAAAATGGCCATAATTTTTATTACTTTAAAGTAGGAGATGGACTTTTTTACAGCTATTAGGTACCGTGGTATTTGATATTTATTTGAAATTAATACGGGTATGCATTTTTGAAAATAAGGATCTCAGCAGATAGATAGGTAAATGGATAACGAAATGTTCCTATAGTTTTTTTACAGGTAAGGAAACTTAGACATGTTAGTTAGCGCGTCAGGTTAAAGTGAACATTACCCATATCTGTTTTGTGTGGTATTAACTGTGTCAATTAAGATTACATAACTAGGGCTCGTACCAACTCTTTACACGTAACCCACTTAAGTTTTTTATCTAAAACATACACATATTTTTTACACCGGGTTAAGTGCGTTATGGACTCTCCTTAATTTTAAAAATGATGATTTTGAACAGCGTGCACTGATGCCTTGCCTTGACTTTATTTTTTAATTATTTGTTTATTAACTTGTATCCAGGTTCGTCTTACTGAAACATATATTCATTTTATAGATCAATATTCTCGATAGAACTATAGTCGTGCGATAAACATATTTCTATCATCTATTTAAAATCTTATTCACATCCCAACCCTACTTGCGGTTGATGAGTTATGACAACGCGTGACCAGCGTTTAATAGGAAGCGGCACACCTCAAAACAAAGCTGCGAAATTTAGAGTTGGATAAAACGCATTTTGTAACAAGTGTTTAAAGTCAATTTTTTCAAGAACCGTTTATCGTGTCACATTTTTTCGGTAATATTGATCTATAAAATGAGTATCTAGTTTCTTTATGCTCACGCGCCTATTGGTCTTAAGGCTGACGTGCGCAATACGTATCCGTAAATGTTATAGAATATTATTGTAAATGATTTCTGGTTGTATAATTAAAATATTTAAGAAGAACTCAATGTGAGAATCTTATAATCTTTTCATGTCCGATTTTTTGTGCTTTTAATTTTATTGATTATGCAAGAACTATTATATGTGCGAATTTGAATAAATGCCCCACCTAAGTGAAATTGTGATACGTCATAAAAAAGCATCAATACGTGAGCAAGAGCATACGATCGCACGCGGCGAAAGCCTTCTAAATCTTACCAGCGAGATGCCATATCTAATGATGAAATATCAGCACCTCCCCAACAGTTTTATTTTTTATCTCCGAACAAAAAAAATTGTCACGAAACACCGACCGTTCGATTGCGACTTACCGCGTTGTGGTAAGTTTTCTTTTTTCAACAAGAATATCTTTTTACATCCGCATAAGCGGTTACCGTTTACTGAGTCACAGGACTACGACACGGTGACTCAACTCACGGCCTGACAAATCTAATCTCGCGGCGAACAGTGAGAAGTCTTCACGTGTAAATCGGCAATGCGTGAGAATATGGTACGTGTAACTTTGCCGGGAATATGACGGAGTAAAAGCTATAATTTAGGCAAAAAATACACACGGTAACGAAGGCGAACTGTGCGTGCGCCATTCAAAACCGTCATCGAGGTGCTGTGTAATGTTTGGGTACTTCAAAAGATATCAATCACAAAATATGATCAACATTTAATCTTACTTTGTTTTCGTGTTTGATAGAATCTACTTTTTGCTATAGTTTTTTGATATCGTATTGTTTTCTGAGTTCTGTTCGATTTTAATAACAACTTTCATTTATGCGATTAAGTACGAGCGGTTTTAATATTCATTAAAGAGGTTTTTGTGTATAAAGCAATTTTGTTATTTAATACCGAACCCTATTTTCAATGTCATGATCGTTTGTGTCTTTTTTCTGATAGATGTTTAATAAAGGTAAAATCGTATAAGGACACAATTTTTAAAATTTACATATGCATATATAACTATACAACCTATTTCTGTAAGGGTAGGCAGAGATCACATCCTTCCATTTACTACCATCTTGACAGACTTCTCCTGCTTCGTCCATCTACATTAATCTTTCCATAAATGTTTATCGGTCGAGAGTGCAGTGCTCTTGACCTTGCCTTTAGTCAGAATGACCTGACTGAATGCTGAACGTTCGTCTTGGCCTTCTTTTCCGGCATTTCCTTTTATTATATCCTTATAAATAAATCTCTATAACCTCATTTCATTAATACTCTTTATATGATCAAACCATCTAAGCATTATTTTCTTAATTTTAATCATTACATTTTTCACGCCACAGAGTTCAAAGTTAAGAGATACCGGATAGCATGTTAATAAAATTATATGTTTATAGTTTTGTATAAACCAGTAATAAAAAATAATATAGTCATCACACATTTTAAATAAATATTCAAAATAACAGATTATATTTTGTGTTGCACTTTTGAAGTACGTATAATGCTCTTTTGTTTGTCATTTATTTAGAAAATCAGGATTTTATAAAACATTTAAAGCCTAAGTATAAATTTTGATGGACAAAAACTAATTTTTACTTAGTTCAAAATTTATTTGTCAAACAAACAATTTTTTTATATCAATACCTATTCTGACCACTATAGCTATCAATATTGAATTATTTAGTATATTGTACGTATTAGTCCGTTAGTATGTTTTAAATTTGCCTAACTTAAAAGCTTAATTAAGCTGGAGATTCGCAACTTGTTCGTCGGATGTCCAATATTTGTTGAGAACGACCCATTGTGACCTCGGGGCCAAAGATCCACACGAGTGTGGACGGCGCGACTTATTTGGACTCCATAAACTCTGAAGTAATTCCGCGGTCGTAAATGTTGACATACAGTCACCTACGCACATGCGCACGGAGCCGGAGCACCTTTGGAGTTGAAAGTTGAAGGTCAGCAACGCTTTGATCGGTGTGTCAAAAAAAAAAAAGCAAGAATAGATATTCCAGTCGAAGGCCGAGATACGAATATTCCGTCATGGTTGAAGAAGCCAAGATAGTTTCTGAGAAGTTGCGAATGAATTGCGCAAACTGAACTCGATTTTAACTAGACTGTATCACACGAAAAAATATTTTTTTTGACATTTTTTATTTGTATTTATGGAAAATGTAAAATAAGAAATATATATATATGCTTTACAATAATATTTAAACGAAGATAAGTCGGCACATAATTAAAGACAATATGAACAATATTATTGGAATCAAGTGTATTGTGAGACATAAAATGTATCCTTCGACATCATCAATATAATACATGTTATTTATTTTTTATGCATTTCAATAGTGTGTTTGTCTATCTTCATAATGACCTCAACTAAATATTGTCACAGCAAGACAACATTATGCGTAACGTACTACTGTTTTTAAAGTACAATACGTATCTTCTTATACAAAAAATCTTTATACAAAAGATATGCGTATTGTACTTTATTGTACTTTGTTTCTTTGTTTTTCTTTTATATTTGTTTTACAATTTCTAATACATAATACGTACAACCATTTGGTTTCGTGTTGTAACTTTTAATTACCATAAATACTTCCATTGTTTCAGGATCCTAAAGGACTGGCCCCACGAGCTCGGCCCGATGCTGTTATAGTGACACGCGCCTGATTTTTATTTGGTGAGTGCTAATTCATTTCTGATCGACATTGTTCTTCGCGAGTAGACTACTTTGCACATATGCGAAAATTCTGCAATTAAACATATGAGAAAAATGTAAAAAACGATCGATCCTGCAGGCCAGTACCAAAATTTTTCTCTGTTTTCGAGATCTTTAAATTCGACAATGTACAAGTAGGTGAATTATTTATTGCTTATTATGTATACACTTTTTAGTAACACAAAAGAAAAATGTGAATAAAACCTAAATCCTTTAAGTCGTCATAGAAGCCATTTTAAGTTTACACGTACATCTTCGCACAAACGCGCGCACGCTCATACACACAATGCATACAAGTCTAAAAACTTATTGATGAATACTATTAGAAAAATTAGCTTCCTAAGTTCTCAACATGTCAACACTTAATCAACAGTCGATTTCGATATATCGTACTGAAAAAAATAACTAGAAATTTTCAATTTTTTTATGCAAAGCTCAAAATATTTGTTTGATTTTTTTATTTTTGTATTAAACCAACCGATTTCGATACAGTTTATGGCATTCGACGCAGTTGTTTGAGGATTAAATTTGATTAGACTATGGAATCAATTGGTTGTGTATTTTAATTTCGTTACTAAAAATAAACTCTTTCAAATAAATACTATATTAAGGGTGTTATGTATTTTAGCAGTTTCAACGAAAGTCTTTGATAATTAGTGCTGGTTAGATTTTTGAAATGACCGATTTCATATTGTCAACGATTTTTGAGAAAAATTTAATTGAATCCTAAAAACAATTACATTTTTCCCAACGATATTTTACTCACGTCTATTTCTCAAAAAGTTAAATAGATACCTTTGCATACATCTTGCTTTATTGATATCCATCAATTGTTTCATGCAAGTTCGTCGGTTTTAATGTTTGAATTTTGTTATTTTTAGAATATCGAGTAAAAATAGCTAATCGAAACCCTTATAGTTTCGTTATGTCATGTCCGTCCGTATATCATAGGCATTTTACTCAAAAACTACAAGATACAAATTGATGAAATTTATACAGTAGATGTGTTGTTATAAGCCGCTACTGAGTTTAGTAACTAAATAACAATAATAAATATTTCATGGGGGGTATTCCATACATGTAACAGAAGATGTAAAATATTTTTTTAGTAAACATCAATGTCTGAGACATATTTCGACAGTTCTCTTAAAAACACTTTAAAGTGTTTAAACAATTACTTTTATTAAGTGAATATTTTCGGAAATAATAGCTCCATAAATAGCATAAATTGTGTCCCCTTCTTTATTTTTTTAACAATCTGTGCAAAAATATTTTTAAAAATGCGTATTTTCATGGCACTTACGTCCTTTTATTGAAAAACGCAGTTTTTCGGTAATAACTGAAAAATAGTATATCCAATTATGTACAAAATTATTAAAAGTATTTATTAAGCATTACTTTTGTATTTTTTTTTTCATATTTTTCAATATACGATTTAAGAAATAAAGGGGGAGACATAACTTCTGTTACTTTCAACGTGATTATTTCCGAAAATATTCACTTAATCAAAAAATTGCTTAAAAACCTTAAGGTGTTTTTTAAAAAAACTGACGACATATGTCTCAGACATCGATATTTACTAAAAAAAAAAAAATTACAGCTTCTGTTAGATCTACGGAGTGCCCTTCCTAGAGATATTTATTTTTATTATTTAACTACCAAATCTAATAGCGTTTTATACAAGACACCTATAGTCCAAATTTCATCAAAAAACATCTCGTAGTTTTTGAGTAAAATGCCTGTGACATATGGACGGGCATGACGAAACTATAAGGGTTTCGTTTTTGCCATTTTGGTTCGGAACTCTAAAAATTGGTCATTTCAATCAAAAGATTGGATAACCTAACGCATTTCCGTCGTTGATTTTGAACGAACAATATTTGGTCGTCTTAACAAACTCAATATTGGTTCGATTAATTTGATTGCATAAATTTATACGAATTATTTGTTACAACGGAGTATTAGCTATCCCAACGAAATATATTCATCCAAGCTAAATTCGAACTTGGTTAGAAATATTTTTTTCTACATAATCGTAATATGCAACAACAACATTTTCTTTTTACGTATATTTTACATTTTGGCCAGAGTTTTAATCGTGCGAAATTTGAAGACCATGGTAAAAAAATAAAAATAACAATGACGAAGTGACAACGATTAACGTTTAATATATATTAATACGGATCTATTTAAAAGTTTTATAGAAAGTTAGACAATAATTCAAAGATTAATTAAAAGCAAACTAAAAAGACAAAAACAGAGTTATATGGGAGGGGAATTAAGGAATCTCATACATCACAAGTATGTTGATTTTTCTGGTAGAGAATTTTTTTACAACCAAAGAAACGAAAGACTACTTATGAGTCTGGTAAAGTTTTTGATAACTTTCACATAAGTCCTTTTATTGTAACACATCAAACTGTGTGTGTATGTGAAAATGTATTGCATTCTGAAGACAATTCGGGCTATTTTATTCACAAAATATGATTTATGGGACCCCTGACTTAATTTAAATTTTGGTTTTCAGTTTTTAGTTCGATTTTAAATTATTTTAAACTTTTATTTTATTTTTGTTGTGTAATGTTTTTAGGCTATCGTGTATTCTTTTTTATTTATTTTGAACTTATTTTATTGTAGTAGGTGTGTTTTTGCACTATTTAATTTTAATTTTAAATCTTTCGAATTTGACTTGTATTCGTGTCCCATAGCCGAATCTTCATTTTTTTTTGTCTTTGTCACCCACGATCATATAAAGATTTTAGTGATACGAATCTCATTACAAATGTCAGGTGTTTGGTTAGATATTGTGGTAGAATAACATAACCCACACACATACCCATGAACTCAAAACATAGCATTCCTTTTTATTTGAGCAATCTGTAAATAGAGATAATAATCTATGGAAAATAGATAGATTTATTTCATTTTTAGGAGTCTAAAAATGAAATGAAAACTTAAAATCACGTTAGAGGGAGTTAACCTAGCGAATTGTGTTATTAATAGTAAAACTATAACAGTATTATATTACTATAAAATACTTAGATTTCGTCTCGTCTTTGCGTAGTGAAATATTATTATTTTATACACACAGATGAAACGGGAGTGGGTTTACTTCGCAATGACCTTATCGGAGTGTATTCACTTCTAGATATTAAGTAATCCTGAAACATCTACAATGTTTTTGAAAAAGGAGTCGTAGGCTATATCATATGAAAACAAATGTAATAAATGATATTGTGTTTTATACTATCCTCTGAAATTTTCTTAAGAAAACTTTTTCATCGCGATCTAAAGTATATAAATTTTTTTCAATGCTATGTATTTGATTCATAGCTATTACAATAGTATAGGTAACAAAGTTCTGGACTAGTTGACTGAAATAAATTTGTGTCCCTAAATTCGTTGTGCTTTCCAAAATTGGAATGGAAGCTCCAGTATTTTCCGGGAGCACTGTCAAAAACCGTTTAAGGTAGTTTAATCACATTTAACGATGAAAGAATAGCGACAGTATAATCAAGTTTTTGTGTTGGAGATTGATGGCTGTGCTTCGAAATTTTAACTGTGACTGTAGACTTAATATATGCCGAGCAGTAGACCGGAACGTTGGCGACTACGAACGCGCGCTCCGAGCAGTTCAAATGGGAGCGCGCTGTATCTTTCTCCTGTAATCTTCAGCATTGGTAACTATGCACAGACAATGCGTCGTCGACACGGTCTCGGACGCCCGGCCGAGCGCACTTCCTATCTCAGGCAAGAGTACAAGCGTTCTGTATTCGAACGTCTGTCTGCAACTTGACTGTTCATTCTTTTGACTAATGTAATGTTAGGCTTTTGTCGTCGTAGAGATGTGTGTTGTTATATTATATTACGATAACTTGGAACGTAATTGTTTCACACCGTCCGTCAAATCTACCATCTTTCCGCTCGCCGCAAGTATTATCATCATCGTCCTTATCTATCGCCATCCTAATGACTGGCCGTCTACCGCCGTACATCTACAACGCACGCATGCGCGACCCTATCTTATTCTATCACTTCGTATATTTGTGTATATATGTAGATCGTTCCTTCTTGCTCCGTTCCTGTGACGTCAGAATGTCTAGCTGTCTTTCTTCTCTCTGCATATCTTTCTACTCTTTCATGTAACGAAATGTGCCTAAACGTGACACGTCCTTGAAATCCTAAAACAAGTCCCTTAAATATATCTATATTTCGTACAATCTTTTATTACAATGTAATAATATGTTCTTGTCAAGCAAAAATACATATTGACTTATCCATTGTAAGGTCTGTATATACAAACTGAACTGTTATTGAGCCGGGTAAGAAAGGCTTTCAATAGCCCTCGAGCTTTTCCCTGCGATCGTCGGCTAAAACGGGCATTGAGCGGCTTCTAGCAGTCACGTTCGCGTTCGCTTTTAAATCATCACGTGGACACGAAATCGGTTTAATATCACGCGCCGTCGACTTCGCCGCTTTTGAGACGCCCCCGCTTTAGCCGTTGGCTGCGAATCGTCCGATAAGTCGGTACTATTTGCGAGAGGATAAATTTAGAATCGAGCAAAGTTGTAGTTTTTGTTTGGAAATTTCTAAATAGAAGTTTTTAACGTTCTACCCGTCCTTGATTATTGATTGATATTGAGAATTTATTAATGAATGTAATGAACGATACGAATCAGAAAAGTATACTTTGGGTGGATAAAGTATACTTTAGATGTATTACTTTGTATGATTAAATATTCTATTGTGTAAGCTATGAACTAAATCAAATCGCGGATTTTTTTACGATTACCGATGGTGTGTTGAATTGATATGAAACGCACGTAGAAAATCGGTGATAATTGATAGAGCAGATTTAATGGTTATTATATTACATTTGCTTAAGTGTTCAATGTATTGAATTTTTTGAATATGTACAGTATCAGATCAACGCTATGGCAAGGATTATCTGTTGTCATTAAAATCAGTTCAAACATGACCTATCTATCGTTTGCTATTCTGGAGTTCCACAATGTGCCGATCGTTCTAACTTCAGCAACAGGCATTCTACAATTAAATCGTTAATTTCTATTTAATATATGATAGAAAAAGTTTAAAGTACATTGTGTTGCACGTGTCCTTTTTTCATCGAGAATTTGTAGGCAAATTCTCGATGAAGCATAAATGAGTTAGTCAACTTTGACGGGAGAAAAGTTGCTGCTGACAATGTTAAATAAGCTTTTCTGTCAGTCGAGAGCGGAGTACACACTTGCTATTAAAATAGGCGATTTGATATAAAAGTATGTGTATTAATATGCATAAGCCATGATATTACAGTGCCTACAAATCATCACATAAATAAAGACAAGAAAAGTTTCCACGGGCTATTCCATTTACCGCTCGTCTCGGATCCGCCTCAAGGAGAGTCCGTCGATTTCTTTCGACGCCGTGAAAAACGCCTTTCGTCTTTGTTTACGGAGCAAAGAAGTAAAGTAGATAAATGAAAATATACCGCCGCCGGCGAGTGTTTACTCTGTCGAGAATACGGTGCTGCTTTCGTGGCTTGCGCTTTTTGCTTATTAAACGTGCCGGCCTAGAATCGAGGTCGTACTCGGGACCTGGTGTATGCATGGCCGTATTCGGATACATTTTAATAACCCCCTTTTTTTCAAATGACGCAGCCTTTATATAAATGTACTTCGTTTCTGACATGCTTATCAGTCAAACGCCCTCGCCGATTCGCGTGTAAATATAATAAATCTATATATATATATATATATATATATATATATATATATATATATACATATATACAGTCTCGGCGCCTTTAAATCATTTTCGTTTTGGCGTATATAATTTCCGCACGGTCCCGTCTCGGTGTTGGCGTGCGAGAATGAATTCATTTAGCTCGAACGACGTTACGTCCGTGAACATCAAAAGCGAGTTTACGCTTTCATCGGAATGCGTTGACGTGCAAATTGAATTTGTCGTATGTATCTCGGATCTGAATCGATTTAGATTGTTTTAAAGGCTTTTTTCTATAAACTCGTTTGGTGATTCTGTGAACTTGGCAAGTATCTCAATCTTTCTCTGACTCTATCATATGAACATTCGAAAAAAATTTATTTAACTGAATTTTATATTAATAACTTCGGTCATATATAAACAGTATTACACTAACAAACACAAATTGATCAAACCAGTGCCTTAAATATTCAGTTTTTCTATATTCTAATATTTATTACAGTACGAATGTGAAAATAAGTTTAATTAACTAGTTTATTTCGCTTTCGTGTTTAGTAGTTCAGCCAATGTCCATGATATTTTACATGCAATTAACAATGTCCTTTTAACCTTAAGTAGTTTTAAAAATCTCGGGCAATATTTAATATTCAATACTTGTTCAATATTTCAGTTACGGGGTTAGGTGCGGGGTCGTATGTTCGTTATTCAATTACAGCTAAATAGATTTAAATGAATTTTGAACATGGATAACATTTTTCTACCCTTTATTTATTCTAGTTGTCCAATAACAGCGAAACATTGTGTTAACATGAAGGGGAAATAATGCGAGCAATTGTTCAAAATGTTTACTGGCGATATTGATGATAAACGGATTTTAATGTGTTCAACGCCAGCGATCGGCAGAGGGCCCGGACTGGCATCGAAATCAACTAGGATCGGAATTGCCAGCGAGATCGAGAATTTCAATAAAACACACACTTTTCACACTGATTATTAGCATTGGTGCAGATCAATGCTAGTTATGAGCCTGTCGATGACGCCTTTCTAAATATTCGCGAGATTAAATTTAAAATGAATTTCTTCGTATTTTATGTCGATCCCATTCCAGTTTAGTTCCCGATTTCGTTGACGTACTTGCTTCTATCTCGAACCTAGATGTTGATCCACTTGGGCATTGCTGTTAGCACTAAGGACAACGTAGCTTCGAACAAGAGTTAATTATTACTCTATACTTAAGCGAGAGTGGTTTCTAATACGTATGTAAAATTTACCCTAATCGTAATTGTAACTATAATTTGTAATTTATAAGAAGACAAAGATAACAAAGTCTACATAGTTTCTTAAAATCTTATCCTTAATCTAATCCTTAAGGATTTAAAGAACTACCGTAAAATCACAAATAATAAAAAAAAAAGAAACGAAAACCTTGTTATTTAATGAAAAAAAAAATACCTCCTTATTTGAAACGACTTCATATTTATGTTTTATGTGACATTACTACATCTTTGACATTACGATCCAATTACGTTCCCTTCAATAAATAGAAGTATACTAGCTGGCCCGATAGGCCTTGTTCTATCTTTTCCATTAGGTAGCGTGCTCGTGTATGTCTACATTTTTACCTACGTATAAATAAATTCATTTCCTTCATCTTTACGTCAATCATCATGGCATTAATGTCGATCCTGGACTCAGTTTCGACTGTAATCCCGTTCTTTTATCGATTCTGATCTTGGTCCCATTTTCGATTTTTCATTTTCGATCTTTGTATCAAAACAAACCGTGCCCGAACTACATTACTCTGCGTTGGTGTTATCTATCTATATGTGAAAGTATATTTAGAATCGGCTTTTGTTTTACAAATACGCGGTTTCGCCCGCACGGACTAAACTACTCATACTGATTGCGATTGTTGAGTTAGTATGGTTTTTTTTATTGGTATTTTAAACACCTACATTTTCTAATACCCTATTCTCCAATAAAATGTAATATATGCCCATCTTCAGGGTTGAACTTATTGCAAGACAAATTTTATTAAAGACAATGATTTAGTTCTGGAAATATCACAAACATACAGACGTAAGACGTAAGATACATTTCCTATTCTTTTGAACTTTTGTCTGTAGCTCCGCCCTTTTAACGAGGGTTATACTGTAGTAGCTATTGTGTCGCAACTCCCGTAGTTCGTCTGCAGTTTGCCTCCGGTCACACCCTCACTCGTGATTTGTTCCAGTCTCGTTTCGTCCTTAAATAAAATGAATAATGCCGGTTCTTAATAATTCCTCCAGAACCCCAAATGACCAACTGAATTAATAAGAGATAAATTAAATCAGCAAATTCAGTTGAACTATAATATTTTTTAATAATTTTCATTCAACTCCAACCCAGGCACCATAAAAATAAAGTAGGCTACGTCTATTAATTATCCTTGGATTAAGCTATCTCCTTGCCAAATTTTATTAAAATTAAAAGGGTGCCTAATAATCTCACAGAACACAAACACGCAGCCATAAACCACTCGATACACTCGCTCTATGTTAATAAGAAATATCAATTGTAAATTTCAAAGAAATCAGTCAACCTATAAGGGTTTTTGGTAAATTTTGAAATTCTAACATATTTATTCTTATACAAATATTTCCCTGGCTTCTAACTATTTCCATACTATATTTTATTAAAAGCGGTTAAACTACGAGAGTTCTCAATGATTCCCACAGAACCCAAAAAATGTATTTTGAGTACTTTTAAGGGCTTCTAACTATTTCGTACTAAATTTTATTTAAATTGATTAAACTATAAATACTCTTAGTAATTATCACGGAATCCTAATAAATGTAACATATCCTTCCATTGGCCTTCAACTATCTTCATACTAAATTTTATTGAGATCGTTTAAACTGTAAGGGTCCATAGTAATTTCTAGGAACCTTAAAAAAAGAATCAAAGCCTTGATAGTTTTTAATGTAAATAATTTTAGTTCAGGGCTTCGCCCGTATGGACAAAGAATGCATTGCTACACCTTTTATATTGACTGATGACGCTGTGCTCGTCATGGTGCCGATCCCGCTCCGCTTCGATACGTCTCGATCTATGTCCTAATCTCGGTTCTGTTTCCGATATCGATCGCAGTCCACCTTTGATTTAATTCCAATAAATTATTTCATTTTTAAGGATTTTTCAATTTTCAGGCGGGAACTTTAGATATTTCTGGAATAAAAGTACTCTAAATGTAGCCCCGTAAACTCCCATACTGTCCAGTGAAAGCCGCATCGCGGTCGGTTCAACTGTTCCAATGATACTCCGGATAAACAGACGAATAAAAAAAAAAGGTTATTTTCTTTCATGTAAACCTTGCCCTGATAATTACAAACATAACAAAAAAGGAATCAACCAAATCTGTTTAGCCGTTTATATATACATATATATATATAATGTATATGTAGAGAAATACTATTTACCTCTCTCTCTCTCTCTCTATTATAAGTGTAACAATAGCTTTAACTTATGTAGTAAAAATATTAGAAAGCTCGCTTAGGCCGTACTGCTCGCGTTCAAAGGTTTCAACCTGTATTACTTTAGGCAACTTGTACCCACCTCCGTCACGGATCATACGGCTCGTTGCGCACGACGACCAGCTTAGTGTTGTGCGATCACAATGTAGCATCGATAAGGAAGGGAAAGGTCGGCCTTGTACCTCATACTTATCGAGCCGCACTTACTGTTACCGCATAATATATAGGCGAGTGCCTGTCAGCGTCCTTCGACGATTCACTAGCGGTACACGTGTGCTGTTGAAGAGAACGCGCTCGTGTTCCGATATAGCCTATCGCTTATCTAATTGGATTTTACACGTTTGTATGTCTCTAATAAATAGGGACGAATTAGGACGACATTTCTCTGTGGAAAGTGTTAATCTATGAAAACGTGCTCTATCAGTCTAGTGTTACGCCTATCTTGCTCGAAATGGAATCTAATCTATACTACTGCATAAATCTTTAGATTCTGTCTGTGCATACAATTTTTTTTTTGTTAAATTGATAAATATTCGTTTTACGACACATTGATCCCAATTCTACCATCATTTTATTATTGTTTGATATATCCTTTTATAATACAAGAACAATTTTACAGACATTTTGAACATTGACATATAGTAAGAGTATGTGATTGCGCAAATGTTAGGCTATATACTATTTTGATACACTTTATGTTACCTATAAAAAATAATTCTTAAATTTGTATTTCTTTGGTAACCATATTCATTTGTTTCTGTGTAATTGTGGATGTATAAACAAAACTGTGGGCATGAAAAACAAACATTGCTATATTTTAATTTAAGCCCAGCGAAGCGGACAGGTAACGGCTAGTACAATTAATAAATGTCGATTAATTACAACTCGAATTCGTGAGATTAAGTTTTCAGTAATATTATTTTAAGTGTGAATGCGGTGAGTTTAACACTAAATATTTTTATTCTAGGAGCTGGCATTTGAAAATTGACATTATCTCGTCTGTCAATTGAATTAAGTGATCTTCTAAAGGGGTATTTACATTATGAGAATGTAAAAGTTGCCAGGAAAAATCCTGCTACTAGTATTTTTTCTAGAATTTTCGTTTTTTTTTTATCTGCACTGAATCAGCTCATGTCTTTGATTACCATAGTTTATGCTTAAATAAAATTTGTAGTTGTGAAACCGAAATGCCATGTTTTTAATGAATTTTATTTACAAATCAGTTGTAAAGGTTACAGTCGATAATATAAGTTTCTAGTGCACTGTACTATGATGTAGCACTCGAAACAATTCTATATACACGTGAGGGAATCTAATACATATAAAAAAATCAATATATTAAAGTTAATCGCAGCATGATTGTTCTGGAAACTTTTGCATTGTTAATTTCTTTATGTTTAAATACGCCCTTAGAATATAACTTCATTCAATTAATATATTAGGGAAGATTTTTCTCTTAATCCCGAATCTTAGACTATTTCATTTAGTACAATTTGTTTTCATATGTACAATGCAGCTTATATCAAATAGAAACTATTTAATTTGATTTCTAATGAACTAGTGCTTAGACAGTCCCTTTGAAACGTAGGTTTTCGAAATCAGGAAAACAACACTAAATTGGTTAACTCATGTGCGCTGAAATTATTGCGACATTTTCGGAAGTTAGTAACAAAGTCTTAAAGCACATATATAGAAGAATTGAATAATCAAGTCCCGAGTATAACCGATGGATCTTGCGTAACTTCATTAAATCGCACGTAATTAGCGATAAAGTGATACGTGAAAATACTTTTTGTGCCGTTTAAAACGCTGATTTTATTACCGATGGAGCATTCAGACCGAATCGCGACATTAAGTATCTGCTCTTGCTTTCGTGAACACACTTTCGCAAATGTTTAATTTAAACATGTGAAAGTAAACCATACCGCATCGCCGCTGCGTTCGTTTCGTTAACGCAAAAAAAAAAAGAACAGCATCAACCTCTTATTTTCTTTTTTTTTTGTATTTCTTTGTGGCATTTTTTTTTAATAATTAACTCTTCTATTATTGAAGAGCTGCTGTGCCAAAAATAAAGTAGGAAATGAGGATGCGAAGATTAAATTATGTTTCCGAATGTAACAGGTTTGTTTTTTTATTGTCACCGGGTTAATATAATAAACTTTATAAAAATATTAAATTGTGAACACGAGTTATAATATTCATAGACTGAAATGCTGCAAACACCATGTATCAATTTTAGTTTTTATTACAGGTGTTCAGTGCGGCCGCATAGATAGATGCACCGGTCGGCATCATGACCCTGCATTGGTGGATGCATTGGTTCTGGGTGACGACGTTGCTTGTGCTACTAGGTTAGTACTTTCATTAAATATTTGACCTAATATATTGAAAAGTTGAAATAGAAATGTACCAAATAAATTAAAGAGCTAAATTAGAGGAACGCTTTGAAAATCGTTTATACATTTTCATTATTTCGAGGTTGCTTTGAAGCAATGGTCTTCCGCTCGGAATTCATCGGGTTGTATGATCTTCGTGATGCTCAAATATGGTATATATTTGAATGGATGAAGTACAAATCGCTGTAGATCCTTAGTCAAACCGTCTAGATCAGGGCTTTAAAAAAAACTCAAAAGTAACAAAATTGACTAAAAAGCAAAAAATAAAGG
Source organism: Eumeta japonica (assembly GCA_005406025.1). Lineage (NCBI taxonomy): Eukaryota > Metazoa > Arthropoda > Insecta > Lepidoptera > Psychidae > Eumeta > Eumeta japonica. The sequence goes on from BGZK01000532.1 coordinate 155,649, forward strand.
TTTCGTACAAAAATTTAATATTTTAATTTTTTTAAATTTTTCACAAATTTAATCAATGCGTGGGCTGAGTATGAACGTTTGTTGAATAAGAAAAGGATGGCTAACTGAAATAAAAAATTAAAGGCGGAAATGATTTATTTAAACGATCATAAATGAAAAAAGTACAGCAGATTGTCGCGTATGAGGCCTTATAAAGAAGTTAAATAAATTGAGAAACAGTAGTCAAGGAGATCGAGGTCATCCATCAATTCACCATATTTATGCTGTTATCGCTAAACAGTTACGATGCCTTTTTGTTGACTTCTCCTGATTTTATTTTAACACTGACATAATACTTCATAATAACTCGATGTGCACATTCGTACTGTTTGTCGTTAAGAAATTCCGTTGTGTGCCTTAATAGTCGCCGAATAGTAGCCGAGTACACACCGATACACAATTAATCTAGTTCGTCTATGTGTATATATCGTGTAGTATATGTGTGTGTATATAATTATATATATGTATGTATGTATATATGTATATGTATATATATACGCATTATGAACCTCCTCTTTTTCGCACTTGATTAAAAATGGCGACAATGGTATCGAAATGTTTGCAAATCTTAAGACTGAAATGTTCCACACTATATCTGTTCTAAATACCCCATCTTATCAGTTTGAAAGCAGCAGGGCTCTGAGCCTGCTTGCTCTACTCATTCTGTGGATGGATATCGTCAGATGACGCCCTGATGCATCACTAGCTAAACCATGACTCAAAAGTAACCTTGAAGCTATGACTGACTCGAAATGTAGTAACAATAGATTTTGATGAAATAATATCTAAACTATCATACTAACACAAATAATTCCTTGTCATGCAGGCCACATCAAAATTAAATAACGAGCTTTAACTATACTTGGAAGCTTTAAAAGATGTAATAAAATATATTTTTTTTCGTACGAATCTCAGCGGATGAAAATATTTTTTATTAATAAAGTAAAATCTGTGACGAATCATTAACGTATTATTTCGGCTTAAAACAGGGACGAAAATAAACAATTTGTAACTGTGAAATTGAAACGGCAAACCGAATAAAATTGAGTATAGGCCGGTATAGGTATCAACAGTTGCCACATAACCTAGTTCGTCCACCGCGGCGGGCGACCGTTTACTCTAAACGTCGCGGTGTCAGCCCGGTGCTGTAATGTTAACACAGCTCTGTTCTGTGCACGAAAAACGTATGTGAGGTCGCATACAAGCCGGGGCGCACGGATTTGTCTGGTTTATTCGTTTAACCAACGTGCGCTCCGTATTAGCGGATCGCTTTGCGAGTCATTGGGAAACTTTGTTAAATAAAACTTAATTAAGTTTACGTTCGCTATGGTTTATTTTACTTTTTACGTTATTGTTATAGAGATGCATTAATCTACACGTGGTACTCACACGGAGCTGAAACAGTGACCGAACTTATTATTATTATACTGAGTATATTATTATATGTGACGATTCATTTTGTTTATATACTTAATTATATTTGAACTCCGATGAAGAAACAAGGAGACCAGTGGCGACGTATAAAATAGATTTATATTTTGTTGTAGTCCAGCAAAGTTGTTACCTGTACATCGATAGATTAAAGCTTTCTTTAATGTTTCCATGTAACATTATTTATGTAAAGGTTAAGAATATTATTATGTACAGAGAGGAATATTGTATTGTCATAAGTAAAATTATTTTCGCTTGTATTACTGTTATTATGTTTTTATCGGTTATTTATTTTATTGTTAACAAAAAATAAATCTATATAATAAACACTTTTTGAAATATTGATATGTCGAAAATTTTATTACATGGAAATGAAAGAAAGTATTCAATTTTCAAGTGAAATTTCTATTGCCACGACAGTAAAAAAAAGGTTTATTATTAGTGCACATTATACATTACACGGGTCAATGTATGAGTATAAATGTATGTATTTCTTGAATACAACTTGGCCGGGAAGTATACACTGTGTTCTAGGGAAAGTGTAGTAATATACTTAGTTTGTAAATATTTGTATAATGAAATACTTTTTATTCGCATCTAACAAAATCCTTCTTTTGCTGAAATGAAAATGAAATGCGACTCAGAAGTTTCATTTTTTATGTGTATTTATAGAAAAACGCACTAGGTTTTTTTTATTAAATATTAGGTGTTTACACTCTCTTATTAGAAAGATTAAAGAAGTCTAATCACCGATTGTTCCTACAATAAAAATTCGTCAACAATTGATGAATTATAATTACATATATAATTCTTAGGTTTCCTTAGTTAAGCCACGTGCCCGTCCGTCGGTCTGTCTGTCTGCGGCTTAGCTCAGAGACTTTGTACTAAAAATATATAATTAGACAAGGGTATACATATCAATCACGCCGACTGTGGTAGAATGAAGTATTAAAAAAAAATTTAGGATACCTCCCCTACAGGTAGTGCTGATAATTTTTTTTTCTCGTCTATCCCATGGTGTGAGGTATCTTTGGATAGCCTATTCAAAAGCATTGCGGGAGTGTAAAAACAATTTTTCTATTTAGGGATCCGTTTGCGAAATATTAAGCTTTGAAATGCTAAGTTTTGATAAAGGCAAATGTCCGTCCCCCCCTCATCGAGTAAAGGGTTATTTTTGGTTATGTGAAAACATTCACGACAGTGCTACATATAACGAAGCTAAAAGGAAAACTATCAAAAGCAAGTAGGCTTTTCTAGTTAACGAGTAATAGTTTAACAATTTACTAGATGTATTTAGATCCTCTTCCACCATCCCCTTTTTTAAACTGACATTTTACAAAAAAATCACTTTTAAAATAAAATTTATATTCCACGCCTTCCTTTTAACGATTGTTCAAGCTCAAATCCGTTAAAAAGAAAACATGGAACGCAAATTTCATTTTAAAAGCGACTTTGAAGCGACTTTTTGTTAAATATAAGTTTAAAAGGTGATGGTGGAAGAGGCTCTTAGAGTAGCAAAAAGCGAAATTTCGTGCAAATTGAATGCCCATTGAAAATCACTTATATAACGTTGTTGATTGTGTGAAATAGGTAGTAAATATAAGGTTATGAGCCATGTAAAATTATGAAATTATAAAATCATAACATTCTTGATATCCGTCCTATATGGGATTGTTTTTAGCATTGTTAGCCGTTAAACCACGAACTCAATTAATAGGTTCATAGTATCAAACAGAGAACCTCCTAAGTATGCAATTATGATGAACAACTACGGATCCCTACACTGCGCATGGCTCGACACGCACTTAGCTGGTTTTATACATTGGTTTAGCCGATTCATCACAATTGAAATAGTAAATATAATGTTACTTTTCGTTAGGTATATGCTTGTGATACATGAAAAAGATTATTGAAATGGCGTAACTGTTTTAGTCCAACAACGACATATTTTGTCTATGAATAGGTATAATCTAATTATGTTCTAGTGCTGATCGAAAGTCACACTTGTCTTGATGTATTCATATTTTCCAGGTGTAGATAATTTATATAATGTTTTCGAAAATGTTCGAGAGTACAATGAGAATTAGTGAATTTTGTAAAATTTTCGAACTTTACGATTAGAATCAGTAAATAATTTTGAATGTTATACGACTTAACTATGAAGCTGTCAGCACTAGCGCTTGTGCTGGTTTATAGCTACATTGATTTACACGGCAGACAGACAGCTTCATTATCCCAAGAATATTCGATGTTTCGAATTCTAAAGCGCTTCAAGACATCTTAATGTACAAAGGATAAAAATAGTTGAGTATGGAAATTGTATTCTTTTTGTTATAGCGTTTGAGACTTGTGCCAACTGATGGAATGAGAACAGACCACCAGATGCTCAGGCTTTTAGAATATTCAGACCAGTGATGTGCAAGATTACCATAAATGTGAGGAGTCTGGTTCAGTGAATTTCAAGCTAGCTGAACATCGCGATTTTATCGATTAGAATTTATTCTCTATTTCAAGAGAGAATTATCTTCTAACGACACTTAATGATGAATTACAAGTTATCAATCCGCCATTCTACTTATATTTGTCACAAATTTATTTCTTAGGATGTACTCCAATCAGAGATTCATCCATGCGACCATAAGAGCCTTACAGTAAAGGGTGCAAGAGTTGCTGTCGTAGATCACGCAATAAGGGTATTTGTAAAATTTTATTCAAGATTCATCTTTTATTCTAAGTAGAAATATTTATTGTTTGTTTTATTTTAGTAAAATATCTAAGTTAACAAAAAACCTTAGCATCTTAAATAGTCATGGTAGGATCGTTTCAGTGGTCTGTTGCTTAATTTTTTTTTCCAATTGTAAACTTACGACTTCTATCACTTAATAAATATTTGAAAATCCAATCTACGTAATATATATTATACTCAAAGTTGGTCCTGACATTATGACGCTCTTTAGTTTCATAAGGGGGTGTAAGTTTGAATGAGGTTTCTAAAATTAAGATGCTTTTAACAACCAAAGTATATAAAAGCAAACTAAAGGCACAACGAACGATCCTATCTGCCACTTAAAGTTGAATGCACTTGAGGGATAGAGGGTAGATATTGCAAAGGGATGAACGCGAGCCGTCCTAAGACCTGACCCACTGACAATCAGAAAGGACTAGCCGATGGTACGAGGAGTGCATTAGGGTTGTGTACGTTGGTTAAAAGTAAGACCGATAATTACTACGATTAATACAATACTCATTATACAATTAGCAAATGTTGATCGTGCATGTGCATGTGCATAATATATTAACATAATTTTCATCATAAAATTTAATAACTTATGATTCCGAATATTAGCGTCAGAACGAAATGTACACTCGTAAATAAAAGGTGTAATTATCATTAGGTTGATGGTTTCGTGGCGCGTTAAAGCTCAAGTGTTGACGAAGTGAAACTCGTTTAATTTTCACACCATGATTAGTGTTAATTTTCTTATCTCGCGCGTTGATCTGCAGCAATTAAAATGGTAATGACCCAATGTGATGTTATCGGGTTCTCGCTGCGGAACCTAATTCTACTTAGACTGTGCTAGAATATCAATTAAAAAATCTTCAAGACTGCAATTACTTTTGAGATCCTATGTTTATTGAATTCCCATAGAACTTTATTGAACTTTACTGGACGTATTCATGAAGACACGTTGTAAAACTTCTCGGTGTATTATGTATGTGTAGGAATAAATGAAATTGAAAAATTTTTTTTTAGAAAAAAAAATCGTTTATTCCATTTAATGAATTTACAGAAATCGGGTTTTTTTTTATTTTTCTCTGTATATGACTAAAAGAGAGGCAAGTGTAATAATACATAAATATACACTGATCTGTAGAATTGATATTGTACACGAGAAATGAGTCGCCATACCGTAAATATACACTTGTAGGATATTCAACATCTGTCTCCATCTTTGTAAATATACTTAATACAATATCAATATTCACAACTTGTATGTAATATTAATTTGTTTTCTGTGCGATCATTACTTCACATAAACACTAAATTATGTATACTTTTAATTTTTTAATAATTTGTTATATTATCAATTTCTTATATGCAATCTAAAACAGCTGTTTAAACATCAATATTTATCTCTCACTTTATTTTTATTAACTTTAGAGAACATTCGGAGTTTTAGGATGGATCGATATTAAAGGTTATTTTGATATTGCACGTGACTTCGCTTTCGTATAAGCTTAGAAACATCAAATGGAAGGAAATAAAAATACGTCCAAAAACCGGCAATACTGACAAACGACAAAATTAATAAGCGATTCCAAAGAAACTTTTTCTCATGCACGTATCGAAATACCATTGAAGTCGGGTACGTATACTCCGCACCTGAATGAACATCGAATATCCCAGTGGAGTGATGATATCGAAAGTGGAGGCCCGTCTCATTGCGCTCGCGCAGAAGCAGCGAAGAGGGTATTATGCGCATAAAGGAAATGAAATGAATTTTCGTATGTTTTGTAATTTTTAGAATTTGGTATAAAAATGTGCGAAACTCCGACTGCGATAACGGCCGTGATCGGATTCAAAGTTTATTATTGAAGAGAGGCGAAACACAAACATTTTCCGACTCTGTCGTGATAATGAATAAAGTAACTCTATTAACTCGCGTTCCCTGAGCGTGTTTGTATAAGGCTTCGCTTTTGTTCGTTTTTCGCTTACAAAATTTCGGTATATTTCCTTTTATCTTAATTTTGTTGGGGCTAATCTTCTTTATTATCTCGGCCCCGTGTATACGAAAAGTGGATAGCAAATATGTATACGTGTTTCGGAGAGTACTTACGAGTATACATAGCGATGGCGGAAAATTACGCGGAAGCGAGGGTACTTATTATTTGTGTGGGTACTTCATGCTAATAGGTGAATTTGTATAAAGATAGCACATTGTATTTAAAAAATTGCATCATGTAATAACGTGCCCTGCCTTTACTCGGGCGAATGGAACAAATATATACAATAGAGGAAAAAAAAAAATGTATACATTGAAAGGAACTGAAGCGAAGCAAACTATAGACCTTTTATAGGTTTTCCTGTAATATATTAGAAATATTTTATGGGTATTTTTTATTTTATTTTAGCCACAGTAATTTCTGGATAAGAGGGAATGGTCAATTTACATCTGTTTTTTTTTTTAAATGATTTTCAAATTATATGATATGTCACAAAGTACAGTTTTCGAATTCTTTTTTTAACTCACTAATTTACCCTCCAAAAGTGACCCTAATATTTAAAACCTATTTATTTAGTCACAGGCATATATATGCATGTGTACGAAATTTCAACTTTATTGGTTCATTACATTCGGAGAAAATTAGTTCTGACAAACAGACATATAAACACACGAATAATCCTATGAGAGCTTTCATTTTGAAGTACTCAGAAAAATATAATCAATACCCGCTGTATAGTTTATCACTGGTGATCGCTACTGCATAAAAGTTAAACTCTAAGGAGACTTCATAGAGCACATGACGGGATTAGAACCTGTGCTCATAAGCTTGCATCGGTGTATTCGTGCGCCAGCGAGCACAAGTCTCTCGTGCGGGGTGGTCGGCGACTCGCCGCATCCCCGGCGATCAGAGTCCTGAACGTAAATACGAACGGCGAAAGGCGTCGGAAGGCGATCGACGGAACACGATTTATAAGCGCGGCGGCCTCGCGACTTTTACGTTTGTTTTTGGTTATTGTTCATTATTTATGCGCCTTCCGTTTGGGGATTTTACGATTTGGTTAACTTTGTTATTGCGTTTATCTGATTTATATTGTTTTGCAAGAATTGAATATAATAATGGACCTTTTTCGATTTGTGCCTCGAATACGATTTATTTGGATAATAAAATTCTGTGTCCGAAGTTGTATAAATACATTTCCAAATGTACCAGAGATGTGGATGTATGTGTTTGATTAGTATCGTTGGAATAATTATACGAGCTATCCCGGATGACATAAATATCTATATCCATACGTATATACATATTTGTTGAAAATTTATTAAAAATATTTGAAAGGAATTACTAGCGCTATCTATAGCAAAATATAGATGATTGTTCATCCGCCCTATTTCAAAGTTATTTAAAGTAGCTTCGACTGTTATACATCTTTTGGGACTATGGGCCATCTCCTTTTAAACTAACATTTAACAAAAAGTCACTTTTAAAATTAAATTTTCCTCTTTTTATTGGTTGTTAGGGTTAAAACCTATTAAAAGGAGAACGAGGAACAAAGGTTTTATTTTAAAAGTGGCATTTTATTAATAGTTAGTTTAAAAAAAAGGGCGGGAGAAGGCTCTAAAAATCTTTAATTTAACATAAAACTCAAAATTCATTTTAAAAGTGAATTTTCCTTAAAAGTGAGTTTAAAAGACGATTATGGATGATGCAATACCTAAGAAACTGAGAAATTGTTATGAGAAATTTAATTTTCATGCTGAAAGCAACCAAATTAGTTTATACTAAATAAATGCCTGTCGTCAGATTTATTTTTCAAATGAGTGAGTATATGCCAAATAATCACACGTTTCAGTAAACTAAATACCTGCTTAGTGTATCATTTATATTTATGCAAAAATATAAATATTATAATAATTTTTTCAAAATAATTCTCCACATTGTTCACGTATTTCCGCCATCTTGTAAAATTTCTAGCCTTACCATGACACTGGGAATGCGACTTAACAAAATGGAGGATGCCACATGTATTTCAACAACAGCTCATTGTAATGAAACTTGGGCAGTCAAAAGCCTTGCCTTATTGTGTAGAACTTGAAGTATAGTAGTGGATCAATCGATTAATTGGGATTTTTTTCCGCTTTTTAGCCATAATTGTTCCAAGTTATTCACTGCAGCTATCATCAGTTAACGATGTATCAGGTTTCACAAAGCTATGGTAGTTTACAGCGGCACGGCATCGCCAAACGCCCATCGTTACCTGTGTCATTAATTATCACGTTTATTGCCTTCCAGCGAGTAAGTTTATTTTTAAAGCATCGAGCTAACGTTTCGTGGAGTTCAGCTTTTCGAGTTATTTCTTTTCGATTATTGCGGAAAAGTTCACACTCCGTTACATGCAACGATCCGGTCCGAAATTCCTTCATGAATTTGTTTTTAAGGTTCCGCATAACAGATGAAAAAACGGAAACGTTATAGGAATACTTGCGAGTTTGTCTGTCCGTCTTTAATAGATACTTTGTCCCACAAAGTTACTGTGGGACGAACAAATTTGGATTTGGTACATACGCAAAGTCACGAATTTAAAGCGTAAACAAGCGAATTCTGATTTTCGGCCTTAATTTTGGGATCAATTGTAAGATAAATAAAAAAATAGTCAAGTACATCGTGTGACGAATCGAAATATGATTGGGTTTGTAATGAAAAATACAAATATACTATGTATTTTTTAAAGGATAGTCCGTAAAATATTAAAGAAAATACGATTATTCTTATATTAGTTGTAAAAAGATGTGTAGGTACAAAATGTGTTGCTTAATTTTACAAAGAAATGCAATGATTTGTCGCACGGAACCCTCTCCATGCGACATCAACCCCGGTTTGGCCAATTTTGTTACTGCAGAGCAGTTAATTCATGGAGTACCTTTTGTGGTGTCAGTCGATTCGGCGTACCTAAACGGACAAATTTTGTGGGTACGCTAACGTCGTCGTAACATCATAACTGCATTGTTAATGTCAACAAGCACGTGCGGCTGGTACATGCAAAAGCGCTTTACATACCTTGTAGTCCTATACATTTATTATTTATTTATTAAAGCCTTATTTATTCATTAATAATATGCAATTACATTAAAATATATACGTCTACAATTTCATTTACAATATTTGATTTGATTAACATTTAATTATTACATTTTTACTTACTATAAAATTTAATTTCTCATTTATTTTATTTTCATTTGACATATAAATTTTACTCCACATATTTTAATATTGAATTTTAATTAATTAAGTTATTATTTTACGCAGTAGATTTCGTATTTAATTTATACCTGTTTTATATTAATTATTATTATTTGTTGACAATTTTTATTAATGTTATGTAGGACCTCTCTACCGAGTAAAGGCCTCCTCCATTTTTCTCCACTTGTCTCTGTTTATCACCTTTTCTGTACAGTCGTCCTATACATACCTGCCCCTAAATAATAAATAAATATAACTCGTAGAAAAAAAAATCATACTATTTTTTTTTACTTTAGCTTGACGCGCGTCACGTTATCTATTAGTGTTTTTGGGAACTAACTTGCATATTGAACAAACTCGACAATTTACGCAATACAGCGGCGCTAGAGCAGCCTGCCTGCGCCGCTTGCGCCGAATCGTGGCCGAAAGCACGAGTTGATGCTTATCTGCCATAATGTGGCCCTCGTATCGTCAGCGTGTAGACACAATAAAAGTATGTGTATGAGAAAATATATACGCATGGTTCGATTTTACAGGCAGAATTTTCATCCCGACCGTATCCTAATTACAAAGAGTTTTTTCAACATTTTTATAGTTTTTCTTTCGGTAGGGAAAGTGATTGATTGTTTTTAAGGAATTATTTGGTAATTGTATTGAAAAAGAAATAAAATATATCTGTGCAGGCGAAGTATTTTAAAATAAATTAAAACCTGCCGCTTTGTGCACGCGACTGAATACCAGGGTAGTGGTTAAATACTACCAGCTTTCATTATTTTCCGTTTTCCACGAGAAATATCATCTATGGATGATAGACCGAGACCAATAGGTCTGCATAGATAATATTTCTCGTGGCTCGTGTATCATCTTAAATCATCTCAATCACCGAAAGTGAGTTGCGAAAGTGATGTTACGAGTACTTATCGTTTTCAAAATTTACAATGGTGATTGTGAAATCACGTGAAAGGCGAAGAAAGACGAACACCGTCTCAATTTTGGATTTATCGTAAACGTATTTTATTTAAAGAAGGCCGCGTTTTCTCCTCAGTCGAACATATTTAAAGTCAATTCGGTCAGTACATCGAAACGTCAATTTCTCACTTGCGCCACAAATACACAACGAATATATATTTACTCGGTAAAACATCGTTAAATAAACAGTTGCCCATATTTTTGCAACAGTCAATCGGTTCTTCGATTGATTTCAAATGCGATCGTTCTCACTTTAAAACTCCAATTAATTATGAATTGCGCCTCTGTCCCGTCAAGCCGCTCGCGGAGTTCTTGTCCTCGTCCATCAATCACCATTTAGCGCAGCCGTTATTGGATTATGCGTCGATGGAGGTATTGTCAGTGATTGATTTAAAGCTTCAAAAATTAATTTTACAACACTGTCTTTAGTGTTATTGCCTTATTTAAGTGTATACAGTGTCGTGTTCTAATAATCGCCATATGAATTTTAAAAGAATTGAGGATTCTTGTAAAAGAATGTCTTTCTGTTGATTCATAGACGAAATTCGACAATGTCCTTTCATGAAAAAGAAAAAAAAAACAGCATTTCCTTTTACGGTCGATTGGCTTGAGGTATCTAATTGGAGCTATACATATAATTGAAGTTTGTTGCGATCCGGTGTGTAGTTAATTTCGGAATATATTAAAGTTGGCTAAGAATTTAAGGAAAGTCCGGAAATAATAGAAACGATATTGAAAATAGTTATTATCACTGATTTTAGCGTTATGCTAAATGAATAGTTGTCAAAATTGATTTTACACATTAAAATGAAACATGTATCAATTAGCGAAAGCTTTGGTCGATTTTGGTTACCCGTTAATTTGACGTTACACTATAAATTTGAAATCAGGTCATGCAGAATATTTTTTTATGATAGTATAACCAGCTCCGCTGAAATGATGATTGCGTCGTTTTGTGACGAAACTAGTTGCGGGTCGGACTCGCGTGATTAGTGTTCCGTGGCGTAAGTATCTGTAAATTTACATTTCGCTCTTTTTTCCAACTTATATATTTTTTTTACTATAGATTTAACCTTTTGACCCGAGAAAACTTATCAGCGGGTTGCATCAAAGGTAAAACAGGACATGTAAAAGTAATCTGTAAGATTTAACAAATAATGTTTGGACATTCTGTCAAATGTGCGGATTACGTTCGAGAATTAAGTTTTTAATTTTGATACAATCCGCCGTAAAACTTCCTTATCAATATAAATTTCAATAAATTTGAATATCAAATCGTAAATTTGTATTTGGACACATGACTAACACAGTAATTTCAAATTTTATAATTCAAATTTTTACATTGCCCTTAGGGAAAAAGCTATGAGTGGAGGGGAGGGCGCCACATCGAAATGTTGCCTATCTTTTTATGATGAAATATACAACGAGAATTTATTTGACTCTGCAAAATATTACGAGTCACGAGTACGCAAACGAAATTACTCATCCAATGTTGTGACAGCAACAGGTTGGTTTTGACAATTTTCGCGAGGCGAACGCGACGCGTTCGGGGATCGCTTTTCATTGAATTTTCGTATCCATTATTACGTCGTCCTCGTTAAATATTCGCAGGTGACCATTTCTATTCATAAAATTGAGACAAATGAGAGAAAAGTTAGGTATTTTTTGTTACAAGTAAAAGAATTTGAGCACAATCAGAAATGTACAACTGAATCGACTTCTATACATCGCATTTTTGGAGTTTACTCCTTAAGAATCGATTTCATATTTAGGCCCGGGGTATGGAATTATATGGGAATAAAATCAAGTGTTAGATAAATGTCGTTACTCTATCGTCATGGTTACTGAAATAAATAAATCGTCATGATTACTGTTTACATTTCAATCAATCAGAATGTGACAAATATAATAGATTTTCTCCACGAATCATTGTTAGTGTATACAGAAGGGGGTTCAAAACTATTGAGGAAACGTTACCAAGAACTTCCACTTATATTTGGTGGAGATTTTTTTTCAATATTTTCTTAAATGACGAATTAATTGTTTTACTATTAACATAAATAAATGAATTGTGTATTATGCTTTAAATAATGTAATAGATACTTTCATTTACCATTATACTAGTCTATATGTACGATATCATCTTAAAGCAGTAAACTCCATTCGTGCGTCGGAGCTGACACACTTTTTTTATTTTAATCTTATGAAACGACAAGTTTAAATAGAAATATACGTGAGCTATATTATACATTTTTTTTTATAAATAAATTAATCATATATAATCAAAACATTAACCAAATCGTTAATGTTTTTTTTTCTGCAAAATGTTCGTTTTATGATAATCGTCTACTGAAGTCTCGTGCGATAGGTCTGCTTATCGTCTTCATCACAGGATTTGTCTAAGTTCTATGGCTATATTGTGGCTGTATTATCTATTAATCTTATTATGTGAATTATTTTACCACCATAGCACTTAATAAATATTAAAAATGCATAATAATGTAATTAGGTTTTTACGTCGTCACTCTTATATAGTAATTTGGCTTGAATTATCGTTTTGTGCCAACAGTAACAATCTTTCAGTTACCACAACTATTCAGTTCACCGACGAACCGGACACTTGAACCGCCAAATGACTGAAAATTGAAATACTGAATCGACGATAAAATCCAGATACAAAACCCAGTAAAACTCAAAGTGTAACTTTTTTTAAAAAGGAACGTCACCCTGATGTAGTCGAAAAGTGAAAATACGTTTATCGGCCGAGACGGCGCGCGGCGGCCCGACGACGACAATCGCCCTCCGGGTCTCCTCCCGCTCCGCCCGCCCTCCGGCTGCGAAGGGCAAATATCGCTTCATATTCTGAAAGGTCTCTCTGCCGAATCGCATTAGCGAATCCCTGTTATGTTTGTGCGTTGTTGTGATTAATTTTGGATGTGTAACCTCTATAATGTGTTCACATTCGAATGTTTTGAAATGGAAAAAATAGTGCCAACCTAATCGATTTATGTCGCCAAATGTATGTGAACAGTCGTAACATGACCTTTTATAAACTAACATCTGTTATTATGTAATAGTTACGAGTCGTTCGGGAGCGAAGATGTAAATGTTGTGCAAGGTGCAGATCACCTCGTTACAGAAACGTACCCTCTAATAATCTTTTAACTTCAGACGGACCTTAAGACCCGCACCCTGACCCAGATTGTCACATGCGGTGTCGACGTACGGGAACGTGACACGAAATATGTTATTTTAATTTAGGGTGAATTAGGTACATCAATCCCTCCATCACAACCTGATACCAGATCATAAAGCGACCGCGTGGCCGGCACCAGAGGAGTAATGTTACATTGTTACTTTTGATGTAAATGTCGCCTTGCCAACAATATTCCAGCAATACTGTTTTGGCTGTAGTGCTCTCAGTTCTATTATAGACAATATAATGAACTTGAAATTACAGAAGGAATGTTTTTAATTTTAGAAATCTGGTAATTTTCTTCTAACGACTTCTAAAAAACAGAATATCTCTATACATATCTAATGAAAATAGGTTGTCTTGTTCGCCAATCACGTAAAAACTACTGAACGTATAGACATGGGACTGGGACCATTCGATGCGGGATGATTTGTAGATGGTTCTAGGCTACTCATTTTTAGATTTCCGCAAATCCTTCGCCATTTTATTTATAAATAAAAATTACCCAGCGAAGCGGGCGGGACAGCTAGTATACCCATTACCACAATATATCGTCACATTTTGTTCCTCAAGTATTAGCACATTTAGGTGCATTTCATCGTTAGTGCTCTAATGCACTTAGGCTCTATACCGTAATGAAGTTTTTTCCGTTTATTTTCCGTGTCGTGTTCATGCAATTGTTTGCATTTAAATATTGGCATAATTTAGAAGAGATTGATTAGTAGGTCAAAGTTTCAAATACATAATAAAAGTAGTTTAGTCTAGAATAGATGTATTTCTGAATGATATTTAGTGATCACATATGAAATGAGAAAAATAAAATAGCTGGTGCCTTTAAAATTTTTTTACAAAATCGTAAAACTCAAAAAGGGGAACAAACGGTTTAAAATCTGTTGTTTGACAGATGAATCAGTAGGGCAACAACGGTATATTCTTATTAACATACCGACATTTTTCGTGCAAGATAATTATTGTTTATTATTAGTTGTGTTTCTCAGATACCTTTATTATAAACATAACACATAAAGTATTCGTAAATCCCCAAAAATATAGGTTGTCTTCATTTAAAGTTATCGTAACAAACAATGATGTGTTTTTTTGTTTAAGTTTACAATATCTCAAAATACTAGGGGATTGATAAATTTACTGGATAATAAATTAAAAAGGTTTTGATTAACTAACAAATAGAAGGAAATTGGAGTTATAAAAACGCGAAAAAAACGGACGCGACTCGTAAGAGGATTCTATCCTGCACCACAAGTTTTGCCAGATATTGCCAAGACCTTCGTTATTTGATGAGGCGTGATTTTGGAAATTATTAAATACAAATACCGCACCTGTATATGGCGGAATGAAGTCCAGAAGTGGCCAACTCTATATATTTACCTATGCTACGTTTCAGGTATTTCAGTTAAATGAAATAATTCAATTAGAAGATCTCTGTCACAGACAGACAAACATTTATAAATGATCCCATAGATTTTTCGATTTTCTTTTCATCGAGATTGATACAAGAAATGGTTAACAATATAACGATTTCAATACATGAATTATATTGTAAATACAAATATGTATTAGCTTTCGCCCGCCTCCTCGCCACAGAAAGACATAGAATGTCCTTCATTAAATTCAAAATATCTTTATATACAATAAACGTTTTTTAGCAGACTTTTGCCTAATAATGTTTTTAATTTGTTTAAGGGAAAATTTTGTATATCTTCAGGGACCTTATTGGGCATACGCACACAGAGCCCTCCAAATGAAGTCGTGACTTTATGTGATGGTCTAGCGTGTAAACACAGTTTAGTTTTATTTCTTTTATTGAATTCATGTCTATTACCATTTTTCTTGGACATCCCTAAATTCTTTATTACATCTAATAATTGAATATATTTTTAGATGTCAATACTAATATTTGAATTTCCTTAAATTTAGCTCTAAGAAATACTAAGACAGTCTCAACTTGTAAATAGCTCGAACAGCCTACTTCAAAAGCGTTAAAATACTATCGATATCCCCAGAGCAAGATTCCGTATGACATCTTAGACTAGGAAAACACCCGAAATAAACCAATCTAGCAGTTTACATATCTGACAAACTTCTTATCTTTTTAACTGTACAATTAAACCTTTCCGCCAACACACTGATATACGGACCCCATTGAAGCCTGTCATCTAGAGTACGTAACTCGTAAATACACAGTGGTATCAACAAATTTCAAAATTTACCATTTCTTAATAAACAGTACCATAATCATGTTTTATATTCGGTAGTAAAACTGTTACATATATATATATATACATATATATTTCTTCCCATTAAAAAGTAGGTTATGTCACAGTAAACCATTTTTCAACTTGAAAATGGCAATAGTCACATCGTCGTAGGAGACTCGTCATTTTCTATATTAATCTGAACCTCTCTCGGTCGTGATCTCGTTGCCGATTTTGATATCGCTGTCACGATCACGATTATAGCTGTTGGTCTATTTTAGTTATTATAGCTGTAGGCAGTGGCGGCGCTACACCACTCGTGGACGTCGGCGACATCAGGTTTGCGAGGCCTCTTTTTAATAACTTGTAGGCAAAACTTTTTTGTTTGCGAGGCCCCTTCAGGCGCGAGGCCGTCGGCGGTCGCCGACGCCTAGCGCCGCCACTGGCTGTAGGTTTTGAGGAGCGTATGTAACACTTTATGAGCACTAGTTAAGTAAACACGGTACTTGTCCGTTTCGATGAGTTCGAATCTGAAGAGCGATGAAAAATTGAACACTTGCTGATCGCAATATCGATTGAAAACCGAGTGAGCCTAAGTCGTCTTGGTTCAGGTACCCCTGCAGCTGCATCATAAGGTTTGAAGAATTGCAACCCAAATTTTATACCAGTATCTTTACTTAAAATCCAAAATACTAATTAAAAATCAACAAAGCTACAGAGCATACGACTTACGTGCGCAGTGCAATGGCACTCAGCGTCTGGTCTAAAGAGTTGAAATTTGTAGTTTGCATAAGGCTTACTTTTGATTTATTTATAAGATGGATATAATATTTATATGAGAAAAAATGAAATAAATAGACAGCGGCGTCGCTTCGTTCCGTGACATTGCGGATAAAAATTCTCATGGGTTTGTGTAAAGTTAAACTTGAGAGCTGAATCTTCAAATGGTGTAACTTAAGTATGGAACTCATACTGTTTTGTAGTTTGGTTTTTAGTTTCAAGTTTGGGTACGTATTCCTGTTCTTCCTCGTTTTGCGTTTTCTGATTTCTTATTTGAACCTCGATCTGAGTTAGGAATCGTATCGCGAATTAGAAATGAAAGCATAAAACGAAATTGCCCCTGCAACGTCTCTTCATGACGTACGTAAAAATTGCAGGGTTAACTATTGTGCAAGAGTCCCTGTGAACGTCACCAACGGTGCAATCGCATCGCCGGCGAGGCGCGGGCGAAGCGGCGCCCACGCAGCGTCCGCGCGTCCCACTGGCACACATAACCGAATCTTATATATGAACAGAACGGGGACGTGTTATTTTTGTAGAATAAAATATCACGGGTGCCGGCGTTCAAATGGTTGACGGACGGCGATGCAGATACGTCCTCCTCACGCGGGTATATAAATACGACACCAAGAATTTTGAACTGTAGTTTTTCCAAAATGATTTGCAAAGGCGAAAAAAAACGTTATTTACTCAAAAATTAAGTAATAGTCGCCGCGATTTCTGGTAATGATAATTATGAGGTTTTACATACTATTCGCACGTATGTATATACACAATGTGAAAATCTCCTAAACTAATAACTTTACGATTCAATTTTGTTCAAAATGCAGTAATTCGTATGGCGTATTTGTTTATATCTTTGCAAAATATTTTTTCTCAATTCCTTTTTAAAATTTCATGTACAAAATGTTTCGGAAAAGGAATAAAATTTTTTTATGAATACATCTTTTCCTATTTACTATCGGGGCTATCAAACTCTATTCGTTCCTGCTGCTGGTATTTCGCTGCACATTTTTTTCATTTCAACCGACTCTCTCAATTGCCCAAATGAGTACACCTGCTGCGACTATTTAACCTATACATATGTACATTTATTTCGCATTTAGTGCGATGTACCTATCGCTGCGAGATTTGTAATCTCGCAGCGATAGGTTTTGTACGATGTACGACTGTTTGTTTTCTGTTTTAGATCAATCTATTAATCCAGATTTGTGGGTATTCACTGACTGTCTAGATTAAATTAGATTATATGTTCAACGAGGCGAATATTATTATATCCACTTTGGTTAAAATGTCGTTTTCTTATATTTTGTTCGTACGTAGGCGAACCGGCATTTTTATTGTTCATAGATATCCACGAGAATTGCCTTTTTTGTCGTTTTTATATTTATAATTTGAGACCCTTACAATAAGCGCTTTTATTTGATATATCACATGGTACAGTTTGCAATTTTTTTTTAATTTTCCAATTTACTCGTCAATGAAATCCCGAAAAAATGGCCCTCATATTTAAAATTCATTTATTTACATCACACGTTCGTATTTGGGTCACTGATATATATATGTGTGTGTGTGTGTGTGGGTGGGTGTGTGTGCGTGCGTGTGTGCGTGCGTGCGTGCGTGCGTGCGTGCGTGTGTGTGTGTGTGTGTGTGTGTGAGAGTGTGTGTGTGCGTGTGTACCAAATGTCAACTCAATCGGTTCAGTAGTTTCTGAACAAAATGGCTGTGACAGACAGACAGACAGACGCACGAGTGATCCTATCAGGGTTCCGTTTTTCCCGCTATGGAGGAAACGCAACCTTAAAAAGGCTAAATCAATGGATTTTCCTCAAATTATCGTGTTTTTAAGTTTTGCAGAGTTGATTGACGGAAACGGATTTTCTAAACTATATTCATGTTTTTCCTTTACATTTCTATTAGATTTTATCGCTTTTTGAAGCTGATGGAATTAATCTTCATTAAATCATCTCGACAATGATATGAAAATTTTCCCATTTTCGTGTATTAACAAGAGCACACCGATAGAAGTAAGTTGCTGATAAGAGGAGAAAACATATTTTTCTATCAAATGCTTCGTATTATAAGTCGTGCGATAAATACTTTATAAAGTAAATAAACATGGTACTGTTAAAGCTTTTCACGTCAAAAAAAAAATTAATTACAACTACTTTATTTGCGTTCGATTGTAAATCAAACGCAAAAATATGATTCCTCATCAAGTTGTTTGTTGCGACGAGATATTTACAGTTACAAACTATCATAATGCGTAGAATGTTGAGGAGCTCTAAGCCAACTCGACTATTAAAAAATTACAGTAGTGAAATTGGAATCGAGACATTTAGTTATTTATTAATATAAATATAGTATTTAAATAGACCGATATCTCTTAATATTTATATACAGACGTACAGTTTGGTCTGAATCCTTCTATAGATTTTTATAACACTGCTCAATGAATCTGGTTTGCACAATGATGCCGATGGAATCTATTACGTACCAAATATACATTTATCGTGATATTGAAGAAAAACCAAAGCCTTCACACAGCGTGGGTGTACCACGTGAGCGTTACTATGTTTACGCGCGTGCCGCGGGGGCGCGGGCGGGCGTGTGAAACGCTAGCACTTGCGATATTTCGCGCTTATTGCCCACCTGAGCGCTCTCAGATACGGATGTGCGCCCCCGCTTGTTTACTGTTGTCGTATATCGAGCCGGTACGATCGGCGAATACGCCTACGCCTTAAATTACTTGTTCATATGGTCGTGTTACGCAGTATGTAACTATTCTTTATACCGTGGTTGTGTTTCCACGCTTTTATGCTTCTATTAATTCGAAATTTTTAATTTTTAACACGCTTTTATTAGCTTCACTTGTATGTATGTATGTAAGTAACCGACTCCTTTACACTTGATTTTGTCCCACTTTATACGAACAGATCTAATTTAAACTTTGTACACATATCAAGAACCGGTGACAATACAATAATTTGATAAATTTATCTCATTATCCTGATCAGGATCGCCAGGATCGAATAATTTTGTCACGTATCGTCTGCGTGAGAGCAAGTGGTTTATTACTGTTACTAAATTATGACTGTTTTGTAATAGAATTTAGTAAGAGTAATAAGCATTATTATTAATTAAACTATTGTTGTATTGTTAAAAATTACAATTTTTTAAAAATCAATCCAACTAAAAAGTGAAAAATGTATATTGTTTAAAAAAACTAAAAAACACGTTTTTTGCTCTTGCAAAAAGGGTTGCTCTTTATACGAAAAATATGGCACAAAGCTCCCCACGCTTTTTCCACAATAATACTAGTATTTTTCGTCATTGTTTATTATTTTTTTCGGCTCATATTCAGAATTACTTTTCACTTTTTAGTTTGATGTGCTTTAAAAGCGTGTTTTTTAGTTTTTTTAAACCATTTTCTGTACAAGCTTTTATTGTTTACTAAATTGTAAAACGCAGTCAAGGGCCCTAATGATCAAACGTGAGGTTTGTAAGAAAGAGAAGTTTTCGAAACCCTACAGCAAAACAGTGAGAAAAGTATATAATGTTCTTCAGAGGAGTGTCGGACTGGTCATGTTGTACTCGAAGTGGCATTTGCCTGACGGGCCCTAGCCTGTGCGGTCCGCCTACAATACGCACCCTCAGGCTTACGATAACTATAATTATAATGAAGTCTTACCTTGTAAGCCTTTTTTTGTATTACTATTATGTTCATTGTACGTAACCAAATCATAAACAATTGATAGTTTTTTGTATTTCGTTTTCAGTATGCGGTGGGGGCAGCATAGCCGCACCACAGTCCGAAGAATCACGCCATATCGTTACCGACGGCGACGTCGACACCACGCATCTGGAGAGGCGGGGGCGGGCCATGTACTTCACCAAATCCCCTCCACCACTCACGGAGAGAGTGCTCGTTTCCACCACTATCCCTCCTTCTATCCAAAAACCTGATAATCATACCGCGGGAAGCCCTCTGAACATAACGCTCTCTGTTAACGTGACAAATATATTGAATAACGATACACAAAAAGTAGAAATAATCGGAAGAACGACACCTAATAATGTTAGCGATGTTATATTAAAAGAAAACACAACTACGACGACGAGCGTACCGCAAACGTTAAATGTCTCGTCTCTGCCATCCGTGATGACAAATATGACGTCGGAAAGTCAAAACGTGTCGTCGACTAGAAGGCGCAACAATCTGACCAGGTTGCCGGAACCCAAAGAAGTGGAGGGCGGGGTCGAGGCAGCTCCCGAAAGTAGAATCGTCACCGAAAAACCTCTGTCGTTAGAGACGGCCTTGTTGCAAACTCGCCTACCGCCGAACACCGAATCCAGGATCCTGGTGGAAGCCGACGCGGAGAAGGGCGAGGGAATGGACACAGGCGCCGTGGCCGGGATATCTTTCGCGGCGCTCGCGCTGGTGGCGCTGGGGGGTAGCACGGGCTTCGTGCTGTACCGGCGGCGGTTCCTGAACAAGCCGCAGACGCTGAACGATAAATGCTCCAACCCCGACTCCAGTGGATATCTCGACGACAGCACCGTGAGGGTACCATTTTTCTACAAAATAAACTTGGCAATGGTGGAGGGAATTTCCTCTTTTAGCTGGTCGTATTATAGTAATATATATGTACACCACTTTCCTTCGCTATCGGCATTTCTATAATAATAAAAATTATAAATGCCATTTTTGATTTAAAAGTTGACTTTTTTAAATGTGTGAACATGTTGTAAGTCAAATTTGGTTCAAATAAGTTTTATATGTGAATTGTATCCATTGCCTATCACCATAAAATCATTAAACTCGCAACATAAATAGATATCTAATTGATTTAGAATGAATTAGATATTGAATTGATACATATTAATCGACTTGGCGCTATAGAATTGTGATGTGGTAATTGAAATAATTATGTTTGTTATACAATTTTCAATTAATTCGGACCACTTACCTATAGTATGATGTGATCATTTAATATATTCATAAAATGTTATTTTTTTTTTTAAATAACATTCAGTTTAGTTTATTGTAACATAAGTTTTCAATGTATTTTATTTAATAAGTTTTATTTTTTCAGGAAAATTCTGAAGAGATGTACAGCTTGGATAATGATTCATTCCTGAATTCATTAGAAGCCATGACCATACAAAACTATTGGACAGACACGGTGAAGCACACAAAACTTTAACAAACCTCAAAGCTTGTTAAAAATGTTTGAATGTTTACAGACAATTGTCACTTGTGTTTCCTCTTAGGATTTTAAATAGATTAATATATAATTAAACTGACTATTTTGACAGCATCCCCTGTACAAAGGAATAAGAATCAAAATATAATTACATTATTTGTAATAAGACTTACATTTATTTCTTATATTTCTGAATATAGCTCTTACATCAGAAAATATTCTTTGAAATCAAAAATGTGATACAGAAAATTTATTGACGTATGTTTACTTATGTTTTAATAAATGCACTAAAAGATAATAAGGTAATACTTGAATAATGTTTATATTAAATGTCATCTGAATTGAATTTGTTCATAAAGTACATTGTGTGCAGTGAGAAGTAATAAAATGTAATTTATTTGATAATAAAAACTAAAATTGACAATTTCTTGTTTGTGGTACTTATTTTATATTGTAATATTTTTGTTATTTTTTACGCTTTCTTAATGTTTTAAATGTAAATTAATGTCAATTTGATTCATAATTTTAAGTCGGGTTTTGTGATAACCTTGGTTAATCTTTTTTAGTTTTTCCTTTCTTATTTATTGTTTTAAATTTCCTTTTTCTCTTTCTTCTTCATTAACTTAAATTTAATTAATTGCTTATGTGATCATAATAAAATCAGTATTTATAGACATTATATGAAACTATAATAATTTGTCACAGTACAAAAAATCACTGAAAAGGAAGGAAAGGAATTAATGAATGTTTTTATTGAAGCAAGGCTGTTATCCAGCCAGTACATATTATTGTATTGTGCACGATTCAGCAAATGGAAAAGTTTTATTCTTTTTCAGTCGATTTCCTTGTCAAAAAGTAATTCGGAAATATCTAAATTCTTAATATTAAAAATATTTTTAGGGCGGCGAATTTCATCTTAATGTGTAAATCGTGTCTTAGCAGTTTTGAATGCACAATTTACAACGATAAATACTGATAAAATCTTGCGTGTGTAATGTCTACCAATATATATTTGTGTAGTAGGTTTCTAATATACTCTAATATGTGTTAGTATAGTTCTATAAGTGTGTGATCTCAGCGTTTGAAATTATAAATAAAGTACTATTATTAAGCTTTAAAGTGATTAGTTCACTCAAATATTTTATCATTATATTTTGCATTTTTAATATCTAGTATTTAACAAATTGTTGTGATTATAGAAATATCTGTTATTCAATCATTTGTTAGTGAAATCATGGCAAGAAATGCTTTTTTTTTTGTATATATGTGTATAGAGTAAAATGTCATGATTGAAAAAGTATTTTCAGGATATTATAGAGATTCAAATTAGTATTTATTGTCATAAATATGGTTATATTAATGAGTATGCTTCAGTTTAGTTTTTTTCTTTATTGTTAAAAAAACTACTGTTTTATCATAATAAATTTTGAGGAATGACAACAATAAAAAGAGTCAAATTTCATGATTATCTGTTTGTAAATAATGTGCATGAAATATTTGATCTCAACAATAAAATGGAGCCATTATTATTTTGCTCTAAAATTATTTTTAAAATTACATGAAATAAATATCAGATACATTTAAACTAATTCCATAGTCTCATCTATTTTGTGTATACTTTCTATACTTAAAGTATATTACAATTATTACTTAATCTTGTTTGCACTAGTGCATAATTAAAAATTAAAAAAAATTGAGTTTTCTGAATGGTGAAGTATATGTGAGAACAAAAGATGTACAAAAACCATCTAAGCTTAAGATTTCACTATCAAAAGGTATACAAATTTTAAATAGGCGAGACTTATAATTAATGCTTTTAAGAGCACCCTTTCCAATCACGATAGTTAAATTAATGTTAAAATTATTCTTTAGTTGTGCATAATTCTAAATCTATACGTAAGAATAATGAAAATTGAAATTTTAAGGTATATTCATATAATTTCACGTAAAAATGATGACTTTCTATGGAGTACCTACTATACATTAAGAACAAGGAGGTTCAAAATACATGTCCAAAATATGTCATAAGTCATATCGCTTTGTTTTTACAATCTTTAGAAGTGAGACATATTTTCTGAAACAAAGTTTGTGGGTGCTAGGGAGAATTATTTTGTGTATTGACAAATTATCTAAAACCCCCTAATAATATACGTCTTCTTAATTATTGATTGTTAAATTGAAATTAGATTATTGAATTGAAATATATTTTTATTTCTATGTTGCATTTTATTAATTCCAATGAATTAATTACTTCACACATAATACCTGATACCAGTTACTAAGTTTTACAACAGATGTTAAAGTGTGACAACAATAATAATAATTTAAATTCCCGCCTATTTCACAGAATGGTCGACAGACTAGATTTCCACACGGTACGATCTTTGCATATATCCTCTGTTTATCTTTTCAAGGAAGCATCACTTTCGGGTGCAAAAAATTTGGCCCTTTTTTAATACACCTTCAATTTGGTCTGCATATGATTTTCTAGAGCGACCCTTACAGACCTTTCCACCACACAGATTCTCTCTATAGATTTGTTTTGTTAGTCTACTTTCGTTCATCCTTACCAGATGGTCAAACCACAGCAACATACCTATTTCTGCTCTAGTCACTATCATCTTTCTTCAAACCACATCGCTATTTGGCATTATTATTCCTTCATCTGTTTTACAGTCACTCCACACACATTACGCAGACATCGCATTTCCACCGCATTGCTTCTACTTTTATTTTTTTTCTATCATAACCAAATTTCACTACCATATATCAATATAGCGATCAGAACTCCATTATGGATAACCAAACGCGTTATGTTGTGAGACACTTTTAATATTCATAATACCGAACAAGGCCCCATTCACTATATTTCCCGCATTTACTCTCCTTTTAATATCTCTATCATGTTTACCATCCTTTGTAAACATA
Source organism: Eumeta japonica (assembly GCA_005406025.1). Taxonomy (NCBI): domain Eukaryota; kingdom Metazoa; phylum Arthropoda; class Insecta; order Lepidoptera; family Psychidae; genus Eumeta; species Eumeta japonica. Next base: position 180,377 of record BGZK01000532.1, read on the forward strand.
CTACCCAAATATACAAATTCTTTCACTTGTCTGATACTTTTACCTATAATATTGTATTCGGTCGTATTTAACCTCTTTCAAATACCATCACCTTAGTCTTGCTGACCTTTATTTTCATACCTCTTTTCTTAAAAGGACTATTCATTTTAGTTACCATCTGCAACTCTCTTGTTACATATATTTTCTAATACAACACAGATTTTAAAATGAACTGGTGAAAAATTGCTAAATGGCAACGAAATCTAAATTTTAATTATCTTTGGAAGTGACGAATTCATAATCTACCCTCATGTGTAGTGATTGACCATTCTGCAAGTCTTTAGAAAATAAAAAGCTGAATAAACTAGTAAGTTGTTTTTTGGAACAATGGAACCATTGAGAGTAATACTTTGTCCACTCGTACTTGGGGGTCGTTTCGACGGCCTTTTCATATCCAACCACTGCCTCCTCAAAATTTTTATTTTATGTTAGGAAATAAATAAAAATTGCATGGTGCGAGGTTGGGGCTGTGAGGCGGATGATTCATTATTTCTGTACCTCACGTCCCCAAATAGTTGTCTAGCGGAGTGCGGTGAGGCATTGTCGTGATGAAGGACCATCCTACTGAAAGTTCATTTTTCCTGAACTTTTTCTTAATCAAGAGGCAAACAATTGTTAATGTATCAGTTTTTTAATTTTTAAAACAATTATTACACAATGACCTATCATTATGAAGAAGGAGGCAACAATCTTTTTTCCAACGCTTCGACCTCGTTTTACTTTAGTAGGCAACTCCTTGAAAGGAAATACCCACTGAGCACACTGTCTTTTAGTTTCGAGATCGTAATACTAAATCCAGTTTTCATCACCTGTAACCATGTCGTATACATCATTTGAGTCACTATTGGTAAATGTTTGCATAATTTCACGGCACCAATTAACAGGATGGAGTTTTTGAGCTTAGGTCAATTATGATGTATCCACCGAGTACAAAGGTTCCTGATCGCTAAAAGTTCATGAGGGATTTTATGTACTTAAGTCATACCGATGATTGAACTTGTCCAAATCTGCTGGTAAGTCATTCTTTTGTCAGTTTCTATGACGACCCACACAATATACTCATGTTGGCTTAAAGGGCATAGATACTCAAAGAAAATAATTGCACGAAAATTTTCTCGCGTTAAATTCATGTTGACTTTTGACAAATAATTTTCTTTTTCCCGCCAATTTGTAAAAGGAAGTGACGAATGAATAAAATATACATGATAAGGTTGGCAAAGAATTACATTTTTTTAATTTAAGTGTGTTTTATTATTTTACAGTTTTTATGTGAGCGATTCTGAAAATTTCACGTTTGACGTACGTAATTCAAATCTCTGGCAAATGGTAATAATTATCAGGAATGAAAACGCAATTGCAATGCAATTCTCCATATTCTGTTAAAACGTGTGCTTTTTAAAATAATTGTAAATACCACCATTGAACTCCTACCACATTCAGCATTTAGTCCGGACGTTGCACCGTCAGACTGCTCTTTATTCAGTTCCATAGTGAAATTATTTTGTGGAAAAAAATTTGAGTTCAAAGGAGATGTTGAATATGCATTGCAGCAATTCTTTGTATCTTAATCCAAGGAATGGTTTTGCCAAGGTCTCTGAGAACTTGCGGAAATTTGGGTTAAGACTTAAATCAAATTTGAACTTTGACCGTAATGCATAGATCATCTATTATATATTATAGTGTATGTCTATGAATTGCGTTTTTTCTTTTCGTGCAACTTCAGTGAATGTTAATTATAGTATAGCATGGCAAGTTATTTGACTGTCTTCAATTTGTAACAATACTCACAAGTTAACTATAATATAAAGGATAGTGTTGCCAACAATGCATGTACAAGTGGACAATGCATGTACAAGTCCACCTTTAAACCAGATTTCGTGTTATTTGAGACCACAAAATGATAATTTTATTCCATAAATAAAGGAATATTGAGTAAATAAAATATATGTTCACTGTACATGTCATATGAAAATAAAAGAGCTGGTTTTTTTTTTTATCACAGTTGTGTTATTATTAAAAATAGAATTACATAATATTTTAATATACCCACAAAACAAAATAGACTAAAACATCAATTTTTGTAAAAATTTGAAGTATATTACAGCAGAATGTACTTTTTGGTATAGACACCATAGGATATGGTTTTTAAGGTTACGTACTCGGTGCATGCTCAATAATAAATTAAAAATGTGTAAACAAATTCTGAATAAAATTAAGTAAAATATGAAGATAATCGCGAACATTCAATTGTTTTGATTGAACCAACAATGAAAAATCTATCAAATAAAAAGAAATCAAATGCAATAAATATCACTATATTTCTTGCATTTGATTTTTTTTTATTTAAGTGTCCTTAGAAAAAAGAATTGTGTGTGTACTGTACCTATATATATATACGCGTGAGTAGTTGTATTTTGGCGTAATTAAAAAAATGTTTTTAATTGGATGCAAATAATTAATTAAAATAATATAACACAAGGACGAGTGTGATAGTCAATATAGTTAATAAAATTTAATTTAAAATTGAAAAATCAAATTAATTAGATAATATTGTATTTATTTCCTTAAATATAATATTATCTAATTAAAAACGAAATCAATAACTATAGACCCACATATTTAATGTCTAATATATACAAAGTGTTTTATAAAATAATACTTGACAAAATAGCAAAACACCTAGATGAAAACCAACTAAGAGAACAAGCGGAATTTCGCATCGATTATTCTACTTTACACCACATTCATGTTGTGAAACAAATAATCGAAAAACATAATAAATACGTGCAAAATTACTATTTGGCATTCGTTTATTATGATAAGGCTTTCGATTCTCTGAATCATAATTATATCACAAATATACTTATGGGTGTCAAATATGGCCAGCTTCAAGCAAAATAAATAAAAAAATAATAGTTTGCCAACGTAACATGGAGAGAAGCTAAACCTAAGTTTAAAGGACAGGTGGACGACTTCAAAAATAAGGAAAAGAACAAAGGTGAGCGATGTTTTACAAAAAATGAGGAAACTTAAATGGAACTGAACTGGTTATATCATGAGAATCCTTAAAGGAAAATGGACGAAAGATGTAATAGAATGGAATCCTAGAAATGGAAAAAGGCAAAAGGGACGTCAGATCAAAAGATGTGAAAATGATTTACCAAAAGGATGGAAAAGGTCAGCTCGGGATAGAATGAAGAGCAAGAAGCTAGGTGGCCCTATGTTGAAGGACAACCTGACCAACAAAATGGTTGCTGATCAATATTATTCTGATTTAAAGAAAAATTACCAAACTATTATTGTACGTTAATTAAGTATGCATCAAGAAGGTCAGCGAATAAAGGTTTTATTTATTTGTTTATTTTCTTATAAGACATATATAATATTTACAAGATTACTTTGTAGTCAGTAATATTCTTGCAGATTACAGAATTAGTGGTCTGAAATTGCTCGCTAAACCGATTGCGAGCAATTTCATACTGTAGTTGAAATTTTACTCGATAAAAATTCTCTTTCAATATTCTGTCATAAAGCGCCAAAAGAAGTATAATTTCAAAATTTTTTTAATTTTGTTAAAGTGTACAGAACAACGCAAGAAACTCTGCCGCTGTGAAATGAGTGAAGGTAGTGTCGCAATGGCATAAAATAGAAACGCGGGGGAGAAAATGGAAGAGTCGGAAAGCACAGCATTGCGTTATTCGTATTAAATTTAGAGCAGCGGAGTTTCGTGTTTTATACTGTAAATAATATAATAGAAGAAATTTACTTTTATTTAAAAAACATAAAACAGAACCGATGAACGAACAATTTCTGAGAATAGAAATACTATTTTTTTATGATTCTAAATTCATGGAAATTCGTCTCTATGTTTTATACTAATATGATTTTCGCTCTACAGTTTTCCATTACATTAAGTAATATGTTATTGTCCTGTGTATTACATTGTGATTACATTATTGTTCTGTGCTGTAGTTACACTTTATACCGTACACATATTGTATAGTCTGTGACTATGGTATAACTATGTTGTAGTTGAATTGTATCTGTCATTCTTGTAAATTGTCGGTGTTAATTGTCGCCTCAGTGATTGTTGCTGCTTAAATTCATGGTTGCTGCGTAAGTTGGTAAGTTGCAGTCTTGGAAGCGTTGTAAGTAATTATCCAGAACATTGTAAAATTACTACCCAAATAAACAATTAATTTGTAATTCGGTAGCAAAAATCAATAAACGAACATTTAATTTTATAAATATTCGATGTTCACTAATTGTCTAATTATTTATACTTTTCAGTGGCAAGAAGTTACGCAAAAAAAAAATAATAATACATTAAAATGGTACAGGCGTGGTATATGGACAGTGAAGAGACAGATCAACGTTTGGAACATCATCTGAATCCTCCGCAATACATTGATTTAGACGAGTTGTATCGTAAAACAGGCGTTGAATACTTCAAAGTAAGTAATCGTATACATAGTTATATATATTCCAATTAAAATTTTAGAATATACCACTATAAATTTTATGTAATTTGCAACTAAAAGTTCTCGTAACTTCTATAATAATTGTAGATTCTATAGTTGTCAGTGTATTTACATTAGTAAGTTGTGCGATAACAGCTTATCTATAGACATAAATATGATTTCTGTTTTTTTTTTGTAAGATATTATCGCATATTAATTGCTGCCTTTGAACCGCATATTATTTTATATAATTTCTTTAATATGTTATATCAGTTAATTAACATTTTATCTTCCTTTTTTGCTCGATGTTCCAAAACAGTCAAAATCTGTTTTGATGATTTAAAATTTTATTTAAAACCTTTATTTATGGTAGATTCAATTACTTTTCATAAAAATTATATATATATGAAGGTGATACCTATATCTTTTATTTAAAATATGTACTAATAACTTTGTCCGTATTTATATATTAGATTTTATATTATAAATTTTTACATAATTTTTTTATTTAACATTATAACACACCTCAGTAATCAAATATACCATTAATTGATTCTATTGAATAATGTAAATGATTAAGAAATTTGATTGGTGATCAATATCTTTTTTGTTTATTTACTCGTATCACTTCTATACCTATGTCTCACTGCTGGGTGAGGGCTCTTCTAAAATCAGGTATTAGATTAATTAAATACTGGAAATTTGCAGAGCATTAAGATTTTAGAAGATCCCCTCTGATGTAGTGGTTTTGTCATTTCATTATCAAAGCAATTGTTTGAAAATGCAGTGGTGCAGATTTTCGAAACCTGAATTTACCTTTTTTGCATCATATGTGAGTATGCTATTAAAAGATTACCGTTCTTTAGCTGTTATTATTCTTCAATAATTATTTTTTATGTGTAGTGTATGTAACAAGGTGTATGTAATGAAATATTATTACACAAAAAATGTAATTATTATTGAAGGAAAATAACAAGAAAGCACAATAATTTTCAATAGTTAGCACACTCACATACAATGTAAAAAATAGGAATATGAGTTCTGAAAACCTTAACCACAGTGTTTTCAAACAATTGCTTTAATAGTGAAAGAAAACATCATGATAAAACCTTCATATCAGATAAGATGTACTATGGTGTACTACATCACTCAGTATCAAGAATCGATATCCATTAAATGTACTTATTATGAAATTTATAATTTTTATTTTGGGGGCCAAATCAGGTTGCCTGCAAACCGGAAGATACCGAGTGCAATTTTGATAGTGGGCTGGTTAACCAATAAGTTTTGACTTATTTTGAATGAAAAGACTTTTTCCAAGTCTCTAAAAGCATGTTAAAGATAATTGCTGTTAAATCGTTTTATCAAAATTTTCTAAATCATTTAAAAATTTAATTTAATTGAATCCCTTCAAAAACATAAATGTGAAATGAGAACCAAGTTCAATATTATGATATGTGCCTTGATTGTTGACTTCAATGACAAAAGAAGTGAGATCAAAATGGGTGCCAAGTTTAATGGTCAGTCCTAAAATTTATTTATAACAATATAAAATATTTTATAACAATTTAAAATATTTTATAACAATTTAAAATATCATTTCTTCTTATAATTTGGATAATATATTGAAGCCTAAGGTCTGACTTGGTTAGTTTTCATATACAGGACAGGCGTACAGTGCTGCCCGCCAGTTCTGTTAGCTTGAACTTTGCTTTCCACGCTACTGCGTGTCTAGATAACATATTGTATTATAATAACATGTTTTGAATTTCTGAAAATGTGTGATATTTTCACACAAATGATTTCAGTTAAATATAGACACTTACAAGAATGACGGAGTTCTGGACGGGATTAAATCTGAACGTGGATATACTTATGAAGATGAAATTAGCTGCTCCAAAGAATGTATGTCAAATTATGAGGAGAAGCTGAAGGCTTTCTACCAGGAGCATTTACACACTGATGAAGAAATCAGGTATTATCCTATTTAATACTAATATTCTAAATGTGGAAGTTTATTTGTTAGGATGTTTGTTACTTAATCAATCAATCATGCTTTAACGGCTGAACAGAATCTGCTGACACTTTATAGTATACATCAGTATAACGTATAGGCTATTGTTTATGAAGGCATTAACTTTTGCTCATGGTTTAGCTGATCATGGAATGAATTTTGACTTATGCTAATAAAATTAGCAGCATTATATGTGTTTTTGGTGAAAGAATATGCATTCTTTTTATACATAATCTAGGAATGGGATTGATATTGGGATCATGGTTGGTAATGTTGGTTGATAATTGTTGTAAAATATGAAAAGATTTATTTTATGTCTTCATGGATGGATCTGTGCATAAATTATGTACATTTTGAACAGAAGAAAATTTGGATCGGGATCAAAATCACGATCAAAAGTAGAGCTAGGACAAATCGAAAGAAAGAAATACATTGGGCTCATGATTGACAGCATGACTGGTCAATATAAAAACTGGAAGAATTCATTCTTAGTCTATGTGGGCGAAGCCGTAAGAAAATCATATGTAGTCCATGTAGGAGAAGACATGGGCAAAAGACAGGGTTTATATAATTGAACATGTTTTAATGTCCAGATCAAGAAAGTTAGATATGAGTCGTGTATAAGTTTCTGAAACATACACCCTCCCATGACATAGAGAGAAGGTTAAACTGTAGTTCTCGGACTTTTGGATGATACATTACACTACATAAGTAAACTACACTTGTGGAATGTATTATAATGTAACATGATAAAAAGTGTAGTGTTATATTATGATTCATGATCGATAGTATTATAGTAATAGTTGCATGTTCTCATTAGATTTTACATCTATAATCATATTTCAACAAGCAATTCTTTTATATGCATATTGGCTATCTTAGAACAGCCCTAGTAATTGCGATGAACATTTTTATTTTGATAAAGGTTCGCTCTTCAAGTTTGTTTCTATAGATATCTTCTCTGCAAAAATTAGAAAAAAAAAATCTAAATGTTGCTGTATTTTGATTTAATTTAACCTAAAAAATTACATACTAACACATAAATACACCTAATAAACATAAACCTTAATATATAATTAAATGGAATTACTTATATAGTTTTTCTTAAGAATAAAAACAAGGAAAAAACACATGCCAAAATAACATTTGTGGAAGAAATGGAGACAAAACAAGGTTACCAATCAGTATGGCCAGCGCCACGAGAACGAAAAGCAGCAATCAGAGTATGTTCTCTTGGAACATTTATGCTGTACGTGAAAATTAGCAACATCTATCCGCCTTTACCATACCATAACCATTAATAAAAAATTTAGTATTACCACTTAAGTTGTTTTCATTTAATAGAAAAAAATCTTAAAAAAGGTATTTTAACATTTGTACAGTTTTCAAGTAGAATCATGTAACAACTTGCTCAATACAATTTTTTTGTAACTGTATAACTAATAAAATACAGGAATAATCCTGAATTTAAAATTAAAATCATATATAATACGCAAATAACATTTTTTGATTGGCATCACATAAAGTGTGATATTCAAAGTGATGCCGATGACAACAATTAGAGCTACGGCTAAAGAATGCGCTCTCCATTTCATTTTTTAAATCTTGAAGTTATTGCATTGTTGCTGTCTTTGCTGCTCAACAACAGATGGCACTTCACAATATAGACTATAGAGGGCATTGCAGAAATAAAATAGTATAGTGATATAAGCAACTGTTCTCATAGAGAGTTATCACTTAAACTTGATAAATTTGAAGCGAAGCTCGGTTGCCCAGCTATATTAATTTATTTTATATCTCTATCTAAATCATCATTATTTTATATCTATATCTAGAGTCTACAACCCATATTCGATAGAGTAGATGTTTTAATTTTTATAATTGGTACTTGTAGAATTATTTCTTTTATTTGATGCCATGGATTTTTGAAATTTGGAACATAATATGTTTTTTGTATTTTCTATTTGGTTTCATATTAAAAACCTGTCTCATCCTTTGTGCATCTCACATCCTCTATTTTTTACAGATTAAAAACCATTTTATTTTTCTCTACAAAAAGATTTTACTTTTTCTCTTTACAATGTAAATGTGTACACTAAACAGTTTAAAATCAACTTTAAGGTGAAATTTTTAACTATATTGGCAGGAATTTCATACTTCAATAGAAACATAAAATATTAATATTAATTTGTGGCATACTTATGTTGTTTTATTTTGTATGTTATATCTTAATTTCTATATATTTTAATTATTGTTTTATATTTTTAAGGTTCGTGTTGGATGGATCTGGTTATTTCGATGTACGTGATGCAGAAGACAAGTGGATACGCATAGCTGTGCAAGCTGGTGACATGATCATCTTACCTAGTGGGATTTATCATAGATTCACTCTGGATTTCGATGTTAGTTTAAATATTGTTAATGAGTATTAAACATTTTAAAAAACAGTTATAGTAATAGTAACTATTTAGATAACTATTATTTAGATGCAGACAGATGATACACTATCAGTTTGGTCTAAAAACTAAAAGTTATTTTTTGACAATTACGTTGGAACAAAAAACCTCATGGTTATCTAAGGTCAATTCAGGGATCATTAGAAATATATGGTGTTGTTGAATATAAAGTGTGATGGCCACTCAAGTAATCTTTAATGAACTAGTGATATGATGAGTATTGTATGGAATTATATATTTTATTATTGCTATTAATCAATATGAAACAGCTTATCAACTCCAGATAGGCATAAAATTATTGTAACATCTTCAAGTTTAAGTATAGAGGTCATTGCTATTATTTTTAGTACACTACTGTTCATGGCAAGAAAAGAAAACTGGCAAAGTGCATGTCGAGCCACATAGGCCACGTGCATTGTAATTCCATATTACAATATAAGGACTTAGAAGATAACTTTTGTTTGATATTATGGAAATAATGAGTTCACGGTTTAATGGCTTATAATGTCTAGAAATAGCTGCACATTTGAATATAAATATTGTTATTAATTTAGAAATTGTTATTAAAAATGTTAAGATTTTATTTTTTCATGACTTTGCATGGTTCAAAAACTTATATTTACTACCTGTTTTACACAAATGACAACATCATCTAAATAACTGTCAATGGAATTCACAGAAAATTTTGCTTTCTACTTCTCCAAGTACATTTTATAAGTTGGTGGACTATTAATTGTTAATCTTTAAAGCCATTTAGCTGTGATAGTTTTAATTTTAATTTACTATTAATATGACTGGTGTGAAATTTTTCACCTATCCAAGAACAACTATTTAGCTGGCAGGGGGAGACATCACTTTAACAATAATTAGTGCTTTAAAACTCAATATTTCGCAAATAGATCTCTGAATTGAAAAATAGTTTCAACACAACGAAATATTTTTCAACAAGCTATCCAATGGCATCCCACATCATGTGATACATGCAGAAAAAAAACCTGTTTACTACATGTATGTAGTAAACTGGGATTGAGTTAAATTTTTCCAGATTGTATTTTACCATTTTGCTAGATAATCAGAAAAATATCGAAACAGGAAAATGTAAATCGTCTAAATAAATAGTAAGAAGAAAAAATAAAATATATGTCAACAAAACAAAAATGCATCAATAATGTCCAATTCAATACACGAAAGCAATACAATAGGCAGCGACGTCTGCCCTTACGTGTCTGCCCGCGTTCGGATCGCTCATACGCAGACCTAGGCATTTACAGTTCAGCTCTTGTAACGTTACTTTCTCGTCTTGCGGCCCCGCGGCGCCCCCTGACGCCGCCAGCGTCATCGCTCCGCGCGGTGCTCGCAATGCCTATAATTTGCCAGATTGGTTGACGCTTATGATTGTTGTTCCAGCCTTTGTGGCGTAAGCGTAATGTTAGTCTAGAATAAGCGTAGTCTAGAATATCCTCGATAAACAGAGTATCCAATACTAAATTATTTTTTCGAATCCGCCTAATGATTTCAGAGAATAGCGCGTTTAAACAACTAAACCAACAAACAAACTCTAACATTTTATTATATCAGTATAGATTTCCATTTCAGAAAACACTACAAATTTATAGAACGTAATGTGCATCACTAAACTGTAGACTAAATATAACCAGTTTTTTTTTTATTATTTCCAGAGCTACATAAAAGTAAAGCGTTTTTTCATTGGAGAGCCTGTCTGGTTAGCGCACAATCGTCCCGCCGATGACCAACCATCTCGCTCTAGCTACTTAGAGCGTCTTAAAAATGGCTTCCAACAGATTACTGCTTGATATTCAGTTTTTGTTGCAAAACATACATTTATTATATCACATATAAAATGGGAGGTTAGATAACGATTAAGGAATAATTTCCTTATATACAAACAAGGAATAATAAGGAATAACCTTTGTTTCAGAAAAATAATATGTACAGTGTTCATATATATTTATAATGTTATTAATTGATGAGATTGTAGTACTCATTTCTGTCTTTTTATATAGATTTTTTATTAATCAATTATAATCAATAAAAAATATCACTAGTGTTGTTTCATTAAATCTGAATTGTGTATATGTATATATAATGAATACATTTTTGTAAAAAACTAATAAAACCTACCCATTATGAATTAATACTTTGTACTCATTTATGTGGATTAATTGCATATTAATAATTTAATAATGGCAATATTATTGCTTTATATTCCATATAGAGGTGTAAATAGTATTATATTTGTTTTTTTAAAATGTTATAATACAATTATCTAATATATATACAAATTTGGATTTAAAATGTATTATTTTCAAAACATCTGATGCAGCTATGCTGTGATTATATCAACAAAAAAAAGAACGCTATGTGTACTCTATTCCAAATCATGTATAGTATATAGTAATATGTTTTATTTGTTTATTGTTAAGTTTCAAGTTAATGAATAATATGTTTATATAAAATAGTATAATCAAAGATTTTTCTTCAGTCAGTAATATTCAAAAAGGGTTAAGATTCTTCAGCAAATTTAAATATGGAGAATCTGATTGTCACCATCTGTATTGGTGGTGTTTGTAATTTAGTTTATGTTTTCTTTTTATTTACCTTAAAAAATGTCATACACACTTGAAAGTTTATGTTGCTCAATATTAAAATGAAAATGAGATTGTTATTTGAAGTTGTTTAATTTGTATAAATCCGTTACATTATTGTTTCTCTGTGAGTGCTGAATATGACAATGGAAAATATTCATTACTTATAACCTGTTTTTATTTACTTTCCATATTCAAATGGCTCAAATCATTTTCGGGGTTTATGTATTCTAATATTAATTAGACTTTAAATCTATCTCTATTTAAATCTATCTATCTATGCATCTCTGTTTTACTGTATTTACGTTAAGCACAAAAATGTATTATCATTATTGATTCTTTCTAAATTAATCATAAGTTGAGTTCCGATATCGATAATAAAAGCTTACAATACATCTATTACACTATGGTTCACAACAAATATCTACGAGTATAATAAAATTATTTGTGAAATTTTTGATTTAAAAACTACAATGTAATCATAGAATATAAAATGTATTATAATCTATAAAGATCGTATGGGCGACTCATATGCATGCTTATTGCTGGCAACGAAGGCAAAATAAATGTGGCCATAATTGTCCAATTAAAAAAAAAAAAAGCGACGCTAAAATTTAAGTTTAAAATAAATCATCCACTTATTGTCACTTTGACACTGGTATTTACCGGACTCAATCATTACTATCCTCAACTTCTACTAAATCATTTTCAGAATTCCTTCCTTTTAATGAGAATAACAAGCGTTGGAATATAGTGACGAGAGGTTAAGAGTATTATGACTAACACGGCTAACTAAACACATACGCATAAACGAGTACAGATGGCGCGTACGCCGCACAGTAATATACAGTACAACGCACGAAACTGCTGCTCTGAATTGGCTCAAATGACATACTGCGCAGGTATTACGCTCCCTGACCCTTCCTTCTCCGCCGCGTTCCTATTTTACGCCATTGCGACGCTTTCGTGAAGGACTTCACAGCTGCAGAGTATATTACTACCCTGTAGTAATATACTTGTGTGTAGACAATAGCATACAAACACACAACGCATGTAGTTTTACCGCACTACATCCATGGATTTAGTGTACTATAGCAAAATTTTTACAGTCGAAGACTTGTAATTTTTTCGGTCTAGCTCTCATTCACAAAGTGTCTGGAGTGTAACGTGCGATAAGAAACTTCGATCCAAAAACATATATACATATGTAAGGATGAACAGAAACTCTTAGTAATCAAGTTATTAGGAACATTACGTGGCCAAACTTCTGAGCTCTCGTATCAGCTGACCGATGTAATTTCGGGTGATAAACTAGTTTGCATTAGATCGGCGTGCGCACTGTTAGTATACCACCGAGATCACCCCACCATGAGCAAGGAAGTCTCCAAACCCCTGAAACAACTTTGAAATTTGCCAACAATTTACTGTTATCATGTTTATAAATGAAATTACGTCACCCATAAAGCAGAAGTTCATACGGTCACCGATCCTCTAATAAAATTGTTGCTGTTCAATTTATAAGCAAAAGCCGTTTGCCGGTGTGAAAAGGAAGATGGCCTGAATATAATAATAATAATAAAATTTCTAATAAACAAGTGTTTAAATTCCAAAGTTTTCTTTAATTTTTAGAAATATGTATTGTAATTAAGGGCTCTATATTATCACGTAGTCGACTCCGTAAACGCCAAATTTTCTCTATGCAGATTCACGATCGCACAACAATAGGCATTGTAGCACTTTCTTGAAAGGTAGAACTCTTGGTCACCGCACATGAAGTTTTACGTAGACTAGTAACTTCGACATAAGTCTATCTTCTGTTCCTGAACAGAAATTTGTGGCCAGTGCTATTGTTGTTATACAAATGAAACAGTGAAGTTTGTGCTATGGAAATTGACAAAATAATGAGACGAACAACCAAAGAAAGTGCTACAATGTCCATATTTCCTCGATTATAGTGAAAACATCTTAGCAATAATAATTATCGCATTCCCATTGTATAAAGGATATTACATATAAACATACATAAATAAATAAATATAGTTTAAAAAACTAAAAAACACGCTTTGATGATCACATCGAACTAAAAAACGAAAAATAATTCTTAATATAGGCAGAAAATATAAATGAACGAAAAAAGATTAGTATTGTGAAAAAAGCGTGGGGTGCTTTGTGCCATATTTTTTTCACTTATCAAGCACCCCACGCTTCGATGTGATCATCAAAGCGTGTTTTTTTAGTTTTTTTAAACTATATTTATTTTATACTTTTTAGTTTGATCAATTGTCAAAAAAAATTGTATTCCGAGTTCTTGTGAACGTTTGGACGTGACGCACATTTTTTTTTAGTATCGTAAATCTACGACAGAGGGTGTACGGATGGGAAATTCTTTCCGAATGGGAGAGTTAGGGTCAAGGTGTTAATTTTCAAAAATGATTCTGAAGTCGATAGTATTGTAAACCTTTGATAGAGGGCGGATGATTGTAAAATTCTCTTCGAATAGAAGATTTAAGTTTGTAGTCTTAATTTCTGAGAATAATTCAGTTTTGACGTTTTTACTATAGAGTTTAATGTGAAATATTATTTTGTCACGAATCCATTTTCTTTATAGATGAGTTGATTGAAAATATGAACTTTTCTACTTAACTTCTACATCCAAAATTTTAATTATATTCATTTAAATTTCAAAAAGAAATCTTCAGAAAACTAAATATTATATCAACATCAAATTATGACATTGTATGAATTAATCCTTGTACCTATTTTTTATATTAATTCTGTTTATTTGTAAGTCCCTATTTTGAACTGATTGAATTTACATCGATACCAAATAGAATTACCAAACCAAATTAATTAATCCTGGCGATCCTGACCAGGACAATTAGACAAACTTATCAAATTATTGTATTGTCACCGGTCCTTGATAAGTCTACAAAGTTTCAATAAAATCTGACCATTCAAAGTGGGTCAAAATCGAGTTCAAAGAAGTCGGTTATAAACAAACAAACATACAAGTGAAGCTAATAAAAGCGTGTTAATAAAACTAAATGTCTGATAGTGATTTCAAAATAACTAAGTTTATTAAGTTATTGATATGTATCAAGTACTCAAACAATTCTTTTAACATTTGTATCTGTCTGTTTGTTTGTCCTGAGTGAGTATCTTTCGAATGACAGAACCGAACATATAATACATTTTTTAGGATGCAGTGAAAATAACTAAATAGAATTGAGGTCAATAAATCTAAAAATAGATACCGATAACAAAATTTTACACAAAAAATGTATTTAGACGGGCTTGCAGACATGCGACTAATTTTGCGATCTAACAGATGGCACTATGTACATGCAATACTGTAACCAATTTTAGGGTCTAACAGATGGCACTATTTACATTAAGTACTGTAACTAATTTTAGGGTCTAACAGATGGCTCTATTAACATGAAATACTGAAATCAATTTTGTGGTCTAACAGTTGGCACTATTTACATTAAATACTGGAATCAATTTTAGGGTCTAACAGATGGCACTATATAAATAAAGCACAGATAAATGTTGGGGTCTAACAGATGGCACTATTTACATTAAATACTGGAATCAATTTTGGGGTCTAACACATGGCACTATTTATATTGGCACTGTAACTAATTTTAGGGTCTAACAGATGGCACTATATAAATAAAACACTGAAATAAATTTTGGAGTCTAACAGATGGCTCTATTAACATGAAATACTGAAATCAATTTTGTGGTCTAACAGTTGGCACTATTTACATGAAATACTGAAATAAATTTTAGGGTATAACAGATGGCACTATTTACATTAAATACTGGAATCAATTTTAGGGTCTAACAGATGGCACTATTTACATTAAGTACTGTAACTAATTTTAGGGTCTAACAGATGGCACTATATAAATAAAGCACAGATAAATGTTGGGGTCTAACAGATGGCACTATTTACATTAAATACTGGAATCAATTTTAGGATCTAACAGATGGCACTATTTAAATAAAACACTGGTATAAATTTTGGAGTCTAACAGATGGCACTATTTACATGAAATACTGAAATCAATTTTGGGGTCTAACAGATGGCACTATTTACATTAAGTACTGTAACTAATTTTAGGGTCTAACAGATGGCTCTATTAACATGAAATACTGAAATCAATTTTGTGGTCTAACAGTTGGCACTATTTACATTAAATACTGGAATCAATTTTAGGGTCTAACAGATGGCACTATATAAATAAAGCACAGATAAATGTTGGGTCTAACAGATGGCACTATTTACATTAAATACTGGAATCAATTTTGGGGTCTAACAGATGGCACTATTTACATTAAGTACTGTAACTAATTTTAGGGTCTAACAGATGGCTCTATTAACATGAAATACTGAAATCAATTTTGTGGTCTAACAGTTGGCACTATTTACATTAAATACTGGAATCAATTTTAGGGTCTAACAGATGGCACTATATAAATAAAGCACAGATAAATGTTGGGGTCTAACAGATGGCACTATTTACATTAAATACTGGAATCAATTTTGGGGTCTAACAGATGGCACTATTTATATTAAGTACTGTAACTAATTTTAGGGTCTAACAGATGGCACTATATAAATAAAACACTGAAATAAATTTTGGAGTCTAACAGATGGCTCTATTAACATGAAATACTGAAATCAATTTTGTGGTCTAACAGTTGGCACTATTTACATGAAATACTGAAATAAATTTTAGGGTATAACAGATGGCACTATTTACATTAAATACTGGAATCAATTTTAGGGTCTAACAGATGGCACTATTTACATTAAGTACTGTAACTAATTTTAGGGTCTAAAAGATGGCACTATATAAATAAAACACTGAAATAAATTTTGGAGTCTAACAGATGGCTCTATTAACATGAAATACTGAAATCAATTTTGTGGTCTAACAGTTGGCACCATTTACATGAAATACTGAAATCAATTTTAGGGTCTAACAGATGGCACTATATAAATAAAGCACAGATAAATGTTGGGGTCTAACAGATGGCACTATTTACATTAAATACTGGAATCAATTTTAGGATCTAACAGATGGCACTATTTAAATAAAACACTGGTATAAATTTTGGAGTCTAACAGATGGCACTATTTACATGAAATACTGAAATCAATTATGGGGTCTAACAGATGGCACTATTTAAACAAAACAGTGAGATAAATTTTGTGGTCTAACAGATGGCACTGTTTGCATTAAATACTGGAATCGATTTTGGGATCTAACAGATGGCACTATTTAAATAAAGCACAGATAAATGTTGGGGTCTAACAGATGGCACTATTTACATTAAATACTGTAACTAATTTTAGGGTCTAACAGATGGCACTATATAAATAAAACACTGAAATAAATTTTGGAGTCTAACAGATGGCTCTATTAACATGAAATACTGAAATCAATTTTGTGGTCTAACAGATGGCACTATTTACATGAAATACTGAAATCAATTTTAGGGTATAACAGATGGCACTACTTACATTAAATACTGGAATCAATTTTAGGGTCTAAAAGATGGCACTATTTACATTAAGTACTGTAACTAATTTTAGGGTCTAACAGATGGCACTATATAAATAAAACACTGAAATAAATTTTGGAGTCTAACAGTTTGCACTATTTACATGAAATACTGAAATCAATTTTAGGGTATAACAGATGGCACTATTTACATGAAATACTGAAATCAATTTTGGGGTCTAACAGATGGCACTATTTACATTAAATACTGTAACTAATTTTAGGGTCTAACAGATGGCACTATATAAATAAAACACTGAAATAAATTTTGGAGTCTAACAGATGGCTCTATTAACATGAAATAGTGAAATCAATTTTAGGGTATAACAGATGGCACTATTTACATTAAATACTGCAATCAATTTTGGGGTCTAACAGATGGCACTATTTACATTAAATACTGTAACTAATTTTAGGGTCTAACAGATGGCACTATATAAATAAAACACTGAAATAAATTTTGGAGTCTAACAGATGGCTCTATTAACATGAAATACTGAAATCAATTTTGTGGTCCAACAGATGGCACTATTTACATTAAATACTGAAATCAATTTTGTGGTCTAACAGTTGGCACTATTTACATGAAATACTGCAATCAATTTTGTGGTCTAACAGATGGCACTATTTACAAGAAATACTGAAATCAATTTTAGGGTATAACAGATGGCACTATTTACATTAAATACTGGAATCAATTTTAGGGTATAACAGATGGCTCTATTAACATGAAATACTGAAATCAATTTTGTGGTCTAACAGATGGCACTATTTACATGAAATACTGAAATCAATTTTAGGGTATAACAGATGGCACTATTTACATTAAATACTGGAATCAATTTTAGGGCATAACAGATGGCACTGTTTACATTAAATACTGAAATCAATTTTGTGGTCTAACAGATGGCACTATTTACATGAAATACTGATATCAATTTTAGGGTATAACAGATGGCACTGTTTACATTAAATACTGAAATAAATTTTGTGGTCTAACAGATGGCACTATTTACATTAAATACTGAAATCAATTTTGTGGTCTAACAGATGGCACTATTTACATGAAATACTGAACTCAATTTTAGGGTATAACAGATGGCACTGTTTACATTAAATACTGGAATCAATTTTGGAATCTAACAGATGGCACTATTTAAATAAAGCACAGATAAATGTTGGGGTGTAACAGATGGCACTATTTACAAGAAATACTGAAATCAATTTTAGGGTATAACAGATGGCACTATTTACATGAAATACTGATATCAATTTTAGGGTATAACAGATGGCACTGTTTACATTAAATACTGAAATAAATTTTGTGGTCTAACAGATGGCACTATTTACATTAAATACTGAAATCAATTTTGTGGTCTAACAGATGGCACTATTTACATGAAATACTGAAATCAATTTTAGGGTATAACAGATGGCACTGTTTACATTAAATACTGCAATCAATTTTGGGGTCTAACAGATGGCACTATTTACATTAAATACTGTAACTAATTTTAGGGTCTAACAGATGGCACTATATAAATAAAATACTGAAATAAATTTTGGAGTCTAAAAGATGGCTCTATTAACATGAAATACTGAATTCAATTTTGTATTCAACAGTTGGCACCATTTACATGAAATACTGAAATCAATTTTGTGGTCTAATAGATGGCACCATTTACATTAAATACTGAAATCAATTTTAGGGTATAACAGATGGCACTATTTACATTAAATACTGGAATCGATTTTGGGATCTAACAGATGGCACTATTTAAATAAAGCACAGATAAATGTTGGGGTCTAACAGATGGCACTATTTACATTAAATACTGTAACCAATTTTAGGGTCTAACAGATGGCACTATATAAATAAAACACTGAAATAAATTTTGGAGTCTAACAGATGGCTCTATTAACATGAAATACTGAAATCAATTTTGTGGTCTAACAGATGACACTATTTACATGAAATACTGAAATCAATTTTAGGGTATAACAGATGGCACTGTTTACTTTAAATACTGGAATCAATTTTGGAATCTAACAGATGGCACTATTTAAATAAAGCACAGATAAATGTTGGGGTCTAACAGATGGCACTATTTACATTAAATACTGGAATCGATTTTAGGGTATAACAGATGGCACTATTTACATTAAATACTGAAATCAATTTTAGGGTATAACAGATGGCACTATTTACATTAAATACTGGAATCAATTTTAGGGTATAACAGATGGCTCTATTAACATGAAATACTGAAATCAATTTTGTGGTCTAACAGATGGCACTATTTACATGAAATACTGAAATCAATTTTAGGGTATAACAGATGGCACTATTTACATTAAATACTGGAATCAATTTTAGGGTATAACAGATGGCACTGTTTACATTAAATACTGAAATCAATTTTGTGGTCTAACAGATGGCACTATTTACATGAAATACTGAAATCAATTTTAGGGTATAACAGATGGCACTGTTTACATTAAATACTGAAATCAATTTTGTGGTCTAACAGATGGCACTATTTACATGAAATACTGAAATCAATTTTAGGGTATAACAGATGGCACTGTTTACATTAAATACTGGAATCAATTTTAGGATCTAACAGATGGCACTATTTAAATAAAACACTGGTATAAATTTTGGAGTCTAACAGATGGCACTATTTACATGAAATACTGAAATCAATTATGGGATCTAACAGATGGCACTATTTAAACAAAACAGTGAGATAAATTTTGTGGTCTAACAGATGGCACTGTTGGCATTAAATACTGGAATTGATTTTGGGGTCTAACAGATGGCACTATTTACAATAAATACTGGAATCAATTTTGGGATCTAACAGGTGGCACTATTTAAATACAGCACAGATAAATTTTTGGGGTCTAACAGATGGCACTATTTACAATAAATACTGGAATCAATTTTGGGATCTAACAGGTGGCACTATTTAAATACAGCACAGATAAATTTTAAGGTCTAACAGATGGCACTATTTAAATAAAACACCGAGATAAATTTTGGGGTCTAACAGATGGCGCTATTAAAATAAAAAACTGAGATAAATTTTGGGGTCTAACAGATGGCGCTATTTACATGAAATACTGAAATCAATTATGGGGTCTAAAAGATGGCACTATTAAAATAAAACACAGATAAATTTTGGTGTCTAACAGATGGCACTATTAAAATAAAACACAGATAAATTTTGGTGTCTAACAGATGGAACTATTAAAATAAAACAGATAAATTTTGTTGTCTAATAGATGGCACTATTTACATTAAATACTGAAATCAATTTTAGGATCTAACAGATGGCACTATTTAAATACAGCATAGATAAATTTTTGGGGTCTAACAGATGGCACTATTTACATTAAATACTGGAATCGATTTTGGGATCTAAGAGATGGCACTATTAAAATAGAACATAGATAAATTTTGGTGTCTAATAGATGGCACTATTTACATTAAATACTGAAATCAATTTTGGGATCTAACAGATGGCACTATTTAAATACAGCATAGATAAATTTTTGGGGTCTAACAGATGGCACTATTTACATTAAATACTGGAATCGATTTTGGGATCTAAGAGATGGCACTATTAAAATAGAACATAGACAAATTTTGGTGTCTAACAGATGGAACTATTAAAAAAAACACAGATAAATTTTGTTGTCTAATAGATGGCACTATTTACATTAAATACTGAAATCAATTTGGGGATCTAACAGATGGCACTATTTAAATACAGCATAGATAAATTTTTGGGGTCTAACAGATGGCACTATTTAAATACAGCATAGATAAATTTTTGGGGTCTAACAGATGGCACTATTTACATTAAATACTGGAATCGATTTTGGGATCTAAGAGATGGCACTATTAAAATAGAACATAGATAAATTTTGGTGTCTAACAGATGGCACTATTAAAATAAAACACAGATAAATTTTGGTGTCTGACAGATGGAACTATTAAAATAAAACACAGATAAATTTTGTTGTCTAATAGATGGCACTATTTACATTAAATACTGAAATCAATTTTGGGATCTAACAGATGGCACTATTTAAATAAAACACTGAGATAAATTTTGGGATATAACAGATGGCATTATTTACATGAAATACTGAAGTCAGTTTTGGAGTCTAACAGTTGGCAGTATTAAAAAAAACAAAATCAACTATTTTAATTATTTGATTATAAAAATTAACTGGATTCCTAAGTATTGAATTTTTTTACTGATAATTTAAACTTATAGAACAACCAATAAAATGATAGTAATAAAATGCATTTTAAAACGCAAACATTTTATTTTTTCCTGTTAGTTTTTTGCGGTTTTGTATGGATGTCGTGGAATGCGGTCAATAGACTTTCATGATTAGTATTTGTTTGTCATGGGAATATTTTTTAAGGAACAATTTAAGTAAATATTCATAATTAAATTCCTTTAGTAGTATTATTGAAAATCAAGTTTCCCAAAAACTATGCTAGGAAATAAAAAAATTACCTATATTAGGCGTTTAAAATTAAACTTTTAGTGAATAAATCTAAACTTTCAGGAGTGTTCATTATCTAGATCAAATTCTTATGACTTTAGACACAACTGTAATTGAAAAAAATCCCCAAACGCAATAGAATCGAGAAAGACATCTTAATACAAAAGTAGAAAATCTTTACAATTTTTATGTTTTTCAAAAATATCTATGAAATCTCACACTCATATATTGTTATAAGTACATTTTATATCGTCGAATACTTTCCATTGCTTGTTGATTAGTTAGGTGAATAAACTTTTTATATTTGCTTTTAGTGACCACGCCGAGAATTTATCTCAAGTTCATATTGTACGGTTTTTTTTATGTGAAATTATTTTTAAAACTTTTATTTATTTTTTTACCTTTAGTGTTAAAAATTGTACCTAAAAACACAAGAGGGCATGACTGAATTTTGTAATAGAATACCGAAATAAAAATAATATTGCGTCAAATACGAAATGTCAAAAACAATAAGACTGTTTCAAAATTTCACAGGCGCACTACGTCTACATATCTGGTAGTACAAATCATGGACTGATATATTTAATTATTTTGTTTCATTGTCGATCGAAACAAAATGGTTCGAAGTAGTTTCTGGGATCACAATGAAATTTAGTTTAAAGTACAGAGGTAATCAATAATTTGTGAATATTTGTAGTTGAGATTATGGACGTAAAAAACATATTTTTACGTCCATAGCTAGAATATCCTATTTTTTAGAATTCTTCTAATATTAGTAAATGTTCTATTTCTTTTATATTATCAACTACTTTATTGAATTGATATTACAATGGTGAAAATAGTAAAATTGTAATTAAGGTATAAACAAGTCGTAATTTTTCGAGGAAATACGTGTCTAGTTATAGAGATTTTGCAATTTGTTTAGAGTAGTTAATACGAGTGAATTTGATGTTCGTATTCATCAATAGATCACCATTTCATATCGGTTTTATAGAGTTAAAGTTCGTGAAAGCTCTATTTTTAAAACTTTAAAATAAACGTGTTAAAAAGAACGCAAACTAGAGATGTTAAGAATCGAAATGTAAGAAAATTGTGCTAAAGAACCAAAACATAAATGGGAGAGAATATTTGAATGATTAATCATTCTAATATCTTATTTTACATTAATGTAATGATTTATAAAACTCGTTATTAAATAAAGTTTTTAGATCCTCAAAATAACATTTATTGTATTGAAAGTTTTAATAAAAACCTACCTTTATCTTGTGTACTTTGTCAAATGAATAATAGTTTGCAATGAAGGAATGCAGATGTACATCTATTTTGTTGTATATCAGAAAAATGTGTGGTTATTCGGAAAGTTGTAAAACAAAAAAGGAGTCTGAATTTGTTAATTGTGATCAATATGAGATCACAAGAAAATGAAACGATTACAAAATGTCTCAAAATCGATCATGCACACTGGTCTAGTTATCAGAATTAAGTCTGGAATAAATATTTGTATAAAAAAATTGTGCACAGATTCTACGTTATGGGCGAGGTTATGGTGATATTCCTACTGTGGTACATCTTCATCGCCATAGGATACATGAAGTAAGTACCTATTATAGCGTACCTGATGTTCGCATAAAAATACCTTCAAAAAAAAAAGGAAATTTTCAGTCATTTTTATCAGTTGCAAGTTAAACAGGAAAAAAAAATAGTTACAGCAGTAGAAAGGAAACAATAAATACTACAATAATTAATATTACTACAATGGTGTTGTTTCATTTAGAGCAAATCAAATAATTGTTATATTTCAAATTATTTAATCATTTGTTGCGTTGCGTTCGCTGCTTTCGAATCGCCTTCAAATCAGGAGGGTTTTGTCCTGATCACGTGTGAATCGACAATTAAGTTTTAAACTAGTATACGATGCATGCGCCGTGCCTCGGGGAGCACGTTAAGCCGACGGTCGCGGAGGTCGCCATCGCGTTGAGGTTTGATGTTAGTTGAGTTAGAGTAGTTAGAATAGTTAAGTTAGAACGTTGTCATCACAATCGATGACGACGAACGTTAACGGCCCTCAATCCGCACTGGGCCAGCGCGGGGGGCTTAAGGTTCAAATCCCTGTAATCTGAAATATATTCTATTTCAGATTTTCAGGAATTTGAACTGTGAGAGGGTTTGTTTGGACAGAATGTTTCAAATCGAATTAATATAAAATAAACATAGTTTTGTTTAGCACTATACGACAAATCGATATCTAATAAACGATTGCATAAAGCCGACACGTTAAAAAGGAATTAAATTTTAAACATAATCTCTTAATATGCAAGATATTATGATATTTAGACTACAATAAACATGTTGGATTACAAAATAATCAAACAGTGAACTGAAAATATCCGTAACAAATATACTGATGCGAGCATGAAACTACATTTAATGGTGCCGAAAAGGGCAGTAGGCTGGTACTAAAAGGTTTAGGGAGGACAAAGTTGCTGGTCCGCCTCTAGGTGAAACATGACACATGATGTTTCTGTATATGAGTAGTATTACTCATAGAGCGTTGAATAGAAGTATATTAATATACCTGTTAAATGTTCCGTGGTCTTACCAGTGTGACAAAAATATCCAAAACCTATTATGTCATTATGGGACTTAGAATAGAAACTCCTATTATTGGGGAATACATGCCGAAAACGGCGATAACTTTATAAAAATATGTAATCGAATTGAAGATGATATACGTATATAACTTAAACTTGGGCAAGATAATTATTAACGTATAGTCTAAGATCCGGTATGACAAAAATGTACCCTCATTTGTTAATTGAATCAAATAATGTTTTAAAGGCAGATAACAATATTACAAAATTTATGAGAACAATGTTTGCCACCGCACTCCTGCTACTATTAATATCAATTACTTTTTTTTACGTATGCTGCAAATAATTCCACGCTAACTGACCGACTTTAGGTGCAGCTAAAAATGACAACGTGTGAAAGTTGTAAAAAAATATGATTTCATTTTATCACACAAAATGCACCATAGTGATTTTTAGATAAATTTTGACTAAAAAATGATCGTTTGTATAGAAGAGAGATTACACGTCAGTCACGTGTATACATTTAAAAACTTTTAAACATGAAGTTATTTTATGCTTTATGAAAGGAGAATACCCACGGAACTATGGACTGCCATACCATGATGGATCAAAACCTCTATTATCATTCATAGTAGTAATTTGTAACATACCCGGGTTCCAGACTAATTTAACAAAGTCTAAGATATCCTAAAAATGTAAGTATTGTTCTTTGCAAAAGGTTTTTACGAATTATTAGATTTCTGTAGATATTTCACACAGTAACTAACGTCCGGAAGATCTGTCTACAGTTATGTTATTATATGAAACGGTACTCATGCAGTTACTGCAAAATGCAGCTTTATGCGTTTACTGCAAAATAATTGCAAATATTGTCGACCAGCACTTTTAATCTTTATAGTTAGTAAGCTGGTGATTGGTACTGATTGTACTTTCTTATGAACTAAAGCACGGGGCGAGAGGAACCACGCGGTACTCCAAGTATCTGTGTCATTATAACTATAGGTATTTCGGCAGCATGTACTCGGAAGGTGGTACATGAGCTGTGGAAGGAGAGTGATCTTGAACTGCTGATGATGTTACCACGGTGCGCTTGCCCACAAGGCAGCCACAACTTTTATATTACCAAATTGATTGATTTGATTATTACAACACTACTACGGTGACACTGTCGTTCGCCATTTTAAAAAAGTGTGAATTGAAAACTTTTAAAGTATTACTTTAAATCCCCGGTTAAAATTTTGAATTCTTTTGGTGATTATGTGATATAATCCAAGAAAATTATTTTGATAATATTTTGATCTTGGCACATGACAATTTTTGGTATTTTTTCATACTCTTTTATACTTAAGTTAGTGTCGGTTTTAATATACTTTAACATTATATTAGATCGCTTATCTATAATAGTACAAAAGTAATCAATGGATTTTTTAAGTAGTTAAATACTGATAGTGTTATAAAGTTAGGATGAACTTACAAATGTAGTTAGAAAAAGTCTTTTCTTAAAATAAAGCTATGTTCATTTCAATCTACAATGTCTATTTATTTCTAAACGATTACCACAAAAAATTCCGCGTTATGTTTGAACCGACAATACAACGTCAAAGCTTTAATTATCTAAATCGTTGGAAACTCAGAACAAAATAATATTGTTTTTGAAATATTTTTTAATGTGCAGAAACAGTATTGGGACACAACATTGACTAAAATGGGTCTAACCTTCATATATTCCTGGGTATTCTCGACCCGACCCAATTGTAGATTGCTTTAGGAACCTAACCGGCTTATGTTTGTTTTAAAAAAAACAGTAGTCTGATTTTACAGAAATGTATTCCCCCTTTTGGTACAAAGAAGTTGCGTCAATTTATAAATCATCTAAAAAAGGTAGGTCAAAATTAAGTTTGAGTACATGACCTCCCTATCAGGAGAATGAGAGAAAAAGTTACGTGTACATCTGAAGAGGAATTATTACGAATGTCTGCTTGGAAGATGTTTACTAGCTGGTTCTTAGCATGAAAAACTGTATAAACCCTAATAGTACGTACGTTGAAAAATCTTTTGTTAAATTTATGGAGATCAGCCTTCGACTGCTTATCATTAGTATTATGGATAATGATTCTGCATGTCACTGCATGGGATTTTGAATGCACTCTGGATTAATGCTAATGATTGCCAATTATAATCCTTAGAATCCTAAGAACCATCATATATATTAAGTAGGGAAACAAGTACAGATGGGCCAAAGGCATCACTTACTTCACCAACGATGCGTTACAATGATAAATTAAAAATATTGATTGCTTGTCTGTGGTTGTCACGTCGACAGATAAAATAGGTACAAAATGATGCGTAATTAGAGAACATAAGTAACTGCTGTATAATGCTACTACATTTAATATTATGTGCCACGTGAAATAAATTATATTTTATGTATGTATTCGTAACGTGTTCGTTAGGATGTAGGGTGGATCTTTTAATTAAATTTTCACCCATTACGCTTTACATTTATGGGTCAAAAAGGAATATGTATGTGAAAATGGTTACACATTCAATTAATTAAGCGTTTATATATTTTATGTACTAATATGATGACCTTGATTTGATGATGCAGTCTCAGGATAGCCGTAGTCATTTTTATGAGAATTTGGTTTGTGAAGTTCAGTTTCAAAATAAATTAAATAACAACTGACCGAGTCGCCAAGTATCATTAATCAATCTTATATTGAAGTTTATAGTATTCGTCTTTTTGATATCATATTTGTTTGCATCTTGCATTGCGTTAAGGTTGTCTTTCTTATTTTTGAAGTAGTACAATAACTAGGTCAAATCTAGGTCACAAATTATGTAACAGGGGGTGGTGAATGCAGACTCTGGAATGAGTTTACCACCCCTCGTTTCCTCAAACTCTACCCATTAATTTTTAGTTACTCGCAATATCTTCATTATTCGATGTACATCGACGCATATGCAAGGCTTACGAAATGCAAATTATCAACGTGAAAAGCAATGGATGTTACCTTTTTCTAATTTTAACGGCCTGCGTTTAACATCGTGAATTTTGTACGTTATGCAACGCCGCGATCGATAGCGTACGACCTTCGTCAACATCATCGCATTTAGGTACTAGGTGGTCGTTAAGCAAATATATTATGTACTTGGTGTATATATCACTTTCAGGGTATTCCGTAGATGGCTTACAAGGAAAAGCGGACACGTGATTAGGACTTCGCACTTAGGGTTCCGTACAAATTCATTACTTTATGTAGATTATGTATCTAAAATCGTTACAACTCTCGATGGATTAAATATGTATTGATACATATTTGATCCATCGAGAATTTTAATGATTTTTGCCTTTTTTCGATATGGATACTGTTAGTTTAAAGAAATGTTCTCCCATAGATTGATATTCCAACTGCATATGTCAGTTTGTAATAGTTAAAAATACTTTTATTAATGTGAAATTATTGAACATTAACGGTTTTTGGATTTTTTCCTTTACCCGTGCTGTCGGACCTTGTTTTTTTTCAAGCTTCATGATATTAGATTATCAAAAAGAACTCTATAGTTTGTAGTGAATGACTGCTAGTACATATGTAAAAAAATGGTATTTTTATCTTTTGATGTTTTAGAATTTTTGTACCTGCTAGCGATAAAAGGACTTACTATTTTTTATCGATTTCAACTCGATATGAACATCCATTTCCGAGAAAAAATGGACAGTCCACTCTATTTTCTAAAAAAGGTTTCCTTTTCCCTTTCGATGGACGCAATTCTAAAAATAGAGTCCTTGTGTGATCACTCTCGTGTCTGTCTGTCGCTCATAAAGGTTTATCTTGAAATATGAAATCTTATCAGGAATATGAAATCTTATTATAAGGTTGGGTCTTGTCGAATGACACGTATTTCACCAATCAGCTATTAGAATAAAACGTTTTAAATTGAAAAGGGGGCTCGGATTGTTCGAAAGAAGTAATAAATTAAAAAAAATAATAATAATAAATAAGGATTGTAGTAAAAGGCGGAAAATAATAAATGAACCTGTTTTCTCTGGTTGCCCCAAGAGAGCCTTAGTGTAAACCGTGTTTGTAGTAAATATTAGGTCGGCGAAAAAGTTTTTCCGCATTTCATAAGTAAAAAGATCACACACATATTTAACCACTCAGGAAATATCGAGAGAGATTGGTTGGGAAGTGTTAATACATCCATTATATAGTCCTGACTGCACCCTCAGATATTAACCTATTTCGGTCTTTTCATAATTCTTTAGGTAGTATTAAGTTAACATCAAGAGAGGACTGTCAAAACTACTTGTCGCAGTCTTTTTTGATAATATGCCCTAAAATTCCTACAGCAATGGGATTATATCACTATCTACAAAATGGCAACAATTTGTTAAACAAAATTATATATATAAATATACAAAAAAAAAGATATTCTTATGAAAAATCATCTTGTATTCGTATGTTAAATAAAAAAAAAACTTTTTCCCTGCTCTAATATTTTAGTATAAAACGTAGGACACTTTGAGACAAAATCGGTTATCCACACGTATTCTTGAGGAAAAGCGCCCCATTCACGATACCTCTTGGATTTCGTTTCTTAAATATGATTCCATAAATGTATTGAAATAACCATTTCCTTCGCCATAATTCAATTTATACAATGAAATTTTATAGCGGACACAATCTAAAAGCCTTTCACAGATCACAAAAAATCCCCACAGCATTTGTACATCGCTGATATGTTTCAGAAACAACGACGATACAGCATGAGTCTTGGATTCGGCTTTTTAAAACTAAACTGGTGTTTGAGTAATAATCAATTGACATTATATACGACAGCATCTGATCAAGTCGCATTTTTCTCTTTTTTGTGATCAAACTTCAAAATATATCGATTTTGTACGTTAGATTTATTCATTTTGGTAGACAGAAAAACAAGAGAAAAATGGCGGGATACCGTTTTTAATAATCAAAAATGTCATCTATTTAATTATACCAAAACTAGCCAGATACAAACAGCACAACTAAAGAGATTTTACTGCAACTTTTTACTTATTAAATACGAAAAAACTTTTTCTCCAACCAATTATGTATGTGCATAGGGCCTATTGTCATGATTCCTACTTGAATCGATTTATCTTGTAAGTATCCCTAAAACATGACAGTAATAAAAATTCAATATGGCGACAACCAGGCACCATATTGTGAATTAAAAGAAAAAAATGAGAGTCAACGAACTACATGAATCGGGGTATCATTGGAAAGGTCTTTAGAAGAATGTTTTAGGTTTCTCTAATAATTTTTCATTTTGTAAAATCATTAACGATCTACAATGATTTAAATTTGGTTAGCAACCGGTGCTACTAAATTTTTAAAACCTATAATAGAACTGTAATAAAGTATTTATAATCACGTACGAGTACAAGTAGAAAAATCGAAGCAGGTATGGTAACATGAATTCGATGCCTATGACTGCAAATATTTAATTGGATAATTTTTTAAAGCATCTTGTTTTCATTTTTTTAGTTGACTTTATGCAGTCGGGTTTTGGAATTTTCATAATTTTATCTTTAAAATTGTCGATAAAAATGTTTTAATCGTAGAAAAGACGTGTTAATTTATTATAGCTACTTCTTGCATCAAAAATTTGGTGACGTTCGGCCAAAAATTCTGTTAATTTTTTTAAGTGGAGTACATATATTAAGTTAGATAATGTTATGATAATTTCGGAGATGTAACATTGTTTTATCTTTGTCACAATTACCGCACAACTTACCATTGTCAATTCAACAATAACAACGATCATCAACAATAACTCTTCATTGTATAATTAGTGCATTTTCTAGAATTACATGAGTGTCGATGGCCCTGCGCCATTCTGACCGTCGGTGGCGCGGCGGTTAAAAGCGTTGCCTTCAAACCGGAATCGGGTTAGATTCTAACAATGCGTGAATCTACCATTAATATTTGAAGTCAGATTAAAAACAGTTCACTTCGTGACTCAGAGAGGACGCGGACGTCGGCGTCGCATTGGCGTCGACGGTCGTTAACAGCGTCCAAACCTCACTCCGTAGTCCAGCATGTGTGGCTTAAGTCAGAGCCCTTTAAGCCAAAATAGAAATATTGTCTAAAGTATGTATCGATAGTGGGTTGATTAAAAACCTAATAAGACATGAATGCAACATTCAATTTAAATTGTATTAAAATAATAAAGGTTATGATACGCGGTTCGGCGATAGTCTCGCGGCCGGTAACGGCGCGCGCGCGCCAAACCTTTTGAATTTTATTACCTACAGTTACCTGCAAATAAAACCCGTGTTATTTTGAATGCTTTGTAAAAAGTAATAAATATAAATTTGCGGTAAATCTAAGGTTTAACTTTTAGAGACTACTTATCGAAATAATGAAATAAACAGTAAAACGAATACTAATTTTGTAATTATAATGATATGTAATTATTTGGGATGCTTCAATATAATTTATTTTTTGAAGTATTAAGTATATTCTATTAAGATTTTCTGAAAAATTTCATTAAATCTGTTATTAGGAAAATAGATTTCAAGCACGGGAAGATCTAGTAAAAGCAGTTTGGCTATGTATACTGCAACTAACGATACAATTGACAAAAATATAAAAATGTTGAACATTTTTTTTCTACATGTTCCACGAAAAAAAAAAACTGCATTTTCATAACGGATGGGAAAATTACTGTTTTCAGTTCGATTTTAGAAAATCGAGTTTTCACTATATCTTGATGAAATTCGAAAGGGATCCACTGAACTTTTGGAAATTTTTTTCTCTCTTGCGACGAGGACGGGGTATAAAATCCATAACGCACACCTGCGCGCCCGTGCACGCGGGTGACCTGCGACCCGGCGGTGTGGGACTTTCTGAAACGTCGAACTGATTCCGCCTGGTAGATTTTGAGGAATATCAAAATAAAATTTTCAGAAAAGTGTTTTTTTTTGTAATCGCTTAGATTATTAGATGACCCTACCGATCGACACTAAAATCTAATCAGGTCTTTTCCCCAAAACAGTTGCATCGATAGCCGTAAACTACATACAAATCGGTCGATGTCTTACTATACTATACTATACTATATATGTAATTCTTAAAATACGCTGTTCGTCCACCATCCATAAGTGTTGCCACTACTCCAGATGATGCCAGGGCGAAAGTGATTTCTTTATTTGTACGGATTTCAGCTGGAATTAAATTTATCAAAAATGTTTTTCCGGTACCGCCAGGTGCGTCTAAAAGTATTGTACCACCGTATAATATTCCATTATTATGTTATATGCTTGTTTTTGTCTCTCAATTAATAAGGGTTTGTTGTGTTGGATGTATAGCCTCAATTCGTCGATATTATAATTTGTTTCTCTTAAATAATCCTTATACATAGCATCCAAATGATTTTGTTTAGAAGATTGAACACCTAGTTGTATTAACGTTTGGTTAGATATTGCTACACATTTGTCTTCTATCAACATCAAAGCTTTGTTAAAAATTTCTTCTTTAAAATTAATTTCCAAGTCCTAGATTTGTTATCGTAGTTCAGCCAAGATGTCATCGCTCATATATTCTCGATATTTTAGCCATAATCGATTTGGATTATAAGAACTACGTGTCCTTAATTTAATTGCGAATAGCTCACGAATTTGATTTGCTGTTGCTGTTTGGGCTGCTTCATTCAT
The DNA here is from genome assembly GCA_005406025.1 of Eumeta japonica. Classification (NCBI taxonomy): domain Eukaryota; kingdom Metazoa; phylum Arthropoda; class Insecta; order Lepidoptera; family Psychidae; genus Eumeta; species Eumeta japonica. The sequence continues at coordinate 212,345 of BGZK01000532.1, forward strand.
AGTTGACTTCCAATGATTATAGTTTCCTAGTAGACCCAATCTTTGATATGTCTCACGAATGTAACCATTGACAGTTTCTGGATTTTCAAAACACGTTGGGCCACGAACAATGTGAAGTAATAAATACAGATAGAAATATTCAGCATTTTTTTGATGCACTGTGTAGACTCGTCCTATTGTGTTATTCTTGAATACTCCATCATGTCCTTCTACTGGTATTCCACGTTTTCGAGGATTAAATTGTTTACTTGTTGTATCCCATGTATGATAGCTTGGTACTTCTGAGTAAAGTAGTCTTAGCAAATGGATATTTATGGCATAGTTTAAAAAGGCTGCTAAAGTTGTTCGTGTTGCTGGTTCTGTTGCAACTTTTTGTGCCATTATTGTAGTGAACATTGTCCATTTTCTAAGTGGACGGATAAATGGAGAACCGGCGGATCTCGGTCGTATATTGGAAAACTTAAAATTTGCCAAATCGTTTAGTTGGTATTAATACAACGACCCATTTGACACTGTACTACCTCATCATTCTCGTTTTCTTTGGTCACCGTAAAAACAGCCGTATCACTGCCTTTATTAATATATTTGCGTCCATACTTTATCGATTTTAAAGAACTACAGTATTCAACATTGATATGGGCATTTTCTTGTGATCGACGTCTGTATTTCGGGTATCCGTCTTCGCCTGTGACTGTTTCGTTCAAAGTTTAGTATATTTTTCGACTTTCATGCACGGAGAACTTCTATTTAGTCCACCACACGGGCCATGAACCATGTTTATTACGATTATACTATACAGATCAAGATCTTCTTCCTGGTTCGGAAACTCAACCTTAATAATATCATCTGTTTTATTCGCTCGAATTTTATTTTGAAACCAAATTAAGCTGTGAGAATATGGCAGTCTTCGTTTCTGGCATTCAATTGAAAACGTCCAACAAACAACAGTACCAAATATTTTATTTTTCACGATGGCGTCAATAAATTTGATTTGTTTTTGTCGAAAAACTCGGGCGTCATAAATTTGTTTTAGACGAAAAAAAAAGTCATGTCGATCGCTGGCTGTCTGTCCATATTGTAATTCTTCTTTGATTTGCACCCATGAAGAATTACATGTAAATGTTATAAATAAATCTGGTCGGTCGTGTTTTCTGACACAAGTTATCGCATCTTGAGCATATTCATGCATGTGACGTGAACTTCCAGTAAAAGTAGATGGCAAGATGACCAATTTTCCCACGTTTTCGACGTTTCCATCATTTATCATCTCTTAAATGGATGTATTCAACCGAACGCAACTTACGTTGATTAAGGCGAATAAATTCTAATCTTTTCGTCTCAATTTTAGCATTCATATCTACAATAAACTGCTGAAATAACTGCCGATAATTTAAAATATGGTTTTTCTAACGATTATTCGATAAGCATAAAATTGCATATCTGATACTTTTTTGCATAAATTGATTTTGCACAAACTGATGAAAACTTTCTGAATTTCGGTTTATATACCATCATACATCGAAAATTCTATCACCAGAATATTTAAAAATATTTGACAATAATGACAGCTTATCTTAAATCTTTTAAGAATTTTTAAATTATTTTTCAATGTTCTCGATCGTTCTGAAGTTTGATTATAATAGATAGTTCTGGAATATTCTAGAATTTTACGGAAGAATCTAAAAAAATTTAGAAGTCCTTATGAGTTAGAGAATTAATTAATTTCTTAATTTTTTTAGAACTTTCTAGTAACATTCCACATCGATTTTAATAGTTGCAGATGTTTTGGAACTTTTTAGAGTATTCCAGATTTTTTAGAACCTTTTAGAACATTCCAGATTGATTTTAACTATTGCACACATTTTGAAACTTTTAGATTATTCCAGAAATTTTTACAACCTTCCAGAACATTCCAGATAGATTGTAACAGTTGCACAGATTTTAGAACTTTCTAGATCATTCCAGAAACACTTAGAATATTTCATACTGATTTTAGCAGTTGCAAACATTTTGGAACTTTCTAGATCACTTCAGAATTTTTTAGAACCTTCTAGAACAATCCGGATTGAATTTAACAGTTGCACACGTTTCGGAGTTTTCTAGATCATTTCCAGAATTACTAATAAATTAGAAAAGGACAGATATATACTTTTTCACATTTTCGCCACCCACAACCACCTACTTCCACCCACCGCGACCAAACTCCCTTACTCTCACAGTGAGTTAAAGGGGTGTTTACCACCCCAACGGGAAGATGACTGGAATTGGTGGTGACAGAGAAAACCCTGTCTTTACAAACGAACATTAGCATTTTATATATGTATTTAGATTATTAAATCTTAGCATTTAAGTAGGTTCAAGTTCCAGACCTTTTTTTCTGTAGCCGACTGTACAAGCGCCGCGGCCGGTGGCGCTGGCCCGCCGCCAATTTCTCGCATCGCGTCTCGCATTCCTCCGCGCACGTTTACATTCTCCCGGCGGGCCGGACCGTTTTATCCGACTGGATGGCGCTCGCATATCGACGGTAACGTACACTAACGCCCCCTATCGGAGCGATTAGAAAACAACGAGAACGACCTAACCGATTTTATTATTATATTCTGTGAAATGAATAGCGCAAGCAAAAAGAGTATAAGAAAATAACTGTTACTGTAAATCCTTAACTGATTAGGTTTTTGCGTTCAAACTAACGTAATTCATAGCAATTGATAGCGTTCTATTAGTTTGAGATAGGTATGTATTTAATTAATCACAAGAAATGTAATGACGTAATAACATTTAAGTGATTATCGATAGGTTATTTACTCGTTTTATTATTGTTACAATTTATTTAAAACCTTTAACTACAGGTTTATCGGTACATAAGTAGGTTGTGCAGTGATTATTATCATTAAAGTAATTCAAACTATTTGGATAGCTAAGTGAAATGTTTAATTCAATGAAAGTGTAATTGTCAGAATAAATTAACTTTTGAACATACTTAGTGATTAGATTGCATATAATCACTGATTCTTTATAATGTAAAATCTGATATAAAGGAGTAAATTTCTTTCAAGATCGCGTTTGTCGTTCCTCGGATAAAACATTCACGATTTTAATCAAACTGATAGATGGCGCGGTAGCTCATCAGTATTGGTAAAATGCGTGATCAATAAGGAAAATATTATGCTAAAGCCTAATCTATAAATACACAATAAGGAAATTCGCTAGTAGATATTGATCTACTTCTTGCGTTAAACCTCACTCTCCCCGCAGAAACATATTCTCGTTTTTGACCTTTTTAGTCAACCCTTCACATAGATGACGTGAAGTTTAATTTGTATAGATGATGTAAAACATAGAATTATTCATTCTATAAAACATATGCATTTTTCTGGCAGAACTGGCACTGAAATAATTAAATATGTGTTCATAGATATTATTATTTATATGTATCTATGTATACCTATATATATCGTATGGAATCGATTATGCATCTTCCGCAAACATTCATAATCTTCTTATAATTTTCTTCTCTTTTAGAACAACTTTGCCAAAGAAACTGTAGTCATTGAAGTAGTCGTTTCTGAAAAAATTAGCTTAAAACATGTACTAAAAATTAATGAACTTACAGCCTAAGAAATAGGCGGCTTTAATATGTATAAATGTACTTTAATATGTACTTTAGTATGTATAAATCTATGTAATGGAATTTTCTGATTCTGTTTTCACTCACTTCTGAACATATGAATAGTTCAAAATTTTATAGAGGTCTTAAAATCAGATTGTAATGTATTCTTTCGTAAAAAAAATAATTCGTGCATAGGTTCAGTTTTTTCTGACTGTTGTATTGATTTGATATTTTGATAGATTAGACATTATTGGATGCTAATAAGGGTGGAGAGATATTAGAATGGCAGATCTATACTGTGGTCAACTTGGATATAGCACGAAAATGGGTTGGTTCGACCTATGAGATACCACACTCTCACAGAATAGACACGCGATGTAATAACTTCCGCTGTTGGCTTTCGTCCAGTGAGTGAAAGCTCCATTGCCCCACTCTCCCTCCATTAATAGCCCCTTTGTCGGTTATCCTATTCCTACCCAAGAGGCTGGTAATGTAATCCTCTAGTATTACGAATGTCTGTAGGCAGACACTCTGGTAGCTTGCAAGCTGGTTTGTTCCTCGAAAATAAAAAAAAATATGGTATCATCATATCCGCCTAATGTTAAGGCAGAGATTCATTCACTTCCTATTACTCTGTCCATTTGCGGCTTTCAGAAATTCAACATCGCTTGAGATAATTTAATAACAGGGCTGGTCTGATGAAGCAACTTAGAGGCGGCCTTATAAAAGTGTCTTTGCTTTTTTTTTTAATCAGTTATTGTTAATGTTTTTGCTTGTATGTAATGGATATTTCGCATATAATTTTTGAACTTTAATAGGTAGTTTAGACATAGTAAAAAATGACGTTTTACGCTTATTAAGAATTTTTCTAAGCTCCATTAAACTTAATTTAAAAAAATCTAAATATTGAAATGAAGGCATAAAATTATAGTAGGGGAGCCCAAGAGGGGATTTCGGGATTTACTCGAGCGCGGCAGATTAACATAAGGAGGCATCCTCGTACCCTGTTGAGTACCTCCAGAAAATATGAGCCCCATATATATCGCCGCCCGTCTGGGATAAGGAATCAGATTAGTAAAAAAAAATTGATCATTTGAAATTCTCGAGCGCGTCAGATTAAGGTAGGGCGAGTTAATTACATGCTAAAAAGTGTATATTCCACTAATCTGACAATTTGCGAGTTACGTGAAGAAGTGGGAGGTTTACAAACTTGTAAAAAAACACGTCATTTCGACATTCTCGAGCGTGGCTATTTTTTATTTTATTTTGTAGGAAATAATTTAAGGATGACGAAAAACATATAATCTTACGATTTCCACAAGCCGAAGTAACAAAAATTCATCGATAAAGTTTAATGCATGCAGCTGCGTGTTGCATGTATTCTGCTCTGCGCTTTATTCCCCTCTGAGGATGAAATAAATAAAAGTATTCTACTTAAAAAAAACATATGCTTTTTTATTTGCATTTTTTTCTTAAGCTTTTTAATTAATTACGTTCAACGATTTAAAAAAATAAATATATATATTTTTTAATTGTCAGATTAGGCGAATCCCTCCAGATAATCGTCAGATTATGAGACAGCACGTCTAGGTCGTACAGATGGATTATATATATCTTAATCTGACGCGCTGGAGTATTTCAAAATGGCGATTTTTTTTTTGCACATTCAAATAATGGCCGCGAGTTTGGGTCACATCTAAATCGTCAGATTATTACATAGGAGCCTTTTTTTAGGTTCACTTAACACCCCCTTTGAAAATCTGACGCGCTCGACTAAATTTTTTTTTCCGTTTTTAACCCTTACGTACGACCACCTCCATCATGGAAACAGTCAGATTAACATACGTATGTTTTCAAAATTACGTAAGACATGGATGCTATCAATATCTGACGCGCCCGAGTATGTCCACGCAACTGTTTTGGGTTGGGTTTTGTTATTCTGGGCTCGCCTACTATTAGAAACAAACATCATTTTAAACCGCTTTCTCCGATACATTTCAATAATTTGATGCACACCGCAGGATTTCAGTGACATCGGTCGATATCGAGGTCGAGGTGGAAGTAAAAATAAATAAAATTATTGTACTGTCCGTTTGTGATTTAGTACATTTTGGTTTCCATGTTTTTTCCCTTGACAAATTGGATTTAACCAGATCTAAGATCAAAAATTATTTCTGTGTCTGTTTGTTGAAAACGATCCAATTCAGATTCATAGATTTGAGACTATTTGTAAAAAAACAACAATTACTAAGTAATGGACTTTATGATCAATACTTGCTACTTTATACCGTTGAAAATATCCTATTCACGCGCCTCAGAATATTGGTCAGAGGTCATATCGGAAATGAAATCAGTTTCAAAAAAGTTTCATTTTCCTGTAGGTAATAGTTTTCTTTCGAACATAGAATACCATTTAGAACGAGAAAACGTTTCGGGGTAGGTAAGTTTGCACTAAAAAATATAATAAGTTTAAAAAATAATATACCAGTGCCCGTGTCTAAACTACTTTTGTCTCTGTCTAAAGTTAATATCGACGGAATATTAATGATGATACAAATTTAACACAAAAGAAAATAAAATTTGTCATGCTTCGCTTCGATTATCGATCATTTTTCCCGTGATTTCGCTCACGTGAACACGAAAAATCTTCAGTTTCTATGACATTTAGTTTTTGCCAAGATTATGTGTGGACCAAGATATGCATCAGGATCGACATCAGAATTAGGAATGGGGATATGTATAGCGACTTGTTAGACTGAAACAGGATTGATATGAAACGTGAAGATAATGTGTTCCCCATCCGTATTACCGAAACCGCAGGCGTGTGCTACTATACAGCACACGTAAGTGTATCTAAATAATTATTTTTAGTTTCACATGAGCGCAACGCGCTATTGCGCCCGTCGTGAATTATCGTACTTCATTGCAATAGAGGCCTTGTTAAAACAGTTAAATAGTGTAAAAAAGAGATGAACCTTGGAATGAAAGATAGTAAGCTATGTATTTACTTTTGTTTTAGCGTTTTATAAGTTGGCCCAATAAACTCGTATAATATAATCTCTTGTATTTGTGCGCAAAAAATATTCTAAGTCAAAAAAATTCCTTTTTATTAAGATATATTGCGTTTTTTCTTTACTTAAAATAGTTATTGCAAAATTAGCAGAGAATAAAATTTTCTACAAATTTTGTTTACAGCAATATTTAACGCTGCCAACCGTTTTTGAGATAGAACGCGGAGTGGGAAGCGCTTAACCATTTTCAGTGTTGTTAGGTCGACTGTGTAATCTAGCACATGATATATTTTATAAAGGCATTTATTTAATAAAAACACTGTAGTTGTCGAAAAATGTAGTTATTTATCAGTTAATAAGTAACAATCATAGATAAAGCAAAATGATTTTTTTTTCGCTATACTCGGTCATTTCTCGGATTCGCACACTCTGCGGCGGCGCGGCCGTGCCGCGGCTGCGGTCGGCGCGACCGCGTAACGCGATATTGTTGTTGGTATTATTCCCCGAGTTGATATATCCTCATGCGCATGTGCACTACATACAAACGTGGTTCACGTATCAATATCGTCTATTTATGATACGCGGCTTACCTAGCAAATGCATTAGTTTTCTACGTATAAATATGTCAGTTATAAATTAAATCGTTTCCAGGTTCTTAACCCTGTTTCCGAGTTTTTTTTGGTAGTAGTAAAGTACTTTTCAAATGTGAATTATCTCATTTTTATGATACTTACGTAAAACATTCATAAGATAACTTCATTAGTTTTTATGCTTTCGTGTAGTACAATTAATGGTTTTTACTTCATGATATTATATTTCAAAATTTTTTGTCGTTTTGTATTTATCGCTATTAAGTTCTACAAAAATGTAAACACTTTTATTTTCGTTATAACATGATACATACTTTTTTATCATCATACTCTTGCCTGCTCTACCATTTACGTCCTAGTAAAATTAAAAGATAAGGAAAAGTAAATATATGTATTTGTTGCTCAAGATTTCGAAACCGTATCAAATCATAGCCAAAGCTCATATTACGATAACATTTGAAGCACATGAAATTCCAGATTTCCAGTTTATGTCCGACAGCACAGAACAGAAGGTTTCTATTCAGCGCTCAGCGGCAATCTTAAATTCAAATGAGGTAGGTATGTCACAGAGAATGGGCACGACAAACGAGACGCCGGTGTCTGCGCCGGCGCAGTTGACCGAATGCAGCGCTGCGGTTTTTGCTAAACGTAACGAATCCATTACCGTCGGAAACGGCCGACGAGACGAGGTCACACCACAATAGCCTCCCTAACCCGCTGAAATGTCATTGTGGAGCTATTAGGCTGTATTGCCGTGACTAAAGTTAATACAATAATACCTAACGCTGTGTACAATTTCTGACAACCTCCTGAATAAATAAAGAGTTCATATACTTAGATGGTATGAATATCATGCATTTTTTTTTAATCAAAAATAATGAACCTGCATAAACTATTACATATACGCTTTGAATTGTTTTCGTTTCTACATATTTGTGTTGTCAAAAGTTGTACTAAATTCAATAAAGAGCGCTTTTGTGATGTTGAGTGTATCAAAATAGTATATAAATAAATTATTGATGAATTATATTTATTAATCAATTTTACTCCGGGGATGTTGTGATATTGATGTTTTCCACATATTCTTCTTCTTAGCATTAATTGTCTGAAATCAGTTCTGTTCTGGTAAAGTCTCTGGGATGTCTCATTTTCTTAGTGGGTAATCTTATATTAGTAGTTGCGGTTTTAATCTATGAGGCAAGTGGCTGTTCTTTTCACCTTTTATATTCGAAGGAAAAGAGCTATAGAGGCTTTATCTATCAGAGTGGTGTTGTGGTCAACTTGGCTGTGCCACAAAAATGGGTCTGCTCGTCCGCTATATACCACACTCTCACAGAATACAGACGTAAAGTAACAGCTTCCGCTGTTGTATTCCGTCTAATGAGTGAGAGTTCCGGTGGTCCACTTTCCTCTCCATCACCTGAGTTCCCTTTCATCGAACCCCTTCTATCAATCTACTCTCCATCAGACATCCTATTCCTACCCAAGGGACCGGAAACGCAATGTTAACTCCTCTGGAAAATTACGACTGACCATGGGCGGCGATGACCATTTACTTTCTGGTGGTCCCTCGAAAGTTTTATATAGATGCATTTATTATGTTTATATATATATATATATTCAACTGACGGTGTTTGCAGGCTGAAAACAAACATGGCCCGTAAATTATTATAATACAGATCGGTAACAATAACTAGTATATATTCGGAACAGCCGCTCGGCCGTACTTTATTAATAGTTCGAGTATCCATTAAACAGATGGCGCGGCGGAGTCAACAAGTCGCGTTGCCAAAACAACTACGGCCCTCGTTTTGTGGTGTCGCGCCACTAAACGAACCGTAGCAAAGCTGAAATATGTTTTGTAATTTAGAACCCGGGCTAACATTTTTTTTTCTTTCTATTATAATAAGTCAATTATTTATGATTAGTCACATGATGTTTAAATTTGTTCTCGGGTTCAAAATGTTTAATTTATGCCACTCACTGTACTGATGATTTTTCGTTTGTCTCTGACACTTCGTGCTAGAACTTCGGTTTGGTTATGACTGTGTTTTAAGTTTCTATCTATGTTCAAGTTGTTTATAGTTGTTTAAACTGACCCTAAGGTGTTTCATGCAAAAAGAAAAAGCGATTAAAATAATATGCAGTACCCGTTCTTCGATTGCCACAAACAATAAGTTAAAACAACATATTCCATTACTCTCAAACTAATGAAAAAAATATATTGTATTGGCCACGATGCTTTAGATAAAATAGCGCCATATACAGGATTTGAGTTAGAAGGTGGGGAAGGAGGTCGAGCTCTGACCCAACGACGACGAGGAGCGATTTTATTTTAAAATTTTTATAAATAATTTTACACAAATACTAATTTTTACAAGAAAAAAATAAAAGTAGAATTAATATAGTGGAAATGCGATCTCAAGCAAATCTGTGTGGTGGAGGGTCGGCAAGGGTAGTCCTAGAAAATCGTAGGCAGGCCAAACTGATGGCATATTAAAATAGGGCAAAATTTTAAGTACCTAAAACTGACGAGCTCGCATGAAAAGATTGAGGGATGTCAGTGAAGCAAGAGAGATATGCAAAGAACGTACTTAATTCTACTTTTTTAATGTCTACCGATTGGTTATTGACAACAGCAGCATCTAAGACGGGACCAACATCAACACCGGCCCGGGATTTTAACACGGGAGTCTCGCGATTATGGATTAAGAGCGGAGGCGAGATCGCTTCATTATAGAAAAATAGCTTAGCGGTAGTAGGCACGTGTGTAAGAGTGTGCGTTCCTCTGGAACAATTCGATCGGAAACGCATCGAGGGTGGAACCTAGATTGGGAGCAGGATCGCGGTCGGGATTTACATCGAGACTGTGATAGAAATCGATAGCGGGATAACGATCCGGGTCATGGTTAGTACTGTGAGCGGTCGGTGTAAAAAATGCACACAGGCAGAGCTGCGAGCGAAAGCTGATAGCACGTCAATAAAAAAAATTGGACTGAAACATGCACGCCTACGCATCGTTCTAACAGCACGTAGTCCCGTGAATCGGAACGAATGAGTCGACGGAAGCTGGGAGGTCGCGGACGCCCGCCGCCGGCCGCTCGGCGCACGCGTCGCGGCGCAGGCAGCCGGCAGAATCGGAGTTAGTCACGGCGGAATATTTCAACTCGCCCGAATGGTTAGGCACTTACCGGCACGCACGCGGATACCCGTTCGAGTAGTACCTAAGGCGCTATTCGGAGGGGACACTGTTGTGTATCCGCACGCCGCTCGCTGCGGGACTGACGACAGAGGAGAATTACTTTGCGAATGCTTAATATTATATGTCGACGGAAATAAAATTTATTGACTGACATCCGCGAGACTGTTTATTTGAAGAGAAAAAAGAAAGTCCTGAGGTTATTTATAGAAACAAACAACACTGATTAGAAAAACAAAATATTTATACTTACCTTTTTTATATCGTCAAATAAAATCTCTAATTAAACATGATCTCACCACTTTTGGCGAAATATCTAAAAATATGTTTGTAATTACATAAATAATGATAATATAAAAGGAATTAACGGGAAAGGGATGAAAAATATAAAATAAGAGTTGAAAAACGCTTTTTTTTAAAATAACTCGATAACGGTGAGAAATATAAAAGAAAAATTTAAAATAAAAGTTGTAAGAAAAAAAATTCTACACAAAAAAGGTCCTTTTCAATTTTTTTATTGTCTGCTTTCGTTTCGTTGCAAATAAATAAAAACAAATTTGTTTCGTTGTGAACTATAATAAATTGTTCAAATTATTACAGCCCTATATCACGCAGTACGCATTATTATTTGCAACGAAACTAAAGCAGATAATGGAAAATTGAAAAGGACCTTTTTTGTGTAGAATTGGCTTTCTTATAAATTTTATTTGGAACTTTTTTTTATATTTCTCACCGTTATCGAGTTATTTTGAAAAGACGTTTTCAACCCTTTTTTTATTTTTTTCATCCCTTTCCCGTCAATTTAAATTACAATTTCTTTTGTATTATCATTATTTATGTAATTACGAACATATTTTTATATATTGCGCCAAAACTGGTGAGATCATGTTTAATTGGAGATTTTATTGGACTAATAACTCTGCCTGTTCGCGACTAGTGGTGCTATGTAGGACAACCGTAAAACATTTTAATATCTTCTTTAGTACCTCTTTTATTCGGTATAGGTTTAATGTAAATAAAGAAACTTGCTGTTGTATAGCAAGTTCATACTTTGGTAAGTATTTGCTTAAAATATGGTTTAACCACGAAGTATTTATATAACTTTACAATGGCCATACTGAGGCCAACTTCGCTGCAGCACAAAAATAAATCGACTCGACCGGGAAATATAATACGGATGTGAAGTAGCGCAACTTCCGTTGTTGCATTTCGTGTAGTGAGTGAGAGTTACGTTGGCCCACAACTCTCTCTTCCCACTCGGTCAGCCCGATTTCTCTCCGTCGGCACGGTTGCCTTACATTAGATATTGTGTTCCCTCCCAAGATGTCGGCAACGCACTGGTGACTCCTTGGAAGTGTCCATGGCCGGCAGTGAGCATTTTCTCTCTGATGAATCGCCTGCTCGTTTGCTTCTCGAATATTCTATAAAGAAATAAAATCAGTGGAAACGATCTTAATTCTTTAAGGTAATTAAATGTTCGCAAACTGATTAGAATGTATTAATTTTTTATTATTTTACAATACTAATATGTGAATGCAGAGATTTTTTTAGAATGAGAAGCTAAAAAAATAGATTTGATGATTTTTTTTAAATCTCTAAGTTAAGAAAAATAATATTTTTTGCCAGTCACAATGTATTCAAATCAAATATTAAAACCAGATGGATTATTAAATGTATAATTCACTACCTTTTTGAGAAAAAAACACACATAAAGATAACTTCATGTCGATAGAAACAAATTGACGATATAATTTTTTTCAAGAGAAATTTACAAACTATTCCTGCGTTTTATTAAATCGTACAATATTTTGGAATGCGATACATCGCATAATAGACTCGGTCTTCCGTTGTTTAAATTATTTTATTTACCCCAGTCTTAGTCAACGAGTCATAGGTTTTTACGCCGTCGTTTTGAAGCTTTTTTAGGGTCTCGTACTGAAACCGATCACTAAATTTATGCCGTCAGTTTGTCTGAGCTATATTTAAAAAGCTGCATCTTTGAAATCGTAACAAGTAGTATGTTGAAATTTTAATAGAATGTGTGTTATTACTGCCGTTATCCTAACGAACAATGATAAAAAATATTAAAAATTTAAGGGAGAACCTCCACGTAAGAAAAATATTTTTTCAATTGTTTTATTTTTTTTCTTTAGTGAAAACGTTAATGCATAATAGCTTTAAACCTGATGTTATAATAGTGTGCACTCTGACTAAGAACGAAAATAATGAAACCGGTGAATTTTGGGTGCGGCTCGTGCTAAGCATCCAAAAATTGAGTGAAAAAATATTTTACTTAAATATAAAACAAATATATCGGTATGGTGGTACGGAACCTCGTTGCGCCGTTCGACTCTGACTCTTACCTGGCGAGTTTTTATCTTATTCGAGAACATTTTGTGAGTCATCGAGATCGGAACAGGTAACTGTATTCCTTTTCAATGTAACCATTCTGTAACAGAATTCTTTTTTTGCGAAAGCTATAAAATTAGTCAGTTTTTACGTGACTCGTGAAATGAAATCGACACAATGACTCAGAGTTGTAAGCCGATCGTCTGACTGATTTTATCTACGTGTAACAACGCGCATTATGAACTCAAGGACACAGACTTAACTGTAAGAAATAGAAACCATATAAATGGAGAATTAAAACCCTGTCGTCATGACGGAAACTTCTGGTCTGTTTAAGCCTCCCCTCCAACCCCGGGTACGCCGTTCTTAACTGTGTCGCAAAAACACAAAATAGTTATTTTTTGAGTGTGCAATGAACGCACCGGCGATTCTGTCCCGACATAATTATACATTGATGGTCGATGGAATCGGTGTCTCCACGGTGTCCCTAAATTATAGGGATTTGAACAAAATCGGCTTTTACCTGCGGCTGCGCCCAGCGGCGGCGGCTGGCGGCCGTCGCTGCCTGCCAGTACCTACATAATATGATCAAATCTTTGTAATTTTATTAGTCTCAATTATTAAGAAAAAATAGACAATATGGAAAATTGATAATATTGCTTAGTATTTACACAAAATAAAGTGTTTTCTTGTTTCATTATGTTCAATTAACTTACTTTGTATAGATAGAGCCAATTTTTTATTACAACAACCATCCTTTTGGAAAAATTGAAATACATGGATCTAGTAATTTTTCCGTGAGAAAAAATCCAAACATTCAACTTTAGTGTATTAGTAAGCATTACGTCCGCGAGCGCGCTGCCGTCGCTGCACGGCACCCGAGTCTTGAACGCTCGTTCCATTTCCTGTCGACTTGGTCCAGATTTATAGAAGGCGCAGCAATGAAAAAATTGCGACTCGCATCGCCGTCTGTTGAGTCACCGCAACTCGTTATCTAGTCGAGATCATTTCGACGTTATCTCGATCGCGGTACAAGTAACGTGGGCGCTCGGCGGGCGCGCAGACGGCGGTGCGCGGCGGCGACCGCTTCCGTTATTTGTCATAATTGCATATCGAAGTTGTTAATGTGCTACTATCTGGACAGAGATTCTTAATAATTTGAAGATTCATTGTCTTTTTATTAGGGACCCCAACTAGGACATACTAAAGCAGTATCAAGTTATTTGCATTCATCTGAATCCGAATTAGGAATATCAAATCCCTAATGGATTTAATATTGTTTTACTGTACTTATTCAAATGTTGAAATTGTTTAAATCAAATTTTGAATTTTTATTTATTGAAATGATATTGTGTAAGAGCGGGGAAAAATTATATATTATGAACCATATTTTCAACGTGATCAGTCCAAACTTTTTTTTCCCAGATTTTTACTGACTTAGTTGTCTAAGTACACGCTTGCCTGCAACATGCATTAACACGCAGAGTGCAACCTACCGCTGGCGCTCGAATCTGTCCCTCCACTACGAATCTCTATCCAAAGAATTGATTATTAATTCGAGAGGATTGACAGATATCGAACACCTAAGCAAGTATTAATTTTGTAATTATCTCAGTCCGCTAATCGTTATATTGTTAATTTTTACGTACGTTTCATGCTAATCAGGCACATCCTCAGGAAAATGCAGACAGTTACATCCGCCAGGGCCTAAGGAGTGTTAAAAACAAGCGACAAATGCCTAAGGAGTGTTAAAAACACTACCTCGTTAAGTGAAATGACAGCATTTCACTCATGAAATAATTTTAACAAGTTATAAAAAAATATGCTATCACATCTTTGATGTGATAGCATATTTTTGATCGAGGTGTGCCTCGAAATTATTATTTATAGAATATTTATTTTTAAGAAGTCCAACTGAACATTCAAACGCCAATGAAGCAGAAGTTTTATGTATATATCGGTTAGCAAGAATTTAGATTTCTTTTGTCATCAATATTGAATCGAGGTTGGATTCTTGTTTTTTGATAGTATTTAATTAATAAACTTAATTTATTTCAAGTAGATTAGGTAAATAACATCACAGGATTTAAATGGTTTCTTTGCGGTAAGGTAAACATGTTTACAGTATTTATATATTTTATGCACAGCATGTGTATTCTGTTATATATATTCTATACACGTATAAAATGAAAAAGTTAGTAATTAGAAAAAATGAATGAAAGTGGTCTTACAAAACAAATCTATAGAGCGAACACGCGTGATGGAAGAGATGTTAATGATGGCTTTAGAAAATTTTATGCAGACAGAATCGGTTTGTGGTGTATTAAAGAAGTACCTAAAGTACCTCTACCAAAGAGCTTGCATGAAACGATTGATGGATATCAGTGAATGCCCGGCCTTCTTGAAAATAGGGCAGTTATATAGATGTATGCTCTATATAGCTAGTAGGTGCGTCCCTACGATATATTTAAAATGAAGCGATCGTGTTGGCCTTGCACGTGTTCGTTTCCCACGACGCGGCCGTGACGCGTGTCGCTGCTGCGCGCGCGCCTCCTCGGGCCCGTCGCTTCTCTGTCGCTGTCAGGGTTTGTCGGGGAAGACGTTTATATATATAGCACTTGTACAGAATGTCAAAATTCATCATTCTGTTTCATTTCTGTGTTCTAGACCAAGTCGATTTTAAAACGAATCAGTCGCTATGCCTTTAAATGTGCGCAATGCGCGGTTCAATGTTTTTTAAATATATTTTTATGTAAAGGAAGAATAGTGGATAGTCTATCAGTTGAGTTGCGTCAAAAGGTAAAATGCCAATCTTAAACTGAAATGTAAGGTTTAACAGATATAATATATGTACAGTCTGGCAAATCTTTCTTTCAATTTATACGGTCAATGTTCAAGTACTGCGTTTTCTCTGCGGTGCCATCCGTCTATGTGTCTATGTACTAGTACGTACGAATGGATGTTCGATTGCAGCTCAAAAGCAATTGAACCGACCTTAACAAATTAGATGTCAATGTTTCTTCGTTTATACAAGAGTTATAAGTTAGCCTTTTAAAACGTAAAGTTAATATTGGCGATGTGAAAATAATATAAAGAAAAAAATTGTTACCGAATTTAGTGGGCCATCATTAGACAAGTACTTTCAGATTATAACGAGGTTTTACAATTTATTCACGAAATTTAGATATTAAATCGAGTATAACTATTTGAAAAAAAAACTAGTACGGTAAACAAAGGACATTTCAGAAAATTTAAACAGCTATAAACAAAATATATAGCGAACTATATAGCGAACGTCGTAGGCGTTTGCCATAGGTTTAGTAAGCGTCTATATACATCTCCAAAAAGTATGAAATAGAAAAAAACTAAACTCGATGAGCAAAAAATAACGTTTAAAACTAGTCAAAAGTACCAAAAAGAGGTAATAATGGTTACAGTAGAGGAAATCTTCTCTTAATATCGGCGATCCGTTCTTAGTCCATTCCGGTTTCGATTTCGAACTTTAAAAATACTTATAACTTTCTATAGAAATCCAAGAGCGTGCATAGTAAGAACATTTAGCATGACGACAATATTTCGTGGTATTTGTAGAACACATGAGTGTTTACTCTATCTTTCTACGCTAGACCACAATGTTGAACGACTGGTCGGTGACGTTAACGACTGTAATAAACAAGATTAACGACGCTAACTAGACTTTGTTAGCATTGCTAAATGGATGGTTTATTAGTTAAGAGCACTCAATATATTAGGTATTTTTTTTTATTTGTAATTAATTATTATTGTTCAAAATCTAACGATATATTAAGAAACATAATATATTGTCCTATTTTTAACAGCATCAAATATTTTATCAACTTCATTTGACATCCCGATTTTTCAAAGTACATTGTATTCAACATTGAATTAGTTTTAATAATTTCATTACGTAAATTTATACCTAAAAGTACCGAATATTGTGATATTGTAAAAACCATACTAATTAGCGAGTAAGTTGACAAGATACAATAACGTAACTATAAAAAAATATTATTATGACATTTCATAGATGTTGTACTTTGTAGCGATTAAAAACGATAAACTAAATCACCGACTACAAAAAAACAAAAATGCTAAAGTAACTACCACCAAATTTAATTTATTGAAATGTAAAGAATTGCATCCAGTGCATTTATATTATTTTAAAATATTATATTAAGAGACATTTAACTTGACTAAAACGAGCAAATAATTAACGAGAAGCCAGACATATAACTTTATCTCGGTCAGTACTAACTAACGACGTGTGCCGAAAGATTAACTGTCTAATTCAGAGACGACGGTTTAACTCCAATACCGATTTTAGTCCGACGGCTGACAATAGATTAACGAAAACTCTATTCAAAAACACGTACTAACGTTAATACCGGTACTTGGGTGGGACTAGCGACTATTGTTTTATTAAACCACCTCGAACCAGGTTTAAGTGTGTTAGTACGGGATTTGTGTGACAGGTTAAAAACAGTTGTAAACGCGAAATCATTTCAAATTTGCAGTTATGGAAATAAATGAGTGTGATGATATTAATGATATTACATAATATGATGAAATTTATGAAATACCAATTGAACAACCGAGGATTTATCGCAAAAGGATATCGCAAGTTTCATGTACTAATTTTACAATGTTTAATTATAAAATAAAAATAAACACTATGAAAGTTGTTTAGCAATTTTTGTAGTTTACTTTTGTTTTTTTATTGAACATAAAAAAGAAACTTTAAATTTGAGTAGGTCGTAATTTCAATGTTATGACAAATTAATTGTGCTGTCCGTTTTTTGTTAGTAATATAGCATGATGTGTAGAGTCTAGACGTTATTCGTTGATGGATAGCGCCAGGGTTTAAATGCCTAGCTAGTTTACATAAAAAAGTGAATGTGTGTATATATGCATAAATATAATCAAAAATATGTAAGAAACACAATAACATAAGAAGAAGAGGGGGACAGTGAAATTATACTGTACTAGCTGTACCCGCCCGCTTCGCTGGGTAATTTTTATTTATAAATAAAATGGCGAAGGATTTACGGAATTTGAAAAATGAGTAGCCTAGAACCATCTACAAATCATCCCGCATCGAATGGTCCCAGTCCTATGTCTATACGTTTAGTAGTTTTTTACGTGATTGGCGAACAAAGACCACCTATTTTCATTATATATGTATAGATTAATTTTTAGATTAGATACGTTTATTTTTAATATAAATTAGGATAGTAGTTTGAAACTTATTGTTTACGAAACAAGTCTGTTGCCAGTTGCAGAATGGAAGCGTGATTACTAACTCAACGAGCTTTAATTTTATTTCTAAGTATAATCTTACAATTATTAAAGTGTTTTATAACGTATGCATAATTTTAGAAATACCTTCATACTAACAGGGAGTCTTTAGTTAAATAGGACTCAAGGTAAGAAATGCGGTACATCTGATAAACCGCTTTATTTACCGAACTGCTCCCTTTAAAATGTTGTTCGATTCAATAGTTGTATCGAACAAGAGATTAGTTTCTCTTGTACCGTTTGTACCTCATTAAAAGTTGAGATTCAATGCAGACGTCTTCCTCTATCTGGTGGCTCGGCCGAAATAAATTTCAGTTCAGGAGATCAAAGGATACTGAAACACGTGCAAACTGTAACTGTAAAAAAAAAAGAACGACTTTTACATGTATCTTTTTTTTTTATAAACTCGGAAAATGTATTTCCAACTGTGTGGGATGTAAGAAAATAAATGTTTATTTCTGCTCTCGGTTTTGAATTGGTAGTCCACAATTGATTTAGTAAAGTAAGATGGTATTTAACAAGTTCGTATATTGTTTACCGTGCAAGGATTTAGGTCAGCTATCTTGAATTCCTATCACGTTAAGCCAAAATTACGTCTTACGCAAATTTATTTTCTTTGCTATCATCAAGTTTTGACTGTGTGATATTCGTGATATAGAATATATTTCTATTACCATGGTTAATTACATTGACTTATTGAATAGTTAAAAACATGTTATCGTACTAGATTGATTAACTCTGTTCACATGTAATTCGTAGATATAGGTTGTTTAAAAAATGACTATTCCGCCAAGTAATTTTCTTAATAACAAACATACAGGTCATTCATTTCGCAGTTCAATTTGTGCTTATGTAGAAACTTTATTAACACTTAATTACATATATTTTTTTCAAAAATATACAACGATGAAGTAAAATTTATTTTCCCTTCTTACAACTTAGCGAAACTCGATATCGGTTCTATATATAACCCTAAGTGCTATACAGCTATTGACGTTTCTATTTCACACTTTTTTTATTCTTAAAAATTAAATAAAACTAAAGGCGAAAGAAAGAATAG
Organism: Eumeta japonica; assembly: GCA_005406025.1. Taxonomy (NCBI): domain Eukaryota; kingdom Metazoa; phylum Arthropoda; class Insecta; order Lepidoptera; family Psychidae; genus Eumeta; species Eumeta japonica. The sequence continues at coordinate 231,480 of BGZK01000532.1, forward strand.
AACCGGATTCTTTGAAAATACGAAAGGTATTTAATGATTTAGCTAATATAGCTACAGGACAAAAATTGATAATTCCATTCCAAGTGGAATTTTAAATATTTTTATTTTATTACTGAACAATCACTATTGCAAAATAGCACACCAGAATTTTATAACTTGTTTATAGATTAAAAGTTTATCTTTAATCGTAAGGATATATAGTTTTATGGCATTCTTCGCCATGGCTATCAATCAAAATTGTGCACACGCAGTTATATGATATTTTTTATTGTGTTATTTTTCACAAGTTAGCGCCTGACATGAGAAATAGTATGACAATAATATTATGTATGTATTGATAAGCCTAATTAGTCTAAATCTTTACGTACAAAATTATTTGTTTTTCTCTTATTCACAAATAATATCCAATAATCTGTAAAAACATCTGATTAAAGAAAACATAATTAATAGAAATATTTAAATAAAAGTATTCATTTTATTCATATCGACATAAATTTTGTTGGAGTAGTATTCCGAAAATATAATCTTTTGTTTTGAAATATAGCCAATATACTGACATGACTGATAGAAGACCGTTCTAGGTATTAAAATTATTACAATGGTTATAAAAAAGTCTCGTTTTGGAATATTCGAACTTGAATTTTTGTGTAAAATAAATTATGGAATAAAAAGTATATCTTACAAAGGAACGTGCCATATATGGGTTTGTCTGAAGTTCTTGTATTCTATAGATATGGTTATCTTAAATCCGAATAAATTCTATTACCCTAGATGTATGCTGTAAATGGAATATAATGAGATGGTAGTAAGAGTACAATAAAAGTGTTACGACGAAACATAAGTTTGTTTCCTAGGAATAGCATTTCTTAAAAAAAATATTTCGTCAGAACGTTCGCTTTATAAAACACCCTCATATGACCGTCTAGTACTATTTAAAGTTATTTAACTATTACTCTTAAATAACCCTTAGATAATAAAGTTTTCAAATGTCTAGGCTGTGTGTGCCTACTAGTCGACTTAAAATACTAACGCTGGCTAGTCTAAAATTTTTGCGCACTGTGTTGTTTGCTCAGAATTAATAAGCGCATAAGCACTATTGGCGTGCAATCAAACGCATTTATTTGCAGTAAACTACAAATAAATGCGTTATGCCAAATTTGCGTCAGTCGAAGTCATTGAAATAGCGAAAATATTTATGTAAGAACATGTCTATGGCAAATAGACTAGTCGGCTTAATGTATTCATTCTGTTTTTCGTATTCCTATCGGACTTTTTATGATTCCTCATCACGACTTCATCCACTCGCTTTCGCCGTTATGCAAGTAAAATATAGCTCCTCGTGGAGAGATGCATCAAAATAAACGCATCTCGGATGCAACCAAATACGGGCGTGGCCGGGGGCCGCTAGGAATAACCCGACGCAGCCGCGCGCGGCGGTGCACCGGCGGCGGCCGGCCCTTGCAAATAAACCAAGCGGGCCTCAGCGTGCATGCTTTTAAATGCTTATTCTGAGAGGCACGGAAAGTCTAGAAACGTATATCTATATGTGTATATATATGTATATAATAAATCAAAATTATACGAATTTTCTGTAGATTAGTATCATGTATTCGTTTTGTATGTCGAAGCGGTCACAACATTTACAACTACATTTAAATTTACGGCAATGAAAGTCATTTTTTAATCTGACGCGTATATATTCCGACCTGCTAAACCTTTTAAGTGAAACTATACTCTTTCTTATGTCGCTTGATCGGCGTGATGACTAATACAATATGGGTTTTTCGTTAGACTAAAATAAGAAGTTGGGGCATATTCAAATGTTTTTTTTTGGTGGTGATGAAAATCCATTTTGTAACCGACTTCAAAAGTGGAGGAGGTTTGCAATTCGTCTGTACTACTACTAGTACTATTTTGATGTTGTTACATCAAAATGCCGTCATTTATAAGCCTAATATAATATATTTTTTAGTTATCTTAGAAAAATTGTAATCCTATGTTGGTCTTGTTTTTGTCAGAACTGAGATTTGATAACGTATGATTGATGAGGAGTCGACGTAACTCCTCAAATGTTATACAGGCACGCGTGTAGGAATTTTGTCATTTTCAAAGGTAATTCATGTAAACTCGACAAGCATCATTTCAAGAAACGAAACTGATGATAAAGACCACAGTAGTAGAACTACTTAATAATGAGTGCTTTACGGATTGCGATGAGATTTCATTGCAGATGTTGAGCGAGACAATGTTAAATGAAATACATATTAAATACACGTAGTAAAGTGAAACTGATATGTAGTGCCAGTTAACATCTGATGATGGGATTCATGGTGAGTCGATGAAATTCTTCGAATATTCAACGCTTTACTTATTTTCTTTAGTAACTTATGCATTTGGTCTCGGAAAGTGCTACTTGATGAAGTTAAGTGACTTATGCCCATTCGAATGCTCGAATGAACTAGAACTGATGGTGAAGTACTAAGAGGAGTCTTCAAGATTCTAACGTTATATGAAAGTCGATTCAATACTTTCTTCATTACACAGAAAAGTTACTGCTACTTATATTCCACCATTTTCTGGTGAATTGGGGATGAAATCTGAAAAGAAAGATGTTATCGACGGCCTATCTGTGACTTCGAGGGTGATTGGACTTTAACGAAAAATGTAGGGAAAAACGACTATTAGCGCCACCGGAAAAATAGGAATTGAAATTACAACTGGTGTTCTATTTCCTTTGTATAAAGTTAAGGTACGGCCTGGCCAAATATATGATAGGTAAATAATTGTCAGGCCTAAAATAATGCAAACAAAAAAAAAAATCGATGAGTACACACGTTAATAAGAGATAAACAAACTCAACATCTAAATCTATAAACATGAACACAAAACATTGTATTATTGAGTTAAAAGGATGTCAAATCATGAAAACTGAGAAACAATAAGGTCTGAAATATCTTTAGTGGGTATCAACTTTCAAAATCAACGGGTCTGTTTTAATAAGGTTTTTGAAAGCTGTTTATTTTTTTTTTTAATTATCATTCTAATGAAGTCATCGTTAATACTTACTTATTTATATGGGTTTTCAATAGACCCATTTTATTTTATTGAATAAAAACGTGGGTCTACCTTAAACATTCGCTAGAATATTTGTGCTTCAATTACGCTCAAACCACCAAACGGATTGTCATCAAATATTGCATAATTATACTATTAAGTTCTGGAGTAGGCGATAGGGTGCTTTTTATACAAAGAAAGTTTTTTTTTGTAGTTCCCAGAATAATGGTAAATGGAAACCGCGAACAAAATTAAATCATAAAATAAAATAATTATTCCCAAGTTTTTATAATTTATACCCAAAAATTATGATTTTGATTAATGTATTCATTTGATATATCAATAAAAATCGTGTTTTGAAGTAAAGGAATACAAATACAAACAAAAGATATAAACGTCTCTAATTTTCGTAATATGTAATCTGACTCAAACGAATAAAATAAATGCGCATATAAAATAAAATAAAAATGATATAAAGAACATAAAAGAAAACCTTGCCATTTTTCTTATTAATTTTTTCCTTGGTCTATCTCAGTTTTCCGAGCCATCAATTTCGTTACAAGGTTCCGCCGCTGGGCCAAGGGAATGAGAGATTTAGAGCTGCTGGGTTTATCGTGAAGGTTGCACTTATAAATAAAGGGCTCCGGTCCATTGTCCATGATTTAGGGGTAAAAATAAAACAGACGGAGTATTTATTGTATAGCTATTGATCTATAAACACAATTCAAATTTGAGTTGATGAATATGTATTGAATCGAACGAAAGTTGCATGTTCATTTATACGTATGGCACACTGAAAATTTCTAGAATGAATGAGAAAAAATTACTATGAAGTGTCAAAAATGAACTTATTATTTCTCAAAATATTCTCAGTTAGCATAAATACACTTTTTCATACAAATAGAACAATTTTGAAAACATTTATGCCACTACTCCCTGGTGATCTCGGAAAAATGTTTTTCATACTCTTCGACAGCTTCTTCTAGTGATGAAAATCGTTGACCGCGTAATTAGTTCTTAATTTTTTGGAACAAAGAAGTCACAAGGTGCGAGGATTGCTCAAAAGTTCTACGTTTCTCTCCTTCAAAAATTTATTTGTCTATTTGGCCATTTAAGAATTGGCGTTGTCGTGATGCAAGATGATATAACCTTTACATTTATTTTTATGTAGTTCGTCAATAACTTCCGGCAAAGAAATGGTCATGTACCAATCACTATCCATGGTACGACAAAATAAGAGTAACTATATGTCAAATTTTATTTAAAAAAAAGTAATCATCTTTTTAGAAGCAGTTCGCTCGGGCGAACTGCTTTTGGTTGGTTTCGGTTCATCTCGATAGACCCATACGGTCGATTGCTGCTTTGTTTTGGGGTTGTAACAATAAATCAATGTTTCGTCATCTATTACTATGTCTAATACAAAATTTTACGCCCCTTCCTTGAATCTGGTAAGCATGGCATTGCATCAAGTGATGCGGTCCATTTTTTTGAGCCTCAGTCTAATTGTATGGGACCCACCACGAGCACAGTTTTGTCATACTCAAATGTTTGTGAAGGAGTGATTGTATTTGACTCATCTCTATGCCTAAGAATGCTCGAATTTTAAGATGGGTTACATGCCTATTTGTTTCGATCACACGGCGCACAGCATCGATGTTTTTGGTTTTCACCGCTGTGAACGGATCCACCGTGATGGTCGTCCTTCCACCGCTGTAGACGGGCGACCATCACGAACTTAGTCTCCGAAAATGACACGACCACCCTAGAATTCAGCAAATCAGTTATAAATAGTCGCCTTGCACGGTACTTCACTACTATATAATACTATCACCGACAGCGGTTCGGAGCCGAACGAGGCTCTGTTGAGCTGTCAAATCACATTTAACATAATAAAAATCATACTACGAAAATTTTCACGACTTAAATCCATAGACATCTCTACACGCGAAGACACGCAATTTTTAAAATGACGCCTTAATGTAAAATCATTTGACAGTTAGATGAAACAAACTGTATCCTACAAAGAGCTTCATTTTCAAATGTGGTAATTACTTCTTGAATATTGTTTATTTAAGTGGCTAGTTGAAGAAACTTATAGCGTTCCTCACGTAATGAATATTTTGGTACATAATATATGTACACACATAACATGCAAGATTAATTAGCTATTTGTGCCTTAACTTTAATAATTTCACGTAGTCCCACCTTATATAGTGCCATTGGTTATTAAGAATCAATAGCATAACAACAATTTAATTACTGCAAAATTCTATGACATGGCGTAAGAGAGCAAATTTCATATTTTGTTTCTCTCATTTTTCCAGAGATAACGTTTAAAAAGTTGAAAAGTAAAACTTTATCAAGGTATACATTCTGATCGAAATCGTTGGAACCGTTTCCGAAACAAAAAGGTATTTTTATGTATTGTTCATTTATATATTATAAAAGAATAAGGCTAATAGACTAGTTTTCATCTGTGGCTTTGTTCGTGTGGCCATAGATCGGATAATGTAAAACGAAAGCAATAATATGTGTCATGATAAAATATAAAGTACTTTAACTGGATATTGTAAGCAATTTCTTTCGCGTAGACCCATTCTTATAGCATAATGTATATTATGTTTATAGCATTCTTATAGTGTAATATATGTATGTTTCTAAATGTATAAACATTAATGTCATATTTTAAGTCATGCTTTAACTATTTTTCTATACTCCATGGAGAAATATTAGAATTATTTATATATTTCGGCCTTAAATTCCGATTGCTATTTTCTGGTCGTTGTGTTTTGATATAAATTGGACTTTCAATTTATGTCAAAACAGAACTTTTACACTTGTCGGTATAATAAATGCCAAGATGAGATATATAAGATGTTTTATTTAGTTTGCGACCTCGTTCGCGTGAACATGGAACAGATTTCATCCTTTTTTATATTGACCGGATATTGTTCACATCGACGTCCAAGAGGATACCCGGATCAAAACTGCGACCGGAACTGGGAATCTATTAAGAAATTTGGAAAGAGATTTAGTATAACGACAACTAAGACAGTATTATTAATTTGAATTATAAATTTTGTTTAAAAAACGTTTTCTCATCGTTTTAAACGTTTTTTTGCGTTAAAAAACTGAATGCAATGTATCAAGGTCCGTTCAAATCGATTGCTTCGTTCCAAGTATGTTTATGATACGAAAATGTGAGTAATAATGTTTTACATATTTCAGAGCTCAAAAAAAAATAATTCCTCAAATGAATATCAGAAGTTTTGTGGCTCGCCTTAAAAGTCAATCATTGTCCATATTTTTTAAATTATGTAACATTTAAAATTAGATGAAATCTAATCTCTCTCCCCAAACTCGGTTAAATAATACTTGAACATCCTCTAGTGTGTAATTTACTACTATAGTTTTAAAGATTTATTATAAACTTGTCGGCCCGGCAGACGTCGTACTGCCCTTTCTTGTGAATGGCTCGCCCGTGTACTTAATGCCCGCAGTTCCGTCAGTGAGGACGTAAACTAGCCCTTTATTTTTGTACCGATCGATATCAATCTCAATCCCGCTCTCGCTTTTGTTTCTGATCCCGTGTCCGCACTAGTTGTTGACCCGAGTCCCATTCTCTTTCTGTCCCGCTTTCTGTACCGTTTTCAATTTCGATTCCGCTATCACTCACAGTTTAAATTTGAACGAAGTCTGAAGCAAAGGCCAGACTCAAAATAATATTAAGTTAAATTATGATAAAGTTATGTTATTCAGATACATAGTTCAAGAATTATTGAAATTGTTTTCTGAATAGAAATTCGCGGATGAAGTTAGGTTAAATGTTGACAGCTTCATTTGCTCGAGAATAGTATAGGTACTTATTTATCATTAAAAGATATTTCCATAATCAGTTCAATAGTTCAGTTTAGCGGAACAAAATATGCAGATGAAATCGAGCACAAATGCTAGTTCTTTTTTTCAGAAACTATCCCAGGCAATACGTATAACATACCACCAAAATTTCACCGTAATTATACGAATGGTTTAGGCATGTCGTAGGGGACAAACGTATAAACATTCATTTTATATATATTTGAATTTCTTCATCTTTTGTATTGATCGATATAAATCTCAGTCCCGATCTCACTTTCTAAAGGAATCATCTATATTTATGGTTCGAATCCGTAGGTTACGGTCAGGATTTCATACAAGAATCCCTTAGAAAAAGCACTAACAATCTCTCCCGAATTTTGAAACTTTCCGAGCAGCTTTTTCAACGTTTCTACCCTTATAATTCTACTCAGACTATTCCGGACATTAAAAAAAAATTGAAACGAAAAAACGAGCGAGTTGTGTCGTGGGACACCAGGTAGAAACGAAGTTCCTTAGGCTGATGTAGAATCGACACAATTTGCAACAAAAAAATCGTGCTCAATTTTATGTAGGTTTTCTTGATTTTTCTCTTAAATTTTGCTGATAAGTTTTTATTTAAGCATAGGAAAGTATTTAGGAAATTCAGTATTTTAGAAAATAAAATAAATTACGTAAAATAAAAAAAAAATCGTAATTCAAATTATCAACTAAAATAACAAAATATGTCTCTTTATTTTTGTTTGACAACACAAAATTACATAGAAATAGAATAATTTCCCACTATTATCACTGTCAATTGCATTCAAGTCACTTGTTAGTTCACTCGCCATTGTTACTATATTTATTATTGTTTTGGCGATTTGAAATTATATGAAAATAAACGTGACTACTCACGAGTAAAATGTATCTATAATGTGAATATTAGCCACGTGCTTGTCCATGAATTCATGAGTATATACTATGCATTGGCGGGGTGGAGTCGTAATAGAGAGAGAAGGGATGAGAGAACGAAAAGAAAGAGGGGGAAAGAGAAAGGTATAATACACTACTCGCTTATGTATACGACTGTCGCGCCTGTGCACGTCTCATTTAACGGTTTTCTTCCACGGACTTTTTCTTACGGTTTTACTATCACATTTTTTTCAGTTCGGTCGCGCAGCAAAATCCCTATCTCCTCCAAGCCCGCCGTAGGAAACTTCGTTCCAATAAACTAATCAAATCGCTGCAGCCGTTCTCGAGTGTAGCGTGTACCAACGAACAGCATTTCATTTTATTTATATAGATAATATGCCAATGGATGTCGATGTCCACTGCACGTCGTATGCCGTCGTTTAGACGTCTCCGGTCTCGTCGGAGGCGTTTTGACCGTTGTCGCGGACAGCGCTCGCGGTTCGCTCGTATGTATCCGTCACCGTGACAGGTTGACACGCGAGGTTTTCGCTTTTAGTTTATTTACGTTAGAATTATTTTCGAACGTCTTCGGAGATACACAAGTGATGTGACGTTAATTCATGTCGCTGCCGATACTTTGGTGGCGATTTGAAGCAATTTATTTAGGGCAAAGGTTACGGAACTTGTTATCTAAGAAATTAATATGGCCGATTGAATTGTATTAATATCATTATGTCGTCAATAATGCGATGTCTGCCAAACCTATGGAGATTTGTTTCCTATCACTCGTTTGTTTTCTATCAATGTTAGAAAACAATGATTGACAGTAAGTAAATAATATAAATAAATGTTATTTTCAACATTTTACGATGAATGCTTTTTTATTTATGATGGCGAAACTGAGAAATATAAAATTCTGACCAGTTGAGTGAGGCCAAAATTGTGCAACAGTTGCAAATTGTTATTCATGTGTTTTCTGATCGTGCAATTAAATGCATAGTAATTATTCTCGAACTAGAGATTTAAAATCGCTTAAGCTCGAAGTCGACAGACACATCAACTCAACGCGGCGGATGTCTCATCAGCGTGTAATGCATTCCGAGTCGCAACCCTGCCCACATCGATTGCCTACATCCTGTTGTTTCTTTAACAATGGCAAGACGTATGGGCGGATATTGCGACGTTTTGCATATATATATATATATATATATATATATATATATATATATATATATATATATATATATAGCTTACACAGTCCAAATAATCAACATGTTTATGCGAATCAAATTATTAAAAAAATTAAAAAAAAATTACGTAGTAGTGGAGTGTTATTCGATAGGTACTTTTTTACAGTATGTCGAGGGGCAAAGGAGTGGACCAGCCACCAGATTATGAGTGGTCAACGCCGTCCATGGACACTCACAATCCCAAAACAGTCGCCAGTGCGTTGCCGGTCTCTTGGGTAAGAAAAGGATATGCGATGGAAGGGGAGTAGGGTGATAGAGGGAACACTCACTTACTTTACAAGAAGCACCCGCGGAGGTGCTTCACGTCTGTATTCTGAGAGAGTGTGGTATGTCACTGGTCCATCCTGGTGATCCCATTTTCGTGCACAGTCAAGTTTCCTACCCTACGGCTCAACCACACGTAAAAAAAACATCATAACACCATATCACCAATAAATTATAAAGCACGTGGGTTATTTATGAGATTTACCTGATTGCATTATACATTTCTATGGCTTGTTTAAAATTTAATATCAGTAGTAGAGTGATCGATCTTGACACCAGATGCGTAACAGACTTGGATCGATCCAGCTGGTCTGTGATCCGATAATTAATTTCAATGCCCGTCAAAAACAAATGAAATAAAAATCAAATTTAAAAACTAAATAACCATTACGGAATAGTTAGCTAAAGATAAGAAAATTGATGTTATTTTACACTAAAAGTTAATAGATACTGAATAATACAAAGTCGTAGGCGGTGTTCAGTTTACAGTTGTGAAATATAGACCAGGATAAACGCTCACGCTGTTTTTAGTTTTTAGTCCTTTTTGTGACGCATGCGCACTACATGCAAATATCGACGTGCAAACGTGGCGGGTTAAAAATCAAATCAATCTTCACTATAGCCGTGTAAAGTAGTCTTGAACTGGTTTCGTCGTAGTTTTCGAGAGTGCATTTAGATTCGAATAAGTTAACAAAAATGATCTTTCGTAGAAAAATCAATATAAAGAATTTTTGCGTCCATATTATAAGCATTTTTAGGACACATATATTAGGATCTAATTTTAATCCTAAAAAATACGAAAAAAAATTCCATGGCATTTTTTAATTTCAATTTGTGTTTGATTTAAAGAAAAATTTTAATGTAGATTAAAGCTTATAAGTTCCTATTACTTATATAGAGCAAAAAAAGATTGTTTGAAAGTACAACTTGTCGGTAAAGAAAATGCAATCTTAGTAGGAACGGGAACCTATAATGAGTCTGGAATCATCACTAAGATTGACCTCTGGATCAGGACAGGGAGTGAATTTAGTACCAAACCCGCGATTTGATTTGGATTCTGTGTCAAATAGATATAAAGGTTGTATAAGAATCCTTTCTACTTCCACACCAGTGAAAGTCCAGACGAAAGTTAGAATTTAACATATGTATATAAATACAGTAAAAGTTGTCATATTGTGTTTATTAGTTAAAAATAAAACAAAACGTTTAATAAAATAATGCTAATTATAGCATTATGATTTTCAGTGAAAGGGGTGGCCAAAATATATGGGTTCGCTGTTATAAAATCCCGTCACTTATGGGATCCTATTAATTTTTTGTATTCTTACCGTAAAAATTTCGTGATTGAAGAGGTAATAATTGTATCTATCTAATGATTTAATATATTTCAAATCTGTAATTTAACAGACGATAAATCGTTACACTGATTATAGTATAGTATCTATTATTTGAATAAGTTTTATTTAAACTCGCAACTACGAGCAACAAGTTCAATAACAAACAAACGCTAGCCAACTTAACCGATACGGGCAATAAATATATCGAGTACTTCAATAAAACGATTTGTTAGTTTATCGTTTCATTCGAACGGCGACCCTCTATATCATAACCTTAACGATGTGCAGGCGCAGCAAGGAGTGCATCTCCTGCAGGTCGATGCACCCCGAGACGGACTCCCCTTCTCTTTCTAACCTCCGGAACCTTCGCGAGATCTATCTCATCGCGCCTGGACCGAAATAGCCCCTGGCCGCGCTCGTACGGCCAGTTGAAATAAGTCTAAAGCAATGTAGACAATCTATATATATAATAACGTCTCTGTGTTATTATTAAAACTTGCCGTATGCCCACTTCGTTAACGAGTTAAGGGAGCTCGAGATGCACTAGCTATCGGCTACGACTTCGTTTGTCCATTGAGTTTGGCCGAGCGACGTTAATCGTGAAAAGTACATCTAATCTGTTTGCTACAGAAGCTACACATATAATACGTTTATTTAGTTATCTGCCTATTTCTCTTAAAAATATTTGTGGTATAATAAAAAGATTATACTCTTCGGCTGCACGTCGTGGTATTTTAATTGTATATTACATTTTAATTGAATCGCTTCAAGTAGAGAGACAAAACGACAAAAAAACAAAATTAAAAAGAAAAACGTGTTTCGCAGTGTTAAACCAAAATGAAGGACGTTTTACTATCAATACAAACTTTTATTTAAATTATGATGTATTCTTAATTAATGTCACTGGTAATGTCGTGAATGAACTTGTAGTGTTCGTCTTGAAGTGGCGATGATAAATCAATATCGGTGTAACGCGAAGCTGCAGCCAAAATGTATGGAGTTTGTTAACGGCTAGAGACATGATAAATAGGACGTCCTAAGTTTCTACCTAAATTATACTCATTTATATCTTTTTCGTGTTATTATTAAATTACATTAATGTGAATGCCTTTAAATATTTGGTGCTTCTTAGCGTTTACCGGTAGAGACATGCATTTGCTTCTTTCGTATATGTTGATAGGATAGGTTGAAGCCATGACTTTGACTCGATGTAACAAACTATGTTATATCGTTTCAATGACATATCATTCATTGCGGGGCATAAGCCTAAATTCCCATACCGAACTTTTCTAGACTACTCCTAACCTTTTGAGATAGTCAGTTCATTTGATGAGTGCCACCTGAAGCTGCAACGTCCGATTCGTGATGATTATTCAAGGACATCTCTTGTTTTTAGTTATTGATTTCACTAGCAATGTGATTTGCCCATTGTCCGTTAACTTGATGATTTCATAAGTTAATTTCCATTACACCGATTCTTTTGTGGATTTCCTTCTCCCGAATTTTATCTTGCAATTAATTTTTTAGCACAGTTCCATTGATCGTAGGTTGAGTGCATGACCTCGAATTTATCAGTGAATCGTTTGGTGATGGATCGCGTTTGACATTTGTACTCATTACTTTCTTGTCTCGTGGCGCCGAAATATGTTGGATTTGAAAACGTCATGTAAATGCTTCGTACTCTACTCCACCGATTTGAATTTTTCGTACAGCCTGTAAACTGGACCTTTCTAAATCGGACAGTTTGTCCCAAATAAATGATACTGTTTTAAGATTTTTTCACCTAATTATAGGGGCGCACCATCCTGCAATCGTTACAATTGAGAAAATTGGAATTTAAATCCCCATATTGTCCTAATGCAGGTTTTGCTGGGCTGTGTTTGAACATTAATTTGGTCAAGCATTTCAGTACAATAACATAACGCATTTTTATTATAATCACATCTAATTGTAATAAAAGTGCATTAAGACATTAAAAATAAATATATTACGTCAATACTATGCTGGTTATAAATAGTTGGAGCGCATGTCAAGATCGTCTAAAAAAGTTTATATCTCCGGTGATTAGGTAACTCAATTCTTGGAAGGACTTGTCGCGAAACAATAAAATTATTATCATTTATTAAAGGTGAATACAGAACATACTGAAGTAATGGCAGTCCAGCCGTTAAGAACGTCGCTTACATGTTAGAAGGCACCGGGTTTAATCCCTACTAGGACGAATAGAACAATGACTTTTCAGCTTAAGGGTCTCTTCCACCGTCTCCTTATGATAAAAAGGCACTTTTAAAATAAAATCTGCGTTCCACGTCTTCCTTTTAACGGCTGTTAAAAATAGACATGGAATGCAAATTTTATTTTAAAAGTGACGTTTTGTTAAATGCCAGTTTAAAAGGTGACGGTGGAAGAGGACCTAAAAAAAAGAAACCATTCGCTCTGTGCGTCGAAGAGCACTTCAAGCATCTTAATCTGAAATAAAAGATTGTGGAAAAACGCGGCAGATGGTGAGAGGGATTATCCTCAGCGATGGGTGATCAAAACCGGATACAACAAATGTGAATGGATACATCGAGGACTGTTCTACAGCAATGAATGCTTCATTTTAACCTAATACTTCTTTCAATTATTATATATAAGATTAAAATAATTTTTACGTTTATAACGAGAATCGATCAAGAAATAAGTATAGTGGCCTTTCTTTTTTTTTTTCTATTTTACCTGCAGCTTCAGACCGACGCGAACGACTGCGTTTGTTATGTTCTAATAAAATATGTTTCTGTTAGAACAGCGATAAACCGTATTTTTTTTTATTGCTTCAGCTGCTATATTTTTAGTACTTTAGCGTGTGTGAAAAATCGAGTAATTGTTATATGCTTTTGTTATGAAATAGCTATGGGCTGTGTGCATTATCAAGTGCTCGTATAAGAATAATCGACATTGTGCTGTAGTATAAATACAATTGCCGTATTTGGTATGCGTTTCCGAGAACGTGATTCATGGATCATTGGATCATAGATTACTTTTTGAAGAAGAAGAAGTTTATTGAATCAGTATAAATATCCAATTTGCAATGATAATATTTAAACGCAATCATTATGAACTATCTTGCATCATTATGTCCTTGATTTACTTAATGCAGTGATCAAAACTGAATAATCCAGCCTTTTCATGACTTTAAAATATTTACGTAACTTACGCTCGTACAACGGTTGTTTTTTTTTAAAATTGTAGTACGACATAACTCCACACAGATATATTAAAAAAGCAAACCATAAAATGCAAAGCATAGAGATTCTTACTTATCGTAACAAGCATTAATCCTGAGCAATAATGGTCGTAACAGCGTCACTGGACAAACAAAGCGATTTTCTCTACTCACCTGAAATAGTCATAAATGCGAAGACAAACATTATGTCATGGCAGCATCATCCAAAAGCCTGCAATATATGGGCTATTCGTTTCAACTCGCCGAGCTATAGCTGTGTACTGATATCATAGCTATCACAGATTAATGTCATGAATGTTTTTAATTTTTGAGAAACATGTCTATCTGATTTCATTAAAATCATGCCTTTTAATACGCCGATTTTGGCTTTTAGAGCCAATGGAGTTTTTAGTGAAATTGGTAAGATTATCTAGAATAGAGTTTAGTAATATTTCTATTGAGCTAACTTAAGGGAAAACAGCCTTCCAGCATGGTTGTTGTCAGTTCGCGAGATAGGAATTTCGAAGAACTGATCAAAATTATTGATACATATCGTTTTGTTCAATTTGTATTTTTGTTAATGTTCAATTAAACGATGAATGCTAATCTTACGAATTTTATAAATGTATCCGTCACTTCTAGGTTATTTTTTTTTTCGAGTCACGGATGACAGAACGCCATATTACATTGTTTAGTCGCTTCTTGTTTTGTTGACTTGCCTTTCGTATTGGCCTATTTGATTGGTTGATGTGGACTTGCGTTTGGTATACTGCGTTTTTATAGGGTCTGTATGGACGACTATGGGATTCTGATAGACGAATGACAAACAGTAAATGCCGGCATAGGTGTTCCATTAATTCCGGTTTTAATCTACAACAATGTCTATTACTTTATCCACGAAAATAAGGAAATTATGAAGAAAATTCATGTTTAAATTCATAATAACTTGTTTTTGTTATGATATAGATAAGGATTATATAAAATAACTCAAACTGACATTTTTTTTTATATTCGAAGGTTTAAAAGCGATATTTCGCTATGTGCGTAATAGTAATCAGGGCAGTCCACATTATCATTAAATACATTATTTTGAAAAACAAAATAAATTATGACCGGTGGGTCATTACCTAACCTAACAGTAAGAATTGGATGCGAATCTTACCCCTGTCTGACCGGCAATTTAAAACATTCATATTTTGGATATTTTCATATTTATTTGTGTAGAAAACAATTTCACTACCCTTTGTTTTCATAAGAAAAAATTGCTGTGATTTCAGAGAGAGAGAGAGACAGAGAGAGAGAGAGAGACAAAAATAAAAAAAAAAACAGCCATTTATTCTGTTGTATTTTTTAAAAGTATTGTGAGGAAAATTGCGGCTTTATCACGAAACGGGGCTGTTAATTTTGATTTGTTGTCGCTAATCGGCGCGTGAGCATCCGCACGTTCTTGTAATAAACAAGCCGTTGGCGCTGCCGCAAATCGTTTCACACTCGCTGGGTGATTGCAGTGCTATTAAAATGCTTATCGCTCTTGAGCAATTTGTTCTTGGTATTTGTTATCCGAGTTTTT
Organism: Eumeta japonica; assembly: GCA_005406025.1. Classification (NCBI taxonomy): domain Eukaryota; kingdom Metazoa; phylum Arthropoda; class Insecta; order Lepidoptera; family Psychidae; genus Eumeta; species Eumeta japonica. The sequence goes on from BGZK01000532.1 coordinate 246,909, forward strand.
TTATTCAGTTACGTAGGTTATGCCCTAACATTGTTAATAACACTGCAGCTTTTATAAGTGGAATTATTTGAAAAGTAGTAATACAGAAAAAATGAAGAATGAGCCGGTCAAGTGCATGTCGCGCCATGTGCAATTTAGGGTTCCGAAGTTTCGAAGTTCCGAAGGATTCCAGAGTATGCAGACTTAGAAGGGGGCTGTTTGTTCGACACTGTGAATGTATTAACTGAGTTCAAAGTTTAATGGCTAATAATGTCTAAAAACGGTCCCACATAGGACGGATATTAAGAATGTTATGATGTTATATTTTCATAATTTTACAAATTCACAAACTTATATTTACTACCTATTTTACACAATCAACAACGTCATATAAGTAATTTTCAATGAAATTTAGTTTTTTAATTTGCTAAGTACATTTTGTAAGTTAGTGAACTACACCATGGAATAGACGACAAAAAAATTCATACCCACTTTATGACTAGGGGAGGTACTTTAAAAAATTTTTTTTTTCAAAATTTTATTCTACTACTTTATCGGTGTGATTGATATGTAAACATATATCAAATAACAGCTTTCTCTTGCACTAAGAATCTCTGAGCGGCGGACAGACAGACAGATGGACGAACATGGCGAAACTATACGCGTTCCTTGTTGACTGCGGAACTCTGCAACCCCGACTACGTAAAGAATAATTAGCTGAAAAAAACAAGGTCTTTAATCCAAAGAATTTTGTTTCAGTAACGTTCACACTGAGAACACACCGTTCAATGTTTTTTCTTGATATCTACTAGCAAATGATGAATTAATGACATAACTTGATTGTCTCTTACTTTCGAGCTCGTAAGCAAACTCAAAGTCACTCAACGTGCAATGGTGAGGATTTCTCGGCGAAAGAAATTCGAAGAACGCTACTAACTAACAGTCAAGCATCATCTCGATAGCCACATAAATTTTATTGTTTTTCCCCCTTTCATATAATGCATTTCTCTGCATGTTTTACATGAATTGTAGAAACAATATGTTAAAAATTTTAACTTTATTTTTTTTTATTCCAACTATAATGCGTTTATTTTAAATCATCTAAATTAAATTATAATATGCACTTTTTTGCCTTGTTCTCTTCCTATATTGTAACACATAATCTGAAATAACAATGCAGTCATATGTTAGTTGGTATATATATCGCATTATCATTTGAAAGGTCACAAATCTGATTTTCGATAAATATGCAATATGTTTTTGTAAATAAATAAAACAGTTTCAAATATATTTTTAAATGTCAGTAACAAAATTTGATCCAAATAGAATTGTTCAATGACTAACGGCATTTTAAAGAAATAAGTAAAAAATTGAGTGATTATAGACTATTTATTATTTCTGGAAACACTGTATAATATTTAGTGGCCTGCTGTCAGCAATTTGAAATGTGTTAGGCGCTCGACAGTGGTCTTAGAATGTTATGGTGCGAAGCGAAATCGAAACAAACTATTCATTTACGGCGTTTTTAAGGTAAATTCATTATTTCATAATTTCAGATTTTATTCTATTAAATGTTAATCAATGGAAGAAACTGTTACTCAGCGGAATGTTAAAGTTGTCTACACTATGAGAAATTGGTCAGTTTAGAATAATAAGTATTTTTATATAATACTCCCGATAAAATTTTTGGCAGTTTTGTTTTTTTTTAATTATTAAATTTATACTATATATAATATACAAGCAAATATTACACTAATAATAATGAAAATAATACAAATTGTATCAAAATTTAACAATTTTAGGTGATAAATATGCTAGTCACATATGCAGAGAGAAAAAGTGAGACGATACCGCGAAAAATAAAAAAAATGATCCCAAAAATTTCAATATTATATAAAAAAAAATAAGCAGTAATCGAGAAATCCAAAACCAAAAAAATATTAGACTTATCAGAAACGGAAAAAGAAAAACAAAGAGATAAATGGAGACGACAGAAACGCCGACAAAAGGAAAAGAAATACAATAGTTTAGAAAGTTGTGCATCTACATCTTATAAGCAAATGGTTTCTAAAAACGCAAAACGAAAGAAGTTAAACGTTAAACGTCTTACTGAACAAATACAAAGCGTTCCTTAAAAGACTTCAAACATTATAAACTTTGTCACAGACAACAAGGAAGTAACTTTACAGACTCAAAAAAAAAGAATCATTATTTAGTAGACCTTAACAATGAGATGAAATATAGAAAAGAAATATTGGAAATAACTCTCAAGGAGTAGTCATTTAAGAAGTGCAAAAGCCAAATTAAAAAGGGTTTTTAAAAGTTTAGCTAATAACGAAAATATGATAAGTGCAAGAAAAGAAAATTATTTGTCAAAATTATTAGGATTGAGAGGGAAAATGAGAAACCGTAAATTTACTTTGAAAAATGATAAAATTAGTACAGAATTAATAAAAGTTTACTTACGTGACGATATAACTAGATGCATTTCTAGAAAAAGAGAATGCGGTATTGAAAGAGGATCAAAGAATAAAGAACAGATACGATATTTAACCAACACACTGGCCAATTTATATAAAATATATAAATCCGCGGGTGTAAAATAAAGTTTCTCAACGTTTTACAAATATAAAACCTTTCTCTATTTTCATTATGGGTATACAGAACAGAGGTACATACACGTGTGTAAAACACGTCACTTTCGAATTATTACTATTTGCTCTTCGTAAGAACAAATTATTGCTAAATTGCAAAACTGTGGAAGACGTCATGCCAAATAAAAGTTGTAATTTGAAGTCATACCAATGCATAATGAGTAAATTGGTGGTGCATGTAAGTACGAAAACTTGATTATCTCCTGGCAGAAGGCCAGTTGGATTCAAATACGGAGTGGATACACTGGGAATGTATTAACAATGAGTATAAATAAAGTATGAAAAATTTAAAACAGAACCACCATTTGTAAAGTTACAAAATGAATGTTTAAAGTATTGAGAAAAAGAGTTATTAAAACTTTGATTGAATATTTTGAAAACGATTTTTCAATCTTCAAAGAACACTGTTGCACTTGGAAACACAACAGCGAAAACAAAGGGTGTATTAATTCCTTAAATAGAAATGAAGCCCTAATTTTGTGTGATTTTTCAGAAAATTATAAAATAAACTAACCAATGATGCGCTTTGGTGCTTCTAAACAGCAAATATCGCTCCATACAGGTGATAAATATATTGTTTCACTGGTTTTATTAATATTTTGTTAATTCAAGACAAGGTTAATCAGAGAAAAATAAATATACACAAATTAATAGAAATTAATTTTAAGTATCTGAAAACATATTTTGGATGTGAAATTTATAAATCTGAGGATATAACCATGTACGAAAAGGAAATTTTTGAGGAAAGTGAAAACTGGACATCAAGTGTTTCTTCACTTATTTTATTGAAGAAAAAAAACGTCACGATGGATTCTAAAAACTTATGATTATTTTCTGAAATCGAATTCGTGTTTACCAATTAGACGAGCATTTTGTTTCGCTGGCATGTAGCGAAGAGTCACAGCTGATATTTCCTTTAGGAAACATAGAAAATAAAAATACGATTCAGTATAAACTAGTAGTCGTGTTACTACTTCAAATGAAGAGCACATGTCCGAGGGGGATAAAAATTATATCAAATCAAAGACAAACCAGTAATTACTCAATCTATAATAAATAAAAAAAATATCCAACAAAAAGGCTTAAAAACTACATTCATAACTATACAGTGTCACCTGCAAAATACATTCGTCACCATTTCGGTCAAAAATAGCGAAATATTAAAAAAACAATTTAGCGAAATATTAAAAAAGCGTTGAAAAAAACGATTTGTTTGAATTGTAGTGATGGTTATATATATTTTGATCATGTATGTATCGATTGTCTTGAACAATGAATAAGACTATACCTATTAGTTTACAATTTGTTAAAATTGCATAATTATAATTAATTTAATCCTGAGATCGGTGCCCGTATCTTTCCATTTAGTCATTTCATTTTTTCCACTGACTAATTGTCCTCTTGGAAAATATTAAAGAATTGGTATTTTTTTCATAAATCACTATTAATATGCATGTGTTTTGTATCTTTAATATAAATGCTGTTAATATCTTAAACAGTTTCGTTTTTTGATTGAATAGAAGGCATTGTTTATTGAAATGGTACTAAGTAAAATACGTTGCGAATTCACATATTTGTTAGTCAGAGGATATAAAAGCTGTCAAAACATCAATGTTAAATTGCATCAGCATGTTAAATATGTGTTTTTTGGTCATAAGTGCATGTAATAGTTAATAATATTACCAACACCTGTATAAACGTGTTACATCTATTTACTGTCTGATATGAGATTGTTACTCAGTGGAACATTTATATGCTTTAACCGATAGTAAGCGCATACTGTTAAATAATTCGCTTTAATAATCAAAAACTTCTATCTTATAAATAAAGTTTAATTATTGCAAAATAATAGACCACCAATAAATCCATAAATGCTACCCATTACAATTTTTTTTTCACTTAAAAAATCCGCCCATCTATATCCCACATATGTACAAAACAACGCCCGATCGCGAGCAAAAAAATTATCTGTTTAACCTTTGACTGCAAATACCATATATATGGTAATGACAGTAAAAATTTCAACTTTTAAAACTGAATAAGTCGATTACAAAACCTTATATTATATTAAAAACCTGTATACCTCAAATGCACTTCAAGAAATAAATCATAACAGAATATGTCGAACGAACCAGAAAAACATGAATACAAACTTAAAAATAATGCACCGCTGAAACGATGCAAATGAAATTGATTACGATGTTTTGCACGTTGATTAGCGGACGCCGGCGCAAGGCCACCTCGAACAGAGCGAGCTGGCCGTCTCGTCGTGTCGCCGCTCGTGTTGCCGTGGCCACATATGGCTGAGTCACACGCCCTCCTAACATCCTCCGTACGGGAAAAAAACAACGTGGTCGAACGCGCCTAGTGTCATTTGTCTAATTGGATTGTTTACGTTCGTATTGTAGTAGAGAAGTCGAAATGATCTAATCGACACGTACCTATCTAAGACATTTTGTTTCTTATATTAATTCGTTTCACCCGTTTTTTTATGTTTGTATTTCTGCTATGAAAGTATTTGACTGTTTATTTCAATATATTTTCGGCGGATTGTACCAAAAGAAAAAAACGCAATTCGTAATAGTGAACTGCAGAAATTGACATACTATCCATACATTATCTGGCGATTCTTACTCAGTTTAGCAATTAGCGTTTTCATCTTTTGATGCATTACGCCGTGTTTATTTTTTAAACAATGTTTTACTCCTTGTTTATGTTTTTATATTGGCCTTGAAATTATTTCTGGCAAATTGTCGAATACGTAAAACCTTAGTATAAGACAGGATATTGTAGGCCTATCTCTGGACAATGTGCCTCAAACGAAATAGCGTGCAGGGTGATGATCGCAGTTTATTAAACCTCTTTACTGTGAAGGGTACCGAACGATCCGAAGAATAAATTTCGTAAATATCCAAACAAAACAATGGTGAGTAGACCCCGCAAATTCTCAGAATAGTGTTGAGCGTTATTCACTAGTGGTATGAGTTTTTGCGAATGTTAGTTTATTTACAAACGGAAGTTTGTAAATAAACTAGCAGTTCTGCGGACCTTATGTGCCAACCTTTGCGTCCTCCAGGGCTATTGATGTTAGTCTTGTTTTTAAATCTTTTAAATTAAAATAGTACATCTTATTTTCAAGTGGATTTATTTTATGAGGGGGAATTTTCGAGAGACAGAAAATCTTGTTTATTTACGTTGGACGTGACATGTTTACGACTTGTTTGTTTCAAATGATTTGAGTACTTTCTGGAAGGCCAGCGGCTTGTATAAACAGTGAAGTGTGGCACGCTATAATCAAGTTTTAATTCTGCGATCATAGTGTTCATAATTCAAATGCAATGCAATGAACGACAAGCAGGTAATGGTTTCATAGAGATTTATTGTGAATCTGTACTCCTGAATATATGCCTTCTTCTGTTCTACGTATTTCCAATCATCTGATCTCAATTTTTGCGTTTCTGACGAGATCATTTCGTAACAGTAATTAAAAATACTTAACCAACTCATAAGTACATATATCTCCATTTTGAATTTATGTACCGCCTATAAAACTTCGTTAAAACCGCTATAGCAAACGTATCCAGCAGCGAACTTTATTTACCTACATGACGATAAACAATGCTGTTTTGTGTTCTGCAAATGTTTCATATCTGAGGCAGATCACAACTTCGTAAGACGTCGTGCACACTGTGCAATCATAATGTCATATTTTCTACTGGGAGAGATTTTTAAATACAGAGTATGAATACTTTGCTTCATTATAATAAATTAAACGAACAGTTGTATGTTACGTTACAAAAAAATATATTCAACTATTTTTTCATTTTATATTTACAAAACACTAGACATTAACGTAAATGTGATAACAGACATATGTAACAAATCTTAACGAAGACTTTACTAGCGGCGTGTGTATCATAATGTAATGATACTAAATGAGCAGGCACAATCACGTAAATATTTTCAGAGAAATTAAAATACCTACTTAAGGAGATATCTATTACTTTATAAGGCCATTAACAGCAAATGCATGAAAAACTAAACAATTCCGTTGCGATTTTGCAGACGGAGGCATGAAAATTTATATAATATTATCTGAAAAGGATCTTATCTTTTATTACCTAATTAACGCAATATTTATTGTGTTTACATGCCCTAAGATAACACCCGCAGGCGGAGAGCTATTTATGCCCCAGACTACGAATGGTTGCACCGGTTGCATTCAGCATATTATATGCAAGCGGGCCCATAACAGTTAATAATTATTGTTTTATGTGCACACGACAAGTGCTGTTAATGATATCTTTCTTATATTATAAGAGAGAGACGACTTTAAGACAAAATGTCTTATGAATCGTCGATTTGGAGGTCGACCTCAAAAATATGCCTACTTTATGCAGTTATTTGTAAAATGATGAATTACATACTATGCAGTTATTATTCATCATTTTTGTGATATTATTTTATGGAGACATTAGTTTGAGGATTAGGATAATTTTTTATGATTAAATAATATATCCAAAAAACAATTCCAGTTGCGATTTTTGAACAGCTTTTACAACAATGTAATGCTGAAAATCATCATAATCTTTTCAGTTTTTTTTCCTCGAAAACTCTTGTGTTACTGTTTTTGTAAAGAGATAATTCTATTGTGTATTTGTGATATATATTGAATAAATCTCGATATTTAAAATCATCGCAGTTATTTTATAAATGTTCTAACTGAAATTTCTAAGAGTTTTGACGTTCTGTTTTATGCATATATATCACAAAACAGTCATTTTTACAGTATAACAGGCAGTACGGAGTGATACAAATGGATTTTCATCAATTGGCATTTTTTTCAATATTAATTTTGTAGCATTTCGTATGCGAACAGGTAACATATAATGCTTTAGAATAAATAAATAAATTCGCATTTTGGATCGATTAAAAGGTAACATCAGCATTAATAATAAACCGAATTTATGCGAAAACAATTTTTTTTCAAACTATAATTGAATTTCAATAATTGTTTAAATTTTCTCTTTTCGAATTAAATGTCCAAAGCGTACTAACATGTTTCGCGGTGAATTGTTTTTAACGTCACTGACGCTGATCGTCTATACGTTTATAAAGCGGTTCTAACTGAAATTATTTTTCGAGAGCAGTTCTCAAAACGGCCATTTTATCACATGTCAGTTATCAGATATTGCCTTGACTTCGAACACAACTATGCTTCAGACCTGGGACAATTAGAAATGAATGTTAACCTTCAGTTTTTACAAAGACAGGCGCGAAACGTGGACGAAATCCATCAAATATTTTAAGACAAGCGGGTGGGTGTACAGTCAAAACGCAGTCCAAACAGTTAGTGAACATTTGTAACATATATTTATTTTTATTGTCAAATAGTTAACAATACTTTTCACGCACATGTCAATCGAATAACAAAGCAATCATAGGACAATCTATATAGGTTATGATTCTATAGATAAAACTTTTTCTTGATAAGGGGAGTTTTTGAAGGCTTTATTTATTTGAAAGACTCCGTTCATGTGTTAGCTTCGGATGACGAGTCATAGTTTTAATTATTGTCTGATTCTGTAACATTACAACCGTCATCTAACTATGAACTTCGCGTAATAATCTTAACGGTCATTAGAATCGAATTGAATTTTTTCGCATGCGTTACATTCTTGAAACGATCTCAGGATAATTCGTTCACAGAGTAATCTTTTAGATGATGTAATAGACCTGCACCGACCCTTTTTTTGTATTTCAACCCAAATTTAGTGGCATTTTCTTAAATTCGACTAGGAATGAGCTTCTTCATTTTATGCATTAGTTTTTCATCTTTTCCTTGTAGCCTGAAAAAAAAAAATTTGGGACCAAAAATGTTTGTCGTCGATTCTATACATTTTTAAATTAATGTGCTGCAATCATAGAGATTTTTAGTGTTGTACTAGAGCGGACAGTGGGGCCAAAATCGTAATACTTTTATATCTATGGCTAACAATTCACTTTTAACACGCTTAAACATAATTGAGCAACAAAGTTAATAATGGTGCGCAAGATTATAGTTTTTGTGTAGAAATATTGCCAATGTCCTAAGACTTTATTATTTAAATATTTTGTCTACAATGAACGAGTGGCAGTCTAATAGCTTTTATTTTTAAATATAGCGGTCGCGTTACGGTAAAATCAAGAATGTACGTACAAAATTATATTTCTTAGCTAAGCTTTTTCATTATATTGTTTTTGAAAAAAAAAATATATTCATGCTAGTAACTGTTACGAGAGATAAAAAGACTCAAGTGGGAGTCGGATTCGGGTGGAGAGGATTCCGTACTTAATAAATCATCGCATTACCCACTACGATTTATTGAAACTTGACCCAAATATGTTAATGGTAACAAAAAGAGTCATAAAACATAAAAAAGAAAGAAATTATTTCACTTTCTCCATGGATCTTCAAGGACTTCGGATTTTCATTTAGGATTTCCGGTAAATAATTTTTTTAAAAATGTTAAATCTCAGTGATGTTGAAAATAAAAGCGGAATGGTTAATTTTAATATAAAATATCATGTCTTTCAGACAATTCATTTTGAAATTATATTTCCCCTAAAACATCCGTTGAGTGAATATGATATTTTTACAAATTCTTTGATTTGTCTCCACAAATTAACCACTATAACTGGAATTCGTTTCTTTAACTTATACAGTCTTGCTTGGATAATCTAAATCTGTATACTTATAAAACTACAATTTTTCATCTAAGTTTGGATTCTAAGAAAAGAGACCACGACAGACGGACACGAGATTATATGCTATATTGTTATTCCGTTGCCTCGTCGTGTTTGTGGAACCCTAAAAAAAAATCGTTGTCGCAAAAGCGATGAAAGCTAAATCATTCCCGGCGAACGATAAGGCATAGAACGCGGAAAAAATCTACAGCTTATTGATTTTTCCACACCAAAAAAAAAGCAATTCCATTGGCGTTGTTCGATTCCGTTTAGAAAGCGTTGAAAAAAGTTCCATCGCCCGCGACCGTTTCGTGAACAATCCCCGAGCGGCGAGAGAGGCGACCGCCTTCTTCTATCCACAGCCTGATCTTTCCCTTTCGAATTCTATAGCGATGTAAATTATAGTCCGAGAGGTAGTCAGTCGGTCAGTCGACTGGAACTTGTCTTTTTCTTTTTAGGGTTCCGTACGTAAGACGAACGAAATTTGCATTTTGGATCGCGGCAACACTTTTGAGGGGAAAATTAAAATTATTAAAAAAAAATTTGCGTTCTGCACGGTGTAGCATAGACAACGAAAGGGCTTGTTGTGTGGGCCTCAAATACGCACACACTAGCGGACCCGTTAGACGTTGTCCCGGTTGAATGTTGGCTTGCCTAACATTAGCGGTTTCAGCAAACATTTTTTCTATGAAATTGTGTATAATAAGTGACATTAGACTTTGCGTTTGAACTATTTATCTTTTCGTGTCGTCACTGTGTGATTTGCTGTGGCCAAAAGCAAAATTTTGCAATTTTTTGAAGGTCTTTGGAAAGTATTCCACATCGTATCTATTGAAGCGCAGCGAACAGAAATTGATATGTCAATACAGCGCCAAGCTACGACGCAAGTGACCAACACATATTGATGCGTACGTCAAATAATGCAGAACTCAAAACACAGAGCCAGCTGTGATAGACAAACGTAACGATAAATTATTCTCTGTTAAATTATTCATGAATTTCTGAAAAGATTTTACCGGTCAGTTATTTTCAAAAATATTGGAGGGTAGTGGAGGGTGAAATTTTGGAGTTACGTGTACTGATATGTAAAAAAAAATAAATAAAAATTCCTAAAACCCGATCGCAGTGCCATCTATTGTATCAATTTCTAAATCTAATCCATTCAAGAGCATACTCAAACATTCAAAAAATTTCATCATAATCGGTACAGTAATTAAGGAGAAGTTCAGTGACACACGTACAAAATAATTATATATATAAAAATCATTGCTTATATAAAGTTACTTTTATTTAAGAAAATAAATAAAATATAACCATTTCCCTTTTATCCTGTCCAAGAACCTAACATTTTGTAAAAAACACAAAAATTATCTTCTTTATTTATAAATTACAGTAAGACCTATAAGAAGTCTGCGGTCCTAGAACAACGTAGTAAATTTCTCAATATTGTGGAAACAAATTATTTCTGCAATATCTCAAAGGAAGTGCCAAATTAAAAAAAAAACAAATGATAAATGACATATTCATCGTGCGGAACCCTCTCCACGCGAATCAAACTCGCACTTGTCCTATTTTTTTTTTATTTCGAATCTACTACGTCTACCGTCTAATGAAAAGTTAACTACTATACAGCGGACGGTGTGGGCCCGCGTGAAAAAACCGGTTAAGTGCGTGGGACACCGGCATTTTAATGTCGGACGTTGCGTTAAATTGAAATCACGATGCAAGTCTCCGCTGAACATTGGCTCATTCAGTGATCTTTTTCGACGGATCAGAAAATGTTAATTTATGCATAGCTAGCACTTCAGCCAGCGCGGTACGTACTATCGGAGCAAAACACGTTCGAGCCCTAATAATCCTGCAATTGTGAAGCACTTGTTCTGTGCTTCGAGAAGCAAATCGATTAGATGGTCCTTGATATATTAACACCGCATCATAAATGATTGTCCTTTTTAGCTCTTTTCAAGCTGCACCGCCCGTAGAGGCGCTTAGAGGCTTTTGTAGTGGCAGGATAAAACATAACGCGACAGCCAAACTGCCCAGTAAGAATTCGAATATTTTAAAGCAGAGCCAGAAATTTTATTTTGAGATTAGAAAACTTATTAAAAAAACATTGAATCACTTTGTATATTACTCGTATCGTGTCTTACTCCGAATTTTTGTTGTAATGATTTTGATTATTATTAAAAAAATAATAAACTACTATAGAAAATAAAAAAAAAGTATGGTATTAATAGGTGTAAATATTTTGTGTCAGAAGTATTACTTTCTAAATAAAATTAAAATTTAATCAAAATTATCGTATTATAGGTCTTTTATCTCCTTTTCTATGCCACGCATTTTCGTTTTATTGTAGAAAAATTGCACCGTCTGGCAGACAGGCACTAAGCATTATAATTATCTTATCACACATGCCGTTAATTTCTAATTTTATAAAGCTCTAATACGAGGTGTATCAGAATAAGAACCATTAAAAAAACCGTGTATCCAAAGATTCCCTATGACCTGATTCCAGATTCCTTATTCTATTTGATAAAACGGATTTTTTATATTCGTGCCAATACTCGTTATGGTTGTGAATCACTAAAATATACAGCACGATAGCAGATTTCTGTAATGTAGAGAAACTGGAAAAAAATACAGGTCACCGTGAACGCTGCAACATTTTTGAAGGAAACAGCTTATTACGCGTAATGCGAATAAGGCAGGAGTCGTTAACCGGCGCGGCGGGCCTCGTCCGTGACTCACCGCCGGTGCCCGAGGTCTGTCTGTCCGTCCGGCGCCCACGACTGTCGTTATTGTATTGCGTAGGTACTTACCTATCGTATTGCATAGGTATTTACCTACCGTATTGCGTAGATACTCACTTTTAGATTTTGTTGGCACGGTTTTTTGATGTATCTCAAAATCGACTTCATGATAAAATTAATAGCACCTTTTCGAATACACGACGAGTAGTAAATTTATTGTCAATTTTTAATAAATAAAATAGTATAAATTGTATGGTATTTGAAAATTAATTTTTGCTTTTCGTTTCAAGTAATGGCAAAGGCGCGGCATTAGAAAAATATAATGTATAATGACATATATATATGACATAAATAAAAAATATAAAAAGAAAAGGTAGTTTATGATGCAGGTAATCAAACTATCGAATAAAATCCTGTTGCCATTAGTAAGATAAAAATGAAATCAAATTTGTCTTAAAAAAATAAATATATATGTACAACGTGTCCCAAAATTCAACGATAAGCGGGCAACGACGGGTGGACCTGCCCATGACTACTCAAGAATAAAAAAAAAATATTTTTTATTTTTTTAAGAAAAAAATAAATAAAATTGAAATTTTCTGAAAATGTACACCCCTTATGATAATTTTAACTACCATCACCACAGTTTTCCAAATCTTTTTGAGTTTTTTTTTGTATTGTCAACATAAGTAGTATTGCTATGCACTACAACCCCTAAATATTCCAGAATGCTTGTAGTTTTTAAACAACAAACCCTCAAAATAATTTTTCTTCCTCAAATTTTATAAGAATTTTACTTATAGACTATTTTCAGTCATCATGGTGCAAAAAAAAAGTATGGACACAGGTATGGCAAGTCATTTTAAAAATTGGCGCAACTAACCAAGATTCTAAAATGTTAAAATATTCTAAGAAAATTAGTCACAAAAAAATGCGAAGATACTAAACAAAAACCTTTCATAAATTGTTGTTGCTAATTGTAATTATCTAATCACTTTGCGTGCCCATAAAGAGTTTTTTGTTGCAAATTCTTGGAATTTTATTGCGGCGTGTGCGCTGTTAGAGATTAGAAAAAGATAGAGAGTATACGTTAGAAAGATATAGATAGAGATCATACTATTGAGAAAGCTAAACAGATAGATGTTCGTTGTTGATTAGCAATAGAGCAGGTAGAAAAATTACTGTCCCCAGTACGCTCTGCTCCTTTTTTCAATTTTTAAAATGACTTGCCATACCTGTGTCCATTCTTTTTTTTGCACCATGATGAGTGAAAATAGTCTATAAGTAAAATTCTTATAAAATTTGAGGAAAAAAAATTATTTTGAGGGTTTGTTGTTTAAAAACTACAAACATTCTGGAATATTTAGGGGTTGTAGTGCATAGCAGCACTACTTAGGTTGACAATACAAAAAAAAAACCCAAAAATATTTGGAAAACTGTGGTGATGGTAGTTAAAACTATCATAAGGGGTGTACCTTTTCAGGAAATTTCAATTTTATTTATTTTTTTCGTAAAAAAAAAAGATAAAAAATGAGTCTCTTTTATTCTTGAATAGTCATGGGCAGGTCCACCCGTCGGTGCCCGCTTATCGTTGAATTTTGGGACATGTTGTATATCATAACATGCAGGGCGCACTATTTCTTCGAGAAAGAGTACAAAAGAGAAAATTAGTTTAAGAAAAATTTAAATTATGTGTCATTACACACGCGGTGCACTTAATATTTATTATATAGAGAAATAGTGCACCCCGCGAGACAGCCCAGATGCTGTCTTACGTTACATCATTCAGAAATGTTGCAACATAAGTGCAAAGCAAAAAATGCACTTGATTATCGAATGCTTGGACAATTAATCAAGTATTCGACAACCACTCGATATTTAATTAGACATAAGTTCATTCATTTCAATAATCATTCGTAGGGTGCACTGAAAATTTCTGGAATGAATAAGAAAAAAATACTACGAATAGTAAACGCAAAGTGAATTTATCGTTTCTCAAAATATTCTCCGTTAGCATAAATGCACATTTTCATACAGAGTAATCCAATTTTGAAAACATTTATGCCACTCCTTCCTGGCGACCTCGGAAACACGTTTTTCAGACTCTTCAACATCCTCTTCTGGTGATGAAAACCGTTGACCGCGTAATTGGTTCTTAATTATTGCGAACGAAAAAAACTCACAAAGTGCTAGGTTGGGATTGTATGCAAGATTACTCGTTAGTTTTACGTTTTTCTCCTTCAAAACTTATTTGTCTGTTTGGTCGTGTGAGAACTGGTATTGTCGTGGTTTAAAATGATACGACGTTTACGGTTATTTTTACGGAGTTCGTCAGTAACTTCCGCAAATAAATTGTCGTGTACCAATTACTATTTACGGTACGACAATTCGCCAAAGTAGCAGTAGCCACTGTCTAGTTTTAATAGAAAAAGAAACAATCACTCGCTTAGAGGCACTTTGCTTGCGCGCCACTTTGATTGGTTTCGGCTCATCTCGGTAGACCCATACCGTCAATTGGTGCTTTGTATTGGGGTCGTAGTAATAAATCTATGTTTCGCCACCTGCTACTATATCCCTATGTATGAATGACATTGCTTCAAGCAACGCGTAGTGTGGGATCCACTGCGAGAACAGCTTTTTAATACCCAAATGTTTCTGTTGGATTGATTGTATTTAAGTTATGCCTATGCCTAAAGATGGTTGAATATCATGGGACATCATGTGCCTGTCTGTTTTGATTGTACGAAGCTGAACATTGATGTTTTTGTTGTTCACAGCGATGGATGGCCGATCATTACGAAATTCATTACTGAGATTGACGCGATCACGTTTGATTTCTGTAAACCAGCTATAATTATTGGTATTGCATGGTGCTTCATCTCCAAAAGCAGTTCGACACAGAACAGTGCTCTGCTGAGCTATCAAGTTACAGTTAAAATCGTAAAAAATCATACTATGAAAATTTTCACGACTTAAATCCATAGTGATGAAGACACGCAATTTTTAAAATGACGCCGCAATGTAAAAACAATTGACAGTCAGATAAAATAAACTGTATTCTACAGTCAAAGAGTTCCGTTTTCAAATGTAGTAATTATTTTTAAATATTGTTCATGTAAGTGGCCAGTTCCAGAAACTTATAGTGCGTCCCATGTATATGGTAATGTTGTATTTTATTCGTTTTATGTTTGCTATAGCTTATTTCTCGTTCGAAAAATTCGACGAAAGGTAGCAAATTTTGAAAAACAACTGATTTTTAATCGTCCAAATAGTAGACAATCAAACGCATATTAAACATGGATAAATTCAGAAAAAAATGTCAATATAATTTAAATAAAATGTCTTGATATTTTAAGGTTATCTGTTTCAAAGAGCATTATTTCTTTGATAATTTTTGAGAAACAGCTATTCTATCGTATATTCCTCGTTTAACATACTGAAAATCATATTTGATATATAACTACTTTTAGGGTTCCCCATACAGAGGGTGTCAACAGCAAATTATCACTATGACCTGTCTGTCCGTTTGTCCTACCTTTAAAGAGCTATATCGTTTGATATATAGTTAATTAAAATTTTTATAGAACACATTTTAAGTTATTATGGCGGATATGTTAACTCAAAATAAAAAGTAAAATCTTAAGGATGGTCTCTGCAATAAACTAGCGTCAAACTTATTATAAATATAGTTCACGCTAAGCATTCTGAACTAATAGAAAAAAAGACATTTTTTTTAATGCATAATACATAAACACATAACAAAAAATGCAAATCTTGTGTGGTGGCAAGGAAGCCTCAATGTATGGTTCCGCATAATTCTTGGCCAGTTTTTACAATATCGTCTTCTAGTTATAGAATTTACAGAAGAATATTATTCTCGCGAGGTAAAAATTTTCGCAAATGTAAATGTTATATTTGCAAAAATTTTTAGCTTTACATTTTTTGTATTAGTGGATGAAGAAAAACTACCCATAATAAACTAACTATTTGTAAATCGGTCCTAGTACTACGTCGTTAAAAAACCGGCCAAGTACGTGTCGGGTGACGCGCAGCACAGGTTTACTTATAGTTGCCAGTCACATTATAAGCACTTAGAAGGAGGCTTTTTCTTTGATACTATGAACCCAATAATTGAGTTCACGGTTTAACGGTTAATAACCTCTAAAACGGGCCCACATGGGATGGATGTTGAGGATGTTATGAATTTATCATTCCATAATTTTACATTGTTTACAAACTTATCTTTATTACTATTTTACAAAACCAACAACGTCATCTAGGTAATTTTCATTGGAATTTTTACGAAATTATGCGTTTAACTTCTCCAAAATATATTTTATAAATTGCTCGAATATTACTCGTTGACTCGTAAAAGTCCACATACATAGCTGTGATAGTTTTCCTTTTAGCTTCGTAGTATGTGCTACTCTCGACTCTCACAAAAATTGACATTGAAATGTATTTCGCAAACAGATCCTTAAATCGAAAATGAGTTTCACCGGTCCGCAATGAGTTCGAATGAGCTATCTGACGATACCCCACGTCATGGGCCAGACGAGAAAAAAAAAATTCATTCCCACTTTACATAATTTCCTTTATAAAATATTCTTTCAATTAGATTTTTTTTAATCATTAATTGCTGTTAAAATTTTAATTAAATCAAGCAAGATTTTACAGATAACCTTGGATTAATTTATGTAGTAGCAATGTAATAATAATCTTCCCTTTAAGGCGAACGTCGGAAAATAATTTAAACCTAAGAAAGCTTGACCTATTTCATTTAGATGACGATGTTTTAACATTTTTTACCAATACAGAAAAAGTGATTCAATCATGTATTTTTTCTTAAAAATGATGGGTCGTACGTAAAACTACTTTTTAATATCAATGTCATAATCATTGTATTCACCTAGAATTTTCATTTCTCTCGAGGTATAGGTAAATGACCTTTTAAGCATCGTCTTTTTACTGACAACTGAGGGTATAATTTCTCTAAATACCGAGTGGCAGATTTTAAGATATCTTCAGTTATACGGAGTTGTTATAGTGTCAGGTCTTAATCAGCCCGCTATTGAGACACAGGTACAGCGTCACATTATTTTTATTACAAATCATGGAGCTTGAACCTGGAGTTCCCCATGCTGGAGCAGTGCAGCTCCAGGATTGCTAAAGACGGCTGCCGCTAAGGCGGTAAAGAAGTCCGTGACCAATGGCTTAATGTGCTTTCCGAGGCACTGAGCCATTGGTGTCATTTCGCTCAAGTTAAAAACTCGTTAATTTTTATTTACATAGTTCCATTATTGTTACAAAATTGTATCAGTTCGAACTGTTTTTGCGATCAACCTTTGTATACTCGCTCGCTTATCGCATTCTCGAACAGATAGTGCATAAAGTTTTCCATCCTTGTAGTCGGTCGAGATTAATCTTATTTTTGAGGAATGTACTTTAACAATCAGAAAAGTTAAAATCTTAGTTTCGGACTTAAAATCGTTAAACTTGTATTTTCATGCAGACCCTTAAATGATATTATTAAGTGGTTTTCTACAATATTTATTCATAATTTGCAATATCTTTCTAGAGGTTATATGCCGGCGCAAGGAGCGGCCCAGTCGCCAGAGGGCGCGGCAGAAGGGGCGCAACCGGCTCCTCCCACGCCACAGGCGGCACCACCACCGACATCGCCAGCTCCGAAGACTTGAGCAGACCTTGTCACATTCGTAAATCTGACTGATGGATGTATCATACTGCTACCCCCTCGATTGGAAGACATCTCTTTAATTATTCGGCATGTGACTTGTTCATGCCGAGTTTTAATGTGTGGAGTAATATATTTTAATATAAAATAAAACATGCCATAGGTATATTCATTCATATTAGTCCTATATTCTCATTCAGTTAAAGAAGTTGATCTTCATTAATATTTTAACTTACGAGTCAACATTTTAAATATTCAAAATAGACTTATAAGGTAACTCACTACACGTTTTCACGTAAGTGACGTGTTTATGGAAATTGTAATTTAGGAAATAAACCAGTTGATATATTACTCCACAACATTAGTGACCAAAAATACACCGATATGATGGATCATTAGATAAAGGGTTGTTAAAAAATCATTTCAGATGTAAGACTGATATAATGTTTATATAATATTGTCTATATAATTTATATTTTGTCATCGGTACAGTTGCTGTTTTGATTATGTAACTACAGAAATATATTACCTATTTATTTAAAGTAAACATTATTTTATATAAATTTTTTATATTTGTCTAGATCGAAGATATAGAAATAGAATTTTGATTACACGTGGAAACCAATAGATAATTAGGTAGTTTCATTTCAGTTTATATTTAGTTGTATTCAACAGGTACTTAGAAAAAATGTTTTAGACCATAATATTCGAAACCGATGAGGAAAAATGAACAAATAGACAAAAATATTATTCAGAAGTAAAACAGAAATTGTAATAATATATTTTAATTCACACAACTTATTTACCTCGCTGTAATATTTTAAGCCATGTTGCATTTCCGGTTTTTATTTTACCGAATTCATACTCAACTTTATGAAATAGATAATGAAAATAAAGCAAACACGTATCGATATTGATGCAACTTAATTAGTGATAAATATTTGTATAAATTCAGCCAGGATTGTATTAATCGTAACTAATTTAATAACTGCCGATAGGTATGTTAAATTATGCAGGTTATTTTATCTATTCGCTGTCAAGGGTGAGTAAATCGGTAATCCATTGATAACCTAAGTGTAATTCTACTCGGATAAAAAAACGGACTGATCGTTATATTGAACAATGTAGAATTGTAGTACGGTATAAGGAACTATTCATACGATCGGAATATAAAGCTCACTAGGCATGCAGATGCGGCGGCGGCGCAGGCGCGGCCGGCTCGCCCACAGGAAATTGTTCGTAGCGCTTGATTGTCCCTTCTCGTTTGTGACCTCTCTTCACCCCGCCGAACCAGTTCGCGTCGCAATCGTACTCCCTACATTGTGAGCACCGAATCGCAGATGAAATATTACTCCACGTCAGGCAAGTTTCGTATATTTATACTCTGAAGAGTATAACAGAATCACATTACGTACAATTTCATATCGAGTACGCTTTAAATGATCCATATTCATTTAGGCAACACAATAATAGCATTAGTTCTGATTAATCATGCACAAAGATAATTAGCAAGTTAATACAAAAATATTCTAGTCTGGAAAAACAATGATTTATGTGTGTATAAAGAGCCTATACACACATAAATCGTGTATTCGTGTAATCGTGATCGTAAAAATTGTTTTTCACATAAATTGTGTAAGACAATTCAAAATCTATATTGTAGAACTTTGTCACCTACTATTTATGATTATAGTTTAATAAGAAATTAATATACGTATGCTGTCCTTCATCTAGATCAATTTTCAACAGTACTAATACAAGAGTTTTAAAATAATCACACGAATAAAGTGTACGTTAAAATGGTAATTTAAGCAATCATTTAAGGTTCACCACAAATCCATTCGTTGTTTAAGATTTAGTTGTCAACTAGAAACTCTGTCATCAACATTCATCTGCTTATAGTCAAAGTAGCATTTTCACGCGGTTCCGCCCGCCTGCATAAAGAATCCAGGTTTTGATTGAGATTTTGAGGTTTTGATCTTTATTAATTCTTCGATTCTACACCTAATTCTGATTTCATTACCAATCCTAGATGATTTTGATTCTATTTGTGATTTCAATCACTCTCCTTATTCATCTAGTTCTCTGCGTCTCTTCCTTTTGCTGTCGCTTTTTCACTTTCAACCTCTGACTCCATACATCTTTCTCCTTCTCGTCTCTCTCTCTCTCTCTCTCTCTCAATCATTATTGTCTTTCCCAACCCTCTCCTTTTCCAAGCAAAGTGAATAAATAGCAGTTTAAGTAAGTGATATTTTTCCATTTAAAGTTTTGTTTTGCTCAAAGGTGCCTATTAAACCAATAATTTACTTGCAAACATTAAACCAACAAATTATATTATATACTACGCTGGGGAACAAATTAAGATGAATGCTCCAAAAATCCTTTATGTTTCATACGCTCGAGGGTACTTTAAAACCCAGGCTCTTCGTTCAGTATAGATCGGGTTAGGATCTAATGAATGCCATTCACAGAATTAACAGGGAAGATCCAGCATAGAAAATAGAGAAAGAAGAACATAGAAAATAGTGGGATGGAATATTGTCAAGCAACAATTGAAGCCTATCGAAGTAAATTAGATCGTACGAGCCATAACCACACGTTCACACCTAAGGAACTCTAATGACTGTTATTAGACTGTTAATAGCTTTCGTGGCTTCACCCAACATGCGTAGCTCGCTCGATGCTATAATCGTTGTTTGGCAATTCTCTGTCCACCTATTTCTATCTTCATGCTCATACTAAGCAAATAAACAAAAACTTAATGTCAAGTGTAAAAAAGGAAAAAAGCAAAGTTAACCCCATGCTAGAACATACACAATACACAAATCCAATTTATCTACATAGAGATTCTCTTATGTATGTCTTTCTGGTGAACTTGTATTCCTCCAAAATTCACAGCTTACCAATATGTATCGGTACATATGTTTTGTTAATGTTAAGTTATATGGGTTGTAGAAAATACAAAATTAACATAAATAATGATTTTTGAGCAGTAATTAAAATTTCACCTTAATAGTGAAGAATTAAATATTCTTATAGGTTTTGTAACCAGATGTAAAAAAAAAACAGGAACAAAATTCAAGGTTTCAAATTCAAAATATTTTTAATTCATAGGTCATCAAAAACGTTACAATTTCTTTACGAATTTACCCTTAACCACTCGTTCGGAAGGCAGTTTTCACTCAAGAGGAACGAGCAAGAAACTTAAGGGTAGCTTTTTTTTTTATTTGGACATACATAGCCAAAACAAATACGGAACCATTAAGAATAACACAGCCCAGTAAGAAGTCGAGCCGCTTATGTATCATGGATATTTGTCTTCTAAATATTCAGAAATTATATACCTAATACCCTTATTTACTGAGTGGTTACTAATAGTACTCTTAAAATTATATAAGGAAAAATCCTTCTAACCACAGGCAACCTATTGAACATACGCACGCAGGTCCCTCTAAATGAATTTGTGACTTTGCATAGTCGACTAAATTGTAAACGCAGTTTATTTTTATTTCTGGTACTGAGTTTATGTCGATCACTATTTATTTTAAATATTTCTAATTTATTGCATATAATAAAAATTTCATACATGAGAATGTTAGCGGTATCAACTGCAGAACCTTACCGACCACGATTTCGCAACAAATCGATGCATTTTATCATTTGTAGAGACAATAGTGTAGCTCCGCTCACACAAACATCGGTCTCACAGCCGATAACGGCTCTTGTCAGTGATTGGAGATAGCGTACAGAAATATCGCTGGTCTAACGCCCGCGTCACCACTCGAAGCTGTTTATCAGATATTCAGTCATTGCTATGCGACGGCCGACTCTAATCCAAGTTTTCCAGATCGTTCTGTACACGAAAGCGTTCGTAGACGCAGATTACCGAGTCTTAGTTTGGAAGCCATGATCACTATTTTATGGCCTCCCGCTTGTTAATCTCTTTATCCTCCATGCTATTCCTATACGCTATATTATGTGGGTAGTCTTAGTGATCGCCCGCTCGCTTTAATAACAAAAATGGTGAAGCATATAAAGAATTTAAAAATTTGGAAAATCCAAAAGTGCACGCCTCACCGCGGTCATTAACTTCTAAAATAAAAAAATTCAATAGAGTTTTTGATAATGAAATTTCAAAAAAAGATTTATCAAATTCAAATTTCGCGCCATTTCGTGAGATATTTATAATGACGCATGCGCTGATCTCAACTTTTCACATATGGCTTAAGGTTAATCTTCATTTGTAAATAAATATATATATACAAACACCACCTCAACGCTCCGCTTGTGAGGCGTGCAAAATTGAATAACCTAAAATTAACTACCAACGATTTCGTGTCAAATAGTCAGTGTCGTAATATACACACACACACACCTATATATATATATATGTACTAGTTGTTGCCCGCAACTTTGTTCGCATGCTGGTTATGAAATAACATGTTTGTAAAAGAAATGAAAGCTAACCCTTATTTTTTTCGTCGTTTTTCATCACCCATACAAAACTCTAGACGTCATGTCGTGGGGTCTTGGAAGCCACAATGTTTATAGCGAAATTTCTTCCTTTTCATGAAATTTATTGATTTAAAAAATAAGAAAATTACGAAAAATATTTTTTTTTTAAATGTATAGGTATGTGGGTACTATTTGCCCATCCATTTAGTAGATACCTATTTCATATTAAAGAGAAAAAAAATTGCTCTCTATCTAGTCCCTGGGTAATGTAACGTGATAAATTATGTCCTAAGTTAATCAGTAAAATACTGGTAATAAAATAGAAGAAGTTTTGTTCAATTCCTTCCATTAGTTTTTGAGTAACGCTTAAACAAACAAAAAATTTAAAAGCAGCTGTTTTGATGTCTGTATTACGTGTATATCACATACTTTATTTCAAAAAGTATTTAATTTACACATCATTTGGGTTACTTACGATTTTATTATATTTATTTTATGTATGTATACGTATGCGACACATTTTTATTATTTATTATATAATATATCCCGAAGCAGTACTTGGTACGCAATTAGCTCAACTCATACTATGTATGGTTACCGCAAGAATGATTGACAAAAATGGTACTATTTCTTATAGAATTTAAATCTGAACAATTTCTACTTTTAGCAATTTGGTATTTAATAAGAAAGTACACATGTTTTTAAAAATTCGAATGCAAAAAACGTTTCTTTAATTTTTCGTTGAAATATACACCAAAAGACAATAGTTCTATTATTTTCAACGGTATTAGATAATCGTGCGCGTCTTCGGGAGTTATTTTCAAGCGGAGTTGTTTTTTCGCACAAAACAGTTTCACTGCCAAGGTCCCGATATTCGCACGCGGGAGTTTCAGCACTTGGTTCACGGCCAAACGACGTCATACGCGTTTCAGAGATGAAATATTAGCAATAAACATAGTTCAAAAGTAAGGGGCACGTAAGAACGGGTATGAACGTGTTATGATAATGCACCGGCGCAAGTTTTGTACGTTTTATGGTTTATTTGTCTTTGTTTGTGACGTTGGGTCGTTTATTATACTCGATACTCGAAAAATCGTGACAATTGATAGCTATTTATCTTACTTTTTCTGAGAGGTATTAATACCATGCCCGCATTATTAAAGCTATACAGTTTCTTAATTTAAATCTAAAAATTATTACAACTATCACAATTCCAAATTATTTACACATTGTTCATATTCGATTGGTAGGTCTGATAGGTATGCAATAAGCGTGCATAACGATTTCATATTTATTAAGTAAACTATTTTTCTATCGAATTACGACAATCATGGTCAATATAATAACAACACCAAAAAAATTAAAAATCTATCAAATGTTAGATTTGACAAATAAAATATGAACTATCTGTCAAATCTTACGATTAACATTTACAAATTGCACTTTTTTTTGTGCGACCCAACATAAAAGAAAATTCCTTTAAATTAATATAGTCATGTCGTATAATTTATACATATAAGCGAAATACCATAAAAATGATTAACTAACTGATTAACTTATCATGAGATTTCCGAAACTGTAGGTCCGATTGATTTGAACTTTGAATAGTTACTTTTTTCAGGACGTAGGCGAATTTGAGAATTACTAAGACCGAATTTTAGGCAAATCCTATCTGAGAAAAAAAAAATACGAGATCTCTGAAACTATAGATCCGACTGACTTGATATTCAGATAGTTAATCTATTCGGTACTTAGACGCTTGCTAAGAATGGATTGCAGACAAATCCTATCCGAGAAAAAACTAATAATTTTAAGAGATTTCTGAAACTATAGGTCCGATTAACTTGAAATTTGGCATAGTTACTCTTTTCGGGATGTAGACACTCACTAAGAACGGATTTTAGGCAAATCCTATCCGAGAAAAAATAATAATATTACAAGATCTTCGAAACTATAGGTCAGATTAACTTGAAATTTGACATAGTTACTCTTTTCGGGATGTAGACGCTCACTAAGAACGGATTTTAGGCAAATCCTATCCGAGAAAAAATAATAATATTACAAGATCTTCGAAACTATAGGTCAGATTAACTTGAAATTTGACATAGTTACTCTTTTCGGGATGTAGACGCTCACTAAGAACGGATTTTAGGCAAATCCTATCCGAGAAAAAATAATAATATTACGATCTTCGAAACTATAGGTCAGATTAACTTGAAATTTGACATAGTTACTCTTTCGGGATGTAGACGCTCACTAAGAACGGATTTTAGGCAAATCCTATCCGAGAAAAAATAATAATATTACAAGATCTTCGAAACTATAGGTCAGATTAACTTGAAATTTGACATAGTTACTCTTTCGGGATGTAGACGCTCACTAAGAACGGATTTTAGGCAAATCCTATCCGAGAAAAAAATAATAATATTACAAGATCTTCGAAACTATAGGTCAGATTAACTTGAAATTTGACATAGTTACTCTTTTCGGGATGTAGACGCTCACTAAGAACGGATTTTAGGCAAATCCTATCCGAGAAAAAAATAATAATATTACAAGATCTTCGAAACTATAGGTCAGATTAACTTGAAATTTGACATAGTTACTCTTTTCGGGATGTAGACGCTCACTAAGAACGGGTTTTAGGCAAATCCTATCCGAGAAAAAAATAATAATATTACAAGATCTTCGAAACTATAGGTCAGATTAACTTGAAATTTGACATAGTTACTCTTTTCGGGATGTAGACGCTCACTAAGAACGGATTTTAGGCAAATCCTATCCGAGAAAAAATAATAATACAAGATCTTCGAAACTATAGGTCAGATTAACTTGAAATTTGACATAGTTACTCTTTTCGGGATGTAGACGCTCACTAAGAACGGATTTTAGGCAAATCCTATCCGAGAAAAAATAATAATATTACAAGATCTTCGAAACTATAGGTCAGATTAACTTGAAATTTGACATAGTTACTCTTTTCGGGATGTAGACGCTCACTAAGAACGGATTTTAGGCAAAATCCTATCCGAGAAAAAAATAATAATATTACAAGATCTTCGAAACTATAGGTCAGATTAACTTGAAATTTGACATAGTTACTCTTTTCGGGATGTAGACGTCACTAAGAACGGATTTTAGGCAAATCCTATCCGAGAAAAAAATAATAATATTACAAGATCTTCGAAACTATAGGTCAGATTAACTTGAAATTTGACATAGTTACTCTTTCGGGATGTAGACGCTCACTAAGAACGGATTTTAGGCAAATCCTATCCGAGAAAAAATAATAATATTACAAGATCTTCGAAACTATAGGTCAGATTAACTTGAAATTTGACATAGTTACTCTTTTCGGGATGTAGACGCTCACTAAGAACGGGTTTTAGGCAAATCCTATCCGAGAAAAAATAATAATATTACAAGATCTTCGAAACTATAGGTCAGATTAACTTGAAATTTGACATAGTTACTCTTTTCGGGATGTAGACGCTCACTAAGAACGGATTTTAGGCAAATCCTATCCGAGAAAAAATAATAATATTACAAGATCTTCGAAACTATAGGTCAGATTAACTTGAAATTTGACATAGTTACTCTTTCGGGATGTAGACGCTCACTAAGAACGGATTTTAGGCAAATCCTATCCGAGAAAAAAATAATAATATTACAAGATCTTCGAAACTATAGGTCAGATTAACTTGAAATTTGACATAGTTACTCTTTTCGGGATGTAGACGCTCACTAAGAACGGATTTTAGGCAAATCCTATCCGAGAAAAAAATAATAATATTACAAGATCTTCGAAACTATAGGTCAGATTAACTTGAAATTTGACATAGTTACTCTTTTCGGGATGTAGACGCTCACTAAGAACGGATTTTAGGCAAATCCTATCCGAGAAAAAAATAATAATATTACAAGATCTTCGAAACTATAGGTCAGATTAACTTGAAATTTGACATAGTTACTCTTTTCGGGATGTAGACGCTCACTAAGAACGGATTTTAGGCAAATCCTATCCGAGAAAAAATAATAATATTACAAGATCTTCGAAACTATAGGTCAGATTAACTTGAAATTTGACATAGTTACTCTTTTCGGGATGTAGACGCTCACTAAGAACGGGTTTTAGGCAAATCCTATCCGAGAAAAAATAATAATATTACAAGATCTTCGAAACTATAGGTCAGATTAACTTGAAATTTGACATAGTTACTCTTTTCGGGATGTAGACGCTCACTAAGAACGGATTTTAGGCAAATCCTATCCGAGAAAAAAATAATAATATTACAAGATCTTCGAAACTATAGGTCAGATTAACTTGAAATTTGACATAGTTACTCTTTTCGGGATGTAGACGCTCACTAAGAACGGATTTTAGGCAAATCCTATCCGAGAAAAAAATAATAATATTACAAGATCTTCGAAACTATAGGTCAGATTAACTTGAAATTTGACATAGTTACTCTTTTCGGGATGTAGACGCTCACTAAGAACGGATTTTAGGCAAATCCTATCCGAGAAAAAAATAATAATATTACAAGATCTTCGAAACTATAGGTCAGATTAACTTGAAATTTGACATAGTTACTCTTTTCGGGATGTAGACGCTCACTAAGAACGGATTTTAGGCAAATCCTATCCGAGAAAAAAATAATAATATTACAAGATCTTCGAAACTATAGGTCAGATTAACTTGAAATTTGACATAGTTACTCTTTTCGGGATGTAGACGCTCACTAAGAACGGATTTTAGGCAAATCCTATCCGAGAAAAAATAATAATATTACAAGATCTTCGAAACTATAGGTCAGATTAACTTGAAATTTGACATAGTTACTCTTTTCGGGATGTAGACGCTCACTAAGAACGGATTTTAGGCAAATCCTATCCGAGAAAAAATAATAATATTACAAGATCTTCGAAACTATAGGTCAGATTAACTTGAAATTTGACATAGTTACTCTTTTCGGGATGTAGACGCTCACTAAGAACGGATTTTAGGCAAATCCTATCCGAGAAAAAATAATAATATTACAAGATCTTCGAAACTATAGGTCAGATTAACTTGAAATTTGACATAGTTACTCTTTTCGGGATGTAGACGCTCACTAAGAACGGATTTTAGGCAAATCCTATCCGAGAAAAAATAATAATATTACAAGATCTTCGAAACTATAGGTCAGATTAACTTGAAATTTGACATAGTTACTCTTTTCGGGATGTAGACGCTCACTAAGAACGGATTTTAGGCAAATCCTATCCGAGAAAAAATAATAATATTACAAGATCTTCGAAACTATAGGTCAGATTAACTTGAAATTTGACATAGTTACTCTTTTCGGGATGTAGACGCTCACTAAGAACGGATTTTAGGCAAATCCTATCCGAGAAAAAATAATAATATTACAAGATCTTCGAAACTATAGGTCAGATTAACTTGAAATTTGACATAGTTACTCTTTTCGGGATGTAGACGCTCACTAAGAACGGATTTTAGGCAAATCCTATCCGAGAAAAAATAATAATATTACAAGATCTTCGAAACTATAGGTCAGATTAACTTGAAATTTGACATAGTTACTCTTTTCGGGATGTAGACGCTCACTAAGAACGGATTTTAGGCAAATCCTATCCGAGAAAAAATAATAATATTACAAGATCTTCGAAACTATAGGTCAGATTAACTTGAAATTTGACATAGTTACTCTTTTCGGGATGTAGACGCTCACTAAGAACGGATTTTAGGCAAATCCTATCCGAGAAAAAATAATAATATTACAAGATCTTCGAAACTATAGGTCAGATTAACTTGAAATTTGACATAGTTACTCTTTTCGGGATGTAGACGCTCACTAAGAACGGATTTTAGGCAAATCCTATCCGAGAAAAAATAATAATATTACAAGATCTTCGAAACTATAGGTCAGATTAACTTGAAATTTGACATAGTTACTCTTTTCGGGATGTAGACGCTCACTAAGAACGGATTTTAGGCAAATCCTATCCGAGAAAAAATAATAATATTACAAGATCTTCGAAACTATAGGTCAGATTAACTTGAAATTTGACATAGTTACTCTTTTCGGGATGTAGACGCTCACTAAGAACGGATTTTAGGCAAATCCTATCCGAGAAAAAATAATAATATTACAAGATCTTCGAAACTATAGGTCAGATTAACTTGAAATTTGACATAGTTACTCTTTTCGGGATGTAGACGCTCACTAAGAACGGATTTTAGGCAAATCCTATCCGAGAAAAAATAATAATATTACAAGATCTTCGAAACTATAGGTCAGATTAACTTGAAATTTGACATAGTTACTCTTTTCGGGATGTAGACGCTCACTAAGAACGGATTTTAGGCAAATCCTATCCGAGAAAAAATAATAATATTACAAGATCTTCGAAACTATAGGTCAGATTAACTTGAAATTTGACATAGTTACTCTTTTCGGGATGTAGACGCTCACTAAGAACGGATTTTAGGCAAATCCTATCCGAGAAAAAATAATAATATTACAAGATCTTCGAAACTATAGGTCAGATTAACTTGAAATTTGACATAGTTACTCTTTTCGGGATGTAGACGCTCACTAAGAACGGATTTTAGGCAAATCCTATCCGAGAAAAAATAATAATATTACAAGATCTTCGAAACTATAGGTCAGATTAACTTGAAATTTGACATAGTTACTCTTTTCGGGATGTAGACGCTCACTAAGAACGGATTTTAGGCAAATCCTATCCGAGAAAAAATAATAATATTACAAGATCTTCGAAACTATAGGTCAGATTAACTTGAAATTTGACATAGTTACTCTTTTCGGGATGTAGACGCTCACTAAGAACGGATTTTAGGCAAATCCTATCCGAGAAAAATAATAATATTACAAGATCTTCGAAACTATAGGTCAGATTAACTTGAAATTTGACATAGTTACTCTTTTCGGGATGTAGACGCTCACTAAGAACGGATTTTAGGCAAATCCTATCCGAGAAAAAATAATAATATTACAAGATCTTCGAAACTATAGGTCAGATTAACTTGAAATTTGACATAGTTACTCTTTTCGGGATGTAGACGCTCACTAAGAACGGATTTTAGGCAAATCCTATCCGAGAAAAAATAATAATATTAGATCTTCGAAACTATAGGTCAGATTAACTTGAAATTTGACATAGTTACTCTTTTCGGGATGTAGACGCTCACTAAGAACGGATTTTAGGCAAATCCTATCCGAGAAAAAATAATAATATTACAAGATCTTCGAAACTATAGGTCAGATTAACTTGAAATTTGACATAGTTACTCTTTCGGGATGTAGACGCTCACTAAGAACGGATTTTAGGCAAATCCTATCCGAGAAAAAATAATAATATTACAAGATCTTCGAAACTATAGGTCAGATTAACTTGAAATTTGACATAGTTACTCTTTTCGGGATGTAGACGCTCACTAAGAACGGGTTTTAGGCAAATCCTATCCGAGAAAAAATAATAATATTACAAGATCTTCGAAACTATAGGTCAGATTAACTTGAAATTTGACATAGTTACTCTTTTCGGGATGTAGACGCTCACTAAGAACGGATTTTAGGCAAATCCTATCCGAGAAAAAATAATAATATTACAAGATCTTCGAAACTATAGGTCAGATTAACTTGAAATTTGACATAGTTACTCTTTTCGGGATGTAGACGCTCACTAAGAACGGATTTTAGGCAAATCCTATCCGAGAAAAAAATAATAATATTACAAGATCTTCGAAACTATAGGTCAGATTAACTTGAAATTTGACATAGTTACTCTTTTCGGGATGTAGACGCTCACTAAGAACGGATTTTAGGCAAATCCTATCCGAGAAAAAAATAATAATATTACGAGATCTTCGAAACTATAGGTCAGATTAACTTGAAATTTGACATAGTTACTCTTTTCGGGATGTAGACGCTCACTAAGAACGGATTTTAGGCAAATCCTATCCGAGAAAAAAATAATAATATTACAAGATCTTCGAAACTATAGGTCAGATTAACTTGAAATTTGACATAGTTACTCTTTTCGGGATGTAGACGCTCACTAAGAACGGATTTTAGGCAAATCCTATCCGAGAAAAAATAATAATATTACAAGATCTTCGAAACTATAGGTCAGATTAACTTGAAATTTGACATAGTTACTCTTTTCGGGATGTAGACGCTCACTAAGAACGGATTTTAGGCAAATCCTATCCGAGAAAAAATAATAATATTACAAGATCTTCGAAACTATAGGTCAGATTAACTTGAAATTTGACATAGTTACTCTTTTCGGGATGTAGACGCTCACTAAGAACGGGTTTTAGGCAAATCCTATCCGAGAAAAAATAATAATATTACAAGATCTTCGAAACTATAGGTCAGATTAACTTGAAATTTGACATAGTTACTCTTTTCGGATGTAGACGCTCACTAAGAACGGATTTTAGGCAAATCCTATCCGAGAAAAATAATAATATTACAAGATCTTCGAAACTATAGGTCAGATTAACTTGAAATTTGACATAGTTACTCTTTTCGGGATGTAGACGCTCACTAAGAACGGATTTTAGGCAAATCCTATCCGAGAAAAAAATAATAATATTACAAGATCTTCGAAACTATAGGTCAGATTAACTTGAAATTTGACATAGTTACTCTTTTCGGGATGTAGACGCTCACTAAGAACGGATTTTAGGCAAATCCTATCCGAGAAAATAATAATATTACGAGATCTTCGAAACTATAGGTCAGATTAACTTGAAATTTGACATAGTTACTCTTTCGGGATGTAGACGCTCACTAAGAACGGATTTTAGGCAAATCCTATCCGAGAAAAAATAATAATATTACAAGATCTTCGAAACTATAGGTCAGATTAACTTGAAATTTGACATAGTTACTCTTTTCGGGATGTAGACGCTCACTAAGAACGGATTTTAGGCAAATCCTATCCGAGAAAAATAATAATATTACAAGATCTTCGAAACTATAGGTCAGATTAACTTGAAATTTGACATAGTTACTCTTTCGGGATGTAGACGCTCACTAAGAACGGATTTTAGGCAAATCCTATCCGAGAAAAAATAATAATATTACAAGATCTTCGAAACTATAGGTCAGATTAACTTGAAATTTGACATAGTTACTCTTTTCGGGATGTAGACGCTCACTAAGAACGGATTTTAGGCAAATCCTATCCGAGAAAAAAATAATAATATTACAAGATCTTCGAAACTATAGGTCAGATTAACTTGAAATTTGACATAGTTACTCTTTTCCGGATGTAGACGCTCACTAAGAACGGGTTTTAGGCAAATCCTATCCGAGAAAAAAATAATAATATTACAAGATCTTCGAAACTATAGGTCAGATTAACTTGAAATTTGACATAGTTACTATTTCGTAATGTAGAAGCTCACTGAGGACGCGATTAGCGCAGATCCTATTAAAAAAAAAATCATAATTTTATGTCTACGCGGCCGAAACCGCGGGCAAACGCTAGTCATATATACCTGAGTTGTTACAAAAGGAAAAATGCAATGCGTAAACGTTAACTGGAATATTTGACAGACCGTCCACCCATTTATCTGTCAAATCACATTTTTCACTTTACGATTTGAGTTTTTATTTTTGTGCAATTCACCGATAATATTGTATACCTTTATCTTTCTATAGAAATGCCATCGTCCAAGCCTACCACAGCATAAATCGATACGCCATTCATGCGATTCCATTATTCTCGTCCTTACCGGTGGCATTCCATTAAACTTTATCGATTTGTCTATTTATGGCCTCGCCGACTGTAGTAACGTCGCTGTGTTTAATAAAGCAAACGGACTGCGCACGTGCTCAGTGATGACGGCCGATGTTCGGGGAAGTCGTTCGCAACTCGAAACGATTCCGACGATTCGAATATAGGAGACCGATAAAATCAGTTTTTTACGGGCTAGGTCTCGTTGTAAACCAGCCTCTCTATTGTACAGTATCGATAAAACGAACGATGTAAATTTATATTGTTGTCGTGCCTGGCGCAGCGAGTTGGTGAATAGCTTCATACACAAACGGAATAGAGACCTTTTGTTTGTGAAGTTTCCGTTTGTAGCTTAGGTAGGCTATAGATCTTAAACTTCTATGCATGAAGCTACATGTTATTGCACATGAACAAACAAAAATGAATTTTACTAGAACGTTACTTGTAGAATATTGTTTTGTGGTTTCAAATTAATTTTAATTTATAAAATGTACATATTATTTCGTAAATTGTACTCTCGTACCAAATAGCAATACAGAATACAGGGAATGAAAATCGTAAAGAACCATTCTATGATAATTGTACAAACGGATATAACCTGTATTGGAAGCCATTAATGCTGTTAAAAAATTATTACAAGTCGAAACGTAAAGCTTGCAGGTGTCTCCTACATTTAATTGATTTATGAATATATTTTTTTTCAATCAATTCAATCTGTTCAGTGCACATAATAATGCGATAAATACTTAGGA
The DNA here is from genome assembly GCA_005406025.1 of Eumeta japonica. NCBI lineage: Eukaryota > Metazoa > Arthropoda > Insecta > Lepidoptera > Psychidae > Eumeta > Eumeta japonica. The sequence goes on from BGZK01000532.1 coordinate 279,700, forward strand.
ATCGGGTCAACTGTACCAGCATTTATGATTTATTAGGGCAAGGAAATTTCGTACCAGCTTCCCGATATCGAACGAGCCCGTCGCGCGGAAGTAACTGCGGCTGATTTATAGGGCTTCGTAATGCCGTCGCCCGCCGGCCAAGGTCGAGAAGGGCCGGGGTCGGTATAAATACTGGAACAGCTGGCGTCGGGGAGAGGGCCTAAATCTCCAAGGTCGCAGATCAATGTACAAGCTTGTCACGTAATACGAGTTGTACCGGAATGCTAGCGGCACCCTAGGGACTCGGGCGCTAGGGGGCGTTTTGACTGTCGTTCTGACTACTACTGACGTTCTGACTGTCGCTGTACTGTCATCTCAATATACTTATATGTGTGAGGTTTTTAATTAGCTCGTTGCTGAGGCGTACCCTTACACAATTCCTTTATTAAAGACTAGATTTCGCCCGCTATTCTACCCGAGTGGGCATAAAATGAACTCGCCTTTTATATCGACCGATCACGCTGTCAATAATGATCCCGAGCTCGGTCCTACTCTCGATTCCGATCCTGGACTTGATCTGTAAATCTCGGTTCTGCCTTCGATTCGATTCCTTTGAAACTATTCCAGAGGAACTCATACTTTTACATCAAAAACACACGTACGACCATTATATTTTTTATCATGAAACGATCACGCTCACTCTCATCCAGCTTGGACCTTCGATCTCGGATTTCCGTTGTACTTGACCCTCTACTTGACCTTCTACATTGTTACCAATAACCGATCGGTGTAATGAACTAAGAGCAGTATCCTATGTCCTTTTCTGTACCTACCACTGACAAAGTGTATGTAAAATTTCACGATGGTCGGTCTAGTAGTTATAATTTGAAGGCGTACACACAAAGTCACTTTTGAATTTACAATATTGGTTATAGGATCGAGGATCTTAGCACGTAAGCCCCCTGCGACGGCGGCGCGCACGACCGACGGCTTAACGTGTTCTCCAAGGCACGGGGCGAGTAATTAATATCGATCGGTAAACGATCGATAAACCGCGAACATTAGTCGAAAATTCGTCAGTGATTCGCCCACGGTCGGTCTTAACCACTGAGCCACCACTGCACTTTCAACAATGAAAACGCTCACTATATCTACACATTTAGCAAATAAATGTGTACACATAATTATATGGTGTTCCCATTGTCCTTCAAAAGAACCAGTGAGGCTGGCCGGCTGCCGCTTTGCATTCGTACCAAGAGGCAGATTCGTAAAGCAAAATTCAGACTTCGGGCGAATTTATCGATGCCCTTTCAACTTAAGTCAAATCGAAAATGACTTATTTCAGTGAGGTCCGAGCCTCTCGACCAGAACTGAAAGTATTTAGTGAGGGATATGCGTCGGCAACGGGGTGATTATGACTTGATAAAACAACAACAAAAATAACAATAGCAATAACAACGACTCTGCTTACCCACTAAGCAAAGATATCGTTATATTAAATGCAATCAGGATTCCTACATGAAATTCGGCAAAATGACTTGATTTTTGGTTTATGTATATACGCATATTTCGATATTTATTTTTACGTATACCATAAATTCGCCTGTTAGTACATACTTTGAACAGTACATTTATCTATATTCATCTACGTAATTCAATGTGAACATTCTCTATAAGTTGAATTCAACTGAGCCAATCGAAATAAACATCAAAGAAAAATCGCAGCAGACTCGAATCGAATAGCGTAAACAAGTACGAACGTAGACATGGTTGTATTATTTTTAATGCTGTTGAGTGCTGCAAAAATGTTTTGTTGAATTAAAAAAAGTTTAAACTAGTAGTAAACAAGTCAATAAATTGTGCTAACCCAAAGGACATTATTTAAATCTATTTTGGCTTAATGCAAATGCAATTACGAATCTTGCTTGGGATTACAGCAAATGTTTATAGTAAATTACTGTAACAGCAGAATTATCTAATCATTTAAACCAAATAATTTAAAAACCAATTTTTTGAATTAGGTCCCCAGCGCCCATTAGAAATATTAGCAAACGTCGACGCTGTCCTACGGCGGTACATCATGTGTGTTAATAAAAATGCATATAAAGAAAAAGAGGTGTTGAGTTCCACCTATAACAATATGATCGGTTTGCTGATAAATCGTTGTTTTAAATCCATATTAATTGCAATATTAACTCTTTTGTAACATAATCGAAATAAAATGTCTCCACGTTTTGTATTGCATTTTATTTATTATAAAACAATCGATATTGACCCGACGAACATGGATACTATGACAATCCGATAACAGTGCGAAGAAAATTTATGGGCGAATGGAAATGTTATTTGGCTCGGAGTGCCGAAGCACGAAAATAATCGTGAGCCTACGTTTAGAGCGGGCGCGGGCACGCCGGGGCGGGGGCGCGGCGGGGGGGATGGATTCACCTCGTCAGTTATGCAACGAAAGAGCGAAAAAATAACAAACTTGACATTGCCCACGGCGGCATGGCGTCGGTCTGACTGCCATCTTGGATTGAAGCCAGGGCGGGCCCGTCTGTGACGACTGGCAACACGCTAATTATAAAGAAGTCTTACGATCACTCCGATTGGCTTGTTAATAATTATTTTCTTTCTCGTGACAGTTTTAGTTCACAGCAGTTACAAAATATTCGTTCATAATGTAGTTTTTTACTTATAGTTTCGGTCGAATGTTAAGTTTACGTATTTATTCGTGGATATTGTAATTCAGATAAAATTCCTTACACGTTAACGAATAGTGAAAAAAATAATTAAGTATTTAAAGAATTAAAAGTTTCATAAAATAGTGAAACCAAGTCTAGGATGGTATTCCATTTTGGGCCTTAGAAATCCTGTCGTTGATGTTGATCTAGGGATCAAATATTTTATAAAAAAATATATATGTATTTTACTATTTTTGGTCAAAATATGTGATTGGTTAGTATTCTATATACAGAGAAACAAAATCTTATACATAATAGTTAATATTTATTCATCTTTTTTTACCAATGATTTTGAGAGTATCATCATTCGTGTTCTGTATCTCACTACTAGATTTGGTTTATCCCATGACATGCCATTGAATTTTGTAATAATTTCATTAAACCGTTTTTCTTAGAGTGTGTATCGTAATTGATGTTTATAGCACATAGATGACATCATTACCTGATCCTTTACAGCATCACGTCATAAGTCCCAAAATCTTCGAGAAATATGATATACTTTATCTCTACTAATCGGTAATCAAAGCATAACATCCATGAGGAGGCACAGATGAGGTGATCCAATTATCACTTGTAGAAATCGTAAAGTTTTATCATGTGTTTAATATTTTGATTGTATTTTAGCACAATTAGATACATATCATATAATAATATAGCGTTTATATATAGAAATCATGTCAATCTTGAAAAAATATTTTAAATTAAAAGCTGCAGAATTCTTTTAGAACCATCAGTCAAGGTCGGATACAACCTTCGAGTCAGGGGGTCACACATACGAGGTCCAGTCAAGACTAGCTCTGATTCGATTACAATACTAGGACAAAAACCCAGTATAGGAGGTGTCGTGACACCTATGCCTCCTCCTGGATTCGCCTTTCCCTTCAACGACAGAAGTAAACAACATTTGTATAACAAGTAAGAGTCAAAATAACTAACGTCGAATATATGAAAATAAAGCCGAATACAAGGAAATCAAGTCCAAAGTCTTCAGAAAAGAGATAAACTCATGCCAAACGGAAATTGAATATCCGGTCGCTTCACTCTGAAACAAGGTCATATTGTGACTAATCTGCGGCGTTTGAAAATATTTCAAAAAGCCGTGGAGTACCAGTGGTATTTTAGGATATGTTAAAGTTCTGGACACCCTGTGACATTTTATGGCGTGACACTGGACACACTTGACACTTGAGTTAGTGAGACTTAAATGCTTACCCCTTACCCTGCCTTTTCCTGTATCATAGCCCCCGGTTAGCGGTATCAAGGTAGTGCGAGAAGAGTTTCACATAACCGACAGCAAAATATGACAGGGTTGTGATGATATCGTCTTTCTCATCTCAACATATAAAGCACGATCCCTCTTCATAAGGATATACACATATTTTGTCTTTCAACTATGTGAACCTTAAAATCCCTTATTGTTTTCCTTAATAATTTCCAACGTATAGGATCGTCACCATTCTTGTCCTCAGGTTTTATTTCGAGATTCGATGCCTGGACGCTATACTCAGATCTTGTTTTTTTGCTATGGTAATTAACAATAAGGTAATCCGTTTTTTATTTATAGTGATGTTTTCGCCAAATATGCATTCTTGGATTTCCAAGTGAATGCCTGCGAGCATTAGTTTGTAAGGGCTTTTTTTCTTATTTCAATTTTTTAATCTAACTAAAAATAGTTAGAACTTCAGCTGCAACTTGATAGAGAAGAAAAATTGGGAATTCAAAGCAGATTATTCAAGATTCGGCTTAAGAATAAGGAGATTAAAATAAATTTATTCATTCAATAAAATTATTTGTCTAGGATATACATCAGACATATAGTCGTACTCATCTAAAGTTCATCGACTAGCTACTGAGATAATAAAATTCGCGTATTATGACGTGTTCGTGTGAACTCTTGCGTCATAATCTTTTGTAAGTTAAGTGGAAATCTCCATACTCCAGTAATGCACTTTGCTGTTTATTTTGAATGCACTCGCTCAACTACGAATCAGATTTACTGCAATAGAACAAAGAATATTGCTGCAGTCAAAACAAAAAAAAAGAGTCCTATAAAGAAAAAAAAACAAGCAATGCTATAATAAACTATAGATAATCAAAGGGAACTAACTAAATTTTGGCTTTAAGCTTTGGTCGACTTGCCCTTGATAATTCTGGCGATGCTGGTGATTATTAGCTGTTATATAAACCGTTGATAATGAAGTACAAAGCGATAGTTGTACACATAATACACGTACTATATAAAATATCTATGCAGTATAAAGACCTTTTCGAGCGGTGCTGGTCCACTGGTTAAAACGTCGCCTTCGAACAGCAAGATATCGGTTTCGATCCCGATCATAGCCCAAATGATGTATGATTTTTAACTTAGACATGTCAGACCACCCGCTCCGTACCTCGAAGAGCACGTTCAGATCGGTCAAGAGTGTTGTCACCGCATCCTTGACGACGTCTGCTAGCAGCTGCTGACCTGCACTGGGCCAGCGTGAAGTGTCCGAGATCATCCATCTGAAATAAAAATATCGTCGGAGGATATGTTTCAACTGTGGAGTGATTGGAACTTGTCTCAACAATAATGTCATAAGAGCCACATAAGAGAACTTATGATGGAGTTGGCGTTCGACTGGAATAGACGTTTTCCTTATTTCAGTGTACAGGAAAAGTTCGGATGCTCGCGTCATTTTGTTGTATTATCGGCTACGTTACCTGGGTGACATTCACGACTTATGTCAATACATAAGTCGTGAATGTCACGACTTATGTATTAACCTGACCAGATCTCAATAGATCAGGTAATTACTTCCAAGTAATTCAACTTTCTTCAAACACTTATATATGTATAATTAGCCTTTATTGACACTCCTTAGTAACTTGTATAACTACTAAACAATCGTATATTATAGTAATGGAAACGACTATACAGAGGTAGCGAAACCAAAAATGTGTATTTAATTTTTTAGATACTCTGTGCATAAGAAAGACTGCAGCGACGGCGGCGGCGGTGGCGCGGGCGCAGCGGTGCTGGAGGCGCAAGAGATATAACGAGTTTTTATATTGGATATAAACTGTGTGATCCGTGAGCGCGGGTGTCGGTCTGAGCGAAAGGAGGGACATGTTGTGTCCTTGAAAAACGCAAAGACCAGTATTCCGCAAGACGTATTTAAAGATTTCCTATATCATTGGTATTTCAAAGCTAGTTGAGATTCTTTTGTATATTATTAGCTCGTTTTGTTAGCTGTTTAGGTACATATTTTTAATTAGTTTTAAAATAAAATTCTCGATGAGCTTGAAGATTTGAAACTTTATGCATGTTTTAGAACTAGATGACGTTGAAATATTATTAACGCGCTTTCTATCGTGTCTGTTTGTCTGTTTGCACATTCGGTATAAATTTTACAATAGGTTACGAATCGAAAAATTTAATTTTAAAAGAAAGAAAGTGGAAAACAGGAAAAAATATTAAAAACTTAGAAAATTATTATTTCAATCATTTATATCGCACCACGTTTTTGAAACTTACTTAAAATGTATAAAATAATCACTTTTAGCTCCATAACAATTATTTTTATTTTTTTATAGTATAATGGAGGGCTAAGGCGCAGACAAGACGTCACAGGGTTGTTGGTCACCGCCGCCTATGGATAGTGGCAACTCAGAGGAGTTACCAATGCTTTGCCGGCGTTTTGGGAGAGAATGGGATCCAATAGAGGAGGATCATGTCGATGGAAGGGGAAAGGGAAGAGTGGGCCATCGGACTATCTTGATTAATCTAATCACTAAAGAAAAATACACATGTTCAGTATAACATGTGGCAATAAGTCACCCGGAGGGGAAATATAACGACTTCAGTTTTTGTTAACACTCAATTTCGATCTCCATCTAATTTGCGTACGTAGGTTATATAGGTATAAAAATCGATTCATAAGGGGTAAAATCTAAAAATATTTAAATAATTATTCTGTTTAAATGGATTTAATTGAATCATTTCTTTAGGATTGCATAATCAACTAGGGACCTTTACAATTGGAATTTATAAGTTTGTATGTTTATCTAGATTTAATGTTTGTATTTGACTTTTATTCAAGTGAAATATATTAACTTTTAGATGTTTCCTGACGTATAGATAACAAAAATAAAAGCGGTTTGAGATAAAAGTTTTGAAAACCCCTTACGATGAAAAGTGCATTTATAAAATTACATTTAGTCGTTGAGTGGGATAGTTTTCTTAAAACGAATCAAAAGTTTGTTTTAAGAATTAGGAATCGCTAGCTGGGGAAGAGATATTCTCGAAAAGAGACCACCGAAGAATCTGAAAACCGACATGGCAGCATCAGGTGCTCCTTTAACTCAATCTGCACCTTAATAGGTACAGATTGGCTACGTCAAAAGGGTCGAGGGTAAGGGTTAGTTACGGATGGTCTAAGACCGCTCGTCGTAAAAATCCACGGGGGAAGTTTTGCTCAACAGTGGAAAACCTTGAAAACCGCTGAAACACCGTCGTGAAAGGTAGATTTCCAAAATAAGTTTAATGCTGCCTCCCGAAAATGACAAAAATCTGACTGTGATTGCAACGTCAATCATTCTACCGCTGAAAAGGTTATCTTGATTTTATTCCTATGGAGAACTGAAGCGATGTTATTGATTGATTTGATATCTTTTTTGTACTTGCCTACAAATTCGTATAAAAGAATTTTATTTGCAGATTATATCAGATATTTAAATTTCAGATTAGTTGGAAGCCTTATCTTGTTTTATTTTTGCTTAAAAATGTAATTACGATATCGGAATGTAAGGCATTTAATAAAATTAAGAACAATAGCCGATAAACTGAAATATAAGTAATTTATTTATGTAAAATATTGTTCTAAGAAATAATGAAATATTCCTAGATTCCTCATTTAGCTCCAGCTTTCGCTGTACATAATAACGAAATTATTTAAAAGTTTTCGTCTGAGCCAACCCGCTAAAAGCTCGAGTTTATTCTTTTAAAACACACCACTTAACTTCTAAGACAGCTATTGTATCTACCCACCGTTTAGATGTAAAGTACTCAGGAAGTTATAAAAATGTTTGTAATTTGTACATATATCCATAGTTTAATTCTATAAAGTAAATACAGTTCGAAACTATTTCAAATGCAAGTCCAACATATGTTCATTCGTTTTGATTTAATTCTGTTCAAAACATCTATGTAGATTCCGATGCATTGATTGTGGTTATAAATCCTGTTTAATATCGATCTGTGTGATCTCGAGAGGACTTTGATTGATCTTATTAGAATGTCCGGCTCCGGCCGGCGGTGCGCTCCCGGTCGCGGTCAGCAGACCGCAGCGGCAGCGCGCGGCAAGGCCAAGGCTGCGGAAGGGCCGGGGGCGGGGCGAGCGGGGCGGCGGGCGCGCTTAACGCTCGGCGCGCGGCCGCACCGGGCATTCTGCACCTCGCAGTCGACTCTGACGGTTGTACGAGCGCAAGGTAAGCGCCACACTTTATATAATACGTGTGCCCCCATCGACGGCCTTTGGCGATATCGGCTTTCGTTCAAAGTGACGGGTTAAACCTTTCCAGTGACAACTATAGATAATTTCGAGTGCTTTTCGATACGTAAAGATGCCGCCGCCGACGGCCACCTCTCAGTTTCGACGCCGTCGGCGAAGTGCGCGAGAAAACTTTCTCCCGTCGGAAAGTTTTGAAGCGCGCCCGACGAGCGGGAAACGGGAAGGCGCGCCGGGAGCGCCGCGCATCGATCGGTCGCACCCTCCGCCGCGCCCCGCCAGCCCTAGCGGCGACACGTCCATTTGGCAAAACATCATTCCATCATCGCATTTAGATTCCGCATTTTTATTTATTTTGCTGTATTTTTGTGAGCTAGTGCATGTCGTAGCCGCTCCTTTATATTTCGGTAGTGAAAATGGGTGGTTGTGCAACGAAAGAAAACAAGGACAACAAGCCGGCCTCGGCCGACGACTGCGACGGGTGCGTATGGCGCCGGGGCCGCTCGCCGCGCGCCTCGATCGCCATTCATTCATGTCATCCATGAATTTTACAATACTCTTACATATAAATTTTCCATGCATCCAATCGTAGTGTGACGTATTTTCTCAGAATGGAATTAGATTTTACTTAAAAAACAGAATTTTCGGTTAAAACCCAACAAAGTAAGAGCGCTTTTTATAGCTGATTCATCTTTCTGAAAATTTATGAATAACAATAAAATAAAGTCACGGTTTACAGATTGGTCATAATCGTTAGTAAAATAATATTAAAATATCGTTTTCGCATATAGCACCTAAGGCAATTGTCACGGCGGGGTGCACGTGTCACGGGCGTTCGCGAAAGCCGGCCGGCGATCATTCGACACACACCTTGCTCATAGTAGGCACATATCATTTTCGCTGAAGACGTGAGGGCGTGTGATAATTGATAATTAATCGGTCGGATATCAGATACGAGTGCAGCCCGGCAGGTAGGCGAGGAGTATCCGATAGCGATAAGCTGCCGGCGGCGAGCGCGCGACGGCGGCGGCGGCGCGCGGGAAGGCGGGAAGGAGCGGAGCAGTGCGCACGCCCGGCGAAGCCGCCGCCGGCGCGCGCATCGCCCCGCGCTGACACATCCGGCGACGACTTGCGCGCCCGGTCAAGGCGACCTCGCCTTACGTAATTCCGAACATCGCCACTCGCCCAGTCGTAAAATCCACCATAGTCACGAAGCTTTTTATTGTACTTGTAGTCCTTCGTAGTAGCCCCTCGCCACCATGAACTACAAACTGAAAGTGACGATACCGGTGGTCGTGTGCGGTAGCGCGGTGCTCGCCTATTACCTCATCAGACGGTGTGTATGGCCAGTTTTTTCCCCGTACGAATTCCATCATTTTGTCGTACCCATATGCAATGCTACCGCCGATTTTAACGCTTCGTGACTCACAATGGAAACTTTGTACTTTTCATTTTTGCTGATCAAACGACCTTTTTCTGTTGCGACATTCGCATATGACAACGTCGTTGATTTTCTTTTAAATAATATAATATTTAAGAACATAATATTGACAGTTACGAAATAATTCATTATATTGCGGCTTTGATACTGCTTATGCGTCAAGTACCTAGTTGTCATTTTGTTTTGACACTATTTAAATTGAGCTGGATTTTATAACGATTTAAAAAAAATGTGTACTCGTAAAACTTGCGTGGCCTGGCAGGGGTTAGAACATTTTGTTGCGTTTGCTTTAAATAAAAAATCTCGAAAACTCTCCAAAAGTATCGGTGTAAAACAAAATGTACTATTTTTACAGAAAAGCCGCAACTATGGTGGACGCCGCAACGTTGGAGAAGTTGGAAGCTGGCTTCAGCAAGCTGCAAGCATCTGACTCCAAGTCACTGCTGAAGAAATACCTTACCAAGGAAGTATTTGATGCTCTTAAGAACAAGAAAACTTCCTTCGGATCGACTTTACTGGACTGTATTCAGTCAGGTTAGTGACAATAAAGCTTTATTAGAATCACACTGGAATTCCAATAAGAAAATTAGTAATTAACAAATAATATGTAACCAACCTAATCACATAGATACAATAATGAAATTTGATATTTAAATATCTTTGAAGTAGCAGTAGTAGTATTTAATATAGAATTATTTATATTTCATTTAAAAATTGCATATCATTGAAAATAGTGTTTAACAATGGACCATTTTAAACGTTCTGTATATTTTGAATAATGTTAGCTATATCACATGTATGATTAGAAATTGTATTCATTGAGGGTTTATAACATGATTGATACAAGTTTTTATATATATATACTTGATAAAATACAATCGCATCCGTTACAGGTGTCGAGAACTTAGACTCGGGTGTCGGAATCTACGCCCCTGATGCAGAGGCGTATTCTGTGTTCTCTGATCTGTTCGACCCCATCATTGAAGACTATCACAATGGCTTCAAGAAAACCGATAAGCACCCACCTAAGAATTGGGGTGATGTAGAGACCCTTGGCAACCTGGACCCGGCTGGCGAATTCGTTGTGTCTACGCGTGTGCGCTGCGGCCGCTCCATGGAGGGTTACCCCTTCAACCCTTGCCTCACCGAGGCCCAATACAAGGAAATGGAAGATAAAGTCTCCTCTACCCTTTCGGGACTCGAGGGTGAACTGAAGGGAACCTTTTACCCATTGACGGGCATGTCCAAGGAGACACAGCAACAGCTCATCGACGACCACTTCCTGTTCAAGGAGGGCGACCGATTCCTTCAGGCCGCCAACGCTTGCCGTTTCTGGCCCACCGGCCGCGGCATCTACCACAACGAGAACAAGACTTTCCTGGTGTGGTGCAACGAGGAGGATCATCTGCGTCTCATCTCGATGCAGATGGGCGGCGATCTGAAACAGGTGTACAAGAGGCTCGTGACCGCCGTCAACGACATCGAGAAGCGTATCCCGTTCTCGCACCACGACCGGCTCGGCTTCCTCACTTTCTGCCCCACGAACCTGGGTACTACGGTGCGCGCGTCCGTGCACATCAAGCTGCCCAAGCTGGCGGCGGACAAGACCAAGCTCGAGGAGGTGGCCTCCAAGTACCATCTGCAGGTGCGCGGCACCCGCGGCGAGCACACCGAGGCCGAGGGCGGCGTCTACGACATCTCCAACAAGCGCCGCATGGGCCTCACCGAGTACGACGCCGTCAAGGAGATGTACGACGGCATCGCCGAGCTCATCAAGATCGAGAAGACCCTGTAAGCGGCCCGCTCCCGTTCTGTCAGTATTTTTTATTAATATTATTTAAAATTCGTTTTCATGTAAGCGCGTGACGTGTCGGCCGGGGAGCGGGGTCTAGTCAGCGCGCGCGCGACCGCGCCCGCTCGTGACCGGCCGACGGTACTGGTCTCGAAAGGTATTTTCTATAAGGAAACGGAAAATAAAGACAGCTAGAGCTTAAGACCAAATTTTGTTTTATTTTATTGTCCTCCTTAATATGTTGACATTTCGAAAGGCTAGGAGCGGGTGGCAGCATTAGATTTTGAAGGGGATCAAGGTGTCACTGATGAGCAAATCAGAATTTATTACTTACGTATGAATTAAGAATCGAGTTAATTTCTTAAATTTAGTCACGTATACAAAAGTGGCTATGTTTAGCAATAAGCAAAAGTATGAAAACGACAATAAAGTGTGCAAGGAATAATAGTGATTCAATAAATATTATAGATAGTTATTATAGTAAGTGATAGTGATACAGTTTTTTGAAAATTAATCTGATTTAGAAGTAATAAAATTAATGAAATGATAGATGCATGAAATAGACCACATAAATCGAAGACCAAATAAATGTATGTAACGAGTCGTCCATAGTTGTCATCTATTAACATTATGTATGTAATTAAAAACAAAAATCAAGAAATAGTATATCCACGAAGTATAGGTGGCATAGTAAATTTAATTTTTTAACTTTCCGTTATGGCAATTGAAAAAATTTCATAAAATTGGAAGTTACTGTTTCACCCTAATTTTTGAAAATCGAGTTTTCACCAGATCTTGACGCTTTAGGGTCTTAGGATTTTATTTCAACCATTTTCCGAGTGATGTCTGTCTGTGTGTCTGTTAATGGTCTTAACAACAGAACTAATGTTGACACATTGCAATGGAAAATGTAAACATTGATTGTACTATACAATTTTGTAATATTGTATCAAAATAATTTTGAATGTACAAAGTTTAGTTAAAAAAATGTTATTTAATTTTTTTTATTTTATCATTATAGTGTTATTAGAATGGCTATTATTCATGATCTGCAAAGTTAATGATTATTTTTTTATTACTTCTTATGATATAACTAAAGGAATTAATCTTTAAATTGTAGGGTATGTGAAAAAGTATTTTTTAATATACACACTATTTTTTCAGGCTTTGACATTGGAGTGTTTTTTTATTATCGACTTTCAAATTGGTACATTAACACCATTTCTATGCTTATTTACATATTTATTTTAAAAAGCTACTCACATTCATGTATATACTAAACATTTTCAAAAATTTATTAGTCATAATTATAACTAACAAGAGTCTAGTCCTATAATTGTTAAAAAAATCATCCCTAGTGAAACAAAGAACAGCTGAAGGTTTAATTATTCCTTTTATAGTAATATACTATACTTCGATTTGAGCTCGATTTAAAAAAATAAGTAAACTACTTATTTTGTGCTCGCTACCACGCGGGACGTAGCAACCTATGTATAATCACGCTTGCTTTTCAAGTTCAGCTATAATAATGTAGTTTGTAATTAATCGAATAAAGAAATCAGTAATTTGCAACTGATTGGGAATTTCGTAAATAAATAATTGGAATGAAGTCCCTTATCGCACGACACGCCGCGAGGAGCTAGGCAGCAAAAAATATAACATTATCTAAGGGTTAGCATGGTATAGGATAAACGGCCTATTTGAAGGCACAATTAATTTCTCCTGAGAATCAGTTATACGATTTAGCTCAGCTGTTTAGAATACATTACGTCGGGCGCGTAGTACCTGGGAGCCTTATTACGTAAAAGTAGAAATCGATTGCAATTCCGGAATCGATTTGCGAGTCGAAATTGTTGGTTATAAAAAAATGTTATTCTTATACGCAATTTTGAGCGACTTTAAAGCGTTAGACTAAATTAAAACTTTGCACACTTGTCGAGGATCGATGACTGTACAATAATATGGTATACTTGAACTGATCTGATAGTGGAGCCAGAAGGTAGGCACAGGAAATTCATAACGGAATAACATATCATAGTCGTGTTTGAGCTTGTTAGAATTGTCTTGAGATATACTTTCACCATGAGTGGTTTTTAGGGTTTGATGATGCAGCCGAAAGGTAAGCACTAGCACCCCATAATAGAACAACGTAACCTAGTCGTATGTGTTCTTAATAGATTTTTTTTAGTGCACTTTGGCCATAATTGGCTTTCAGAGTTTGATGATGGAGCCCGACGGTTGGCACCGGAATTAACATATCATAACGGAACAGTATATCCTAACCGTATTTGGGCTTGTTGGAATTGCCCTGAAATGTATTTTGACCACGATCGACTTTCAAGGTCTGATGATGGAGCGTCCAAACTTCCAGTCCCGTTATCAGACCCTGAAAGCCAATCATAGTCATAGTGTATTCCACGACAATATCAACAAGTCCAAACACGGCTAGGCTGCATTATTTCATTATGAAGTACTAGTATCTACTTTACGGCTCCATCATCAAGCCCTGCAGAAGGGAACCCACGATGCTAAATCGGGATTTACTCGAGCGTCATAGAGACCTATTGGGTTGCGAAGCTTAGATGATAAAAAGAAAAAATGTCATATAGTACATATCTTTTCATCGGTGGAGGAAGCAGCTACAGACTTTCAAAAATGTAAAAAAAAAACTGTTGCATGGACTTACTCGAGCGCGTCAGATATTGATAGCATCCATGTCCTACGTATTTATAAAACTGTAAGTATATTAATATGACTGTTTCCATGGTGGGGGTGGTCGCACGTAAGGGTTGAAAATGAAAAAAAATATCGAGCGCGTCAGATTTTCTAAGGGGATGTTAAGTGAACCTAAAAAAGCTCTTAAATACTAATCTGACGATTTGGATGTGACGCAAACTGGTGGCCATTATTAGAATGTGCAAAAAAATTCGCCATTTCGAAATACTCAAGCGCGTCAGATTAAGATATATATGGTTCATCTTTATGTCCTAGACGTGCTGTCTCATAATCTGACGATTATCTGGTGGGATTCGCCTAATTTAACAATTTAAAAAATATATATTTTTTAAATCATTGAACTTAATTGATTGAAAAGCTCAAGAAATAGCATGCAAATAAAAAAGGGTATGTTTTTTTAAGTAGAATACTTTTATTTATTTCATCCTCAGAAGGGAATAAAGGCGCGCAGAGCGGAATACATGCAACACGCAGCTGCACGCATTAAACTTTATCGATGAATTTTTGTTACTTCGGTTTGTGGAAATCGTCAGATTATATGTTTTTCGTCATCCTTGAATTATTTCCTACAAAATAAAAAAAAAATAGCCACGCTCGAGAACGTCGAGATGACTTTTTTTTTACAATTTGTAACCCTCCCACTTTTTTACGTAACTCGCAAATTATCAGATTAGTGGAATATACACTTTTTAGCATGTAATTAACTCGCCCTACCTTAATCTGACGCGCTCGAGAATTTCAAATGATCATTTTTTTTAAATAATCTGATCCCTTATCCTTGACGGTCGGCGATATACATGGGGCTCATATTTGCTGGAGGTACTCAATAGGGTACAAGGATACCCCTTATGTTAATCTGCCATACTCGAGTAAATCCCGCCCCTCTTGGGCTCTCCTACTACTATACCTACTACAATATATCCTAACCGTATTTGGACTTGTTGGAATTGCCCTGAATTGTATTTTAACCATGATTGACTTTCAGGGTTTGATGATGGAGCTTCCAAACTTCCAGCTCCGTTATCAGACCCTGAAAGCCAATCATGGTCAAAGTGTATTCCACGACAATATCAACAAGTCCAAACATGGCTAGGCTGCGTTGTTTAATTATGGAGTACTAGCGTCTACTTTCCGGGTTCATCATCAGACCCTGAAAACCAATCGTTTCCAGGGCCTGATGATGAACCCGGAAAGCAATCATGGTTAAAGTGCATTCCAAGACAATTCCAACAACTGCGAACACCGCTCGGATACGTTGTTCTATTATAGAGTATTAGTGCCTACTTTTCAGCTGCATCATTAGACCCTCAAAATTGTTCATGGTTAAAGTACATCTCAAGGCGATTTATACAAGACCAAACACGGCTAGGATACATTGTTTCATTATGGAGTTCCTGTGTTTACCTTCTGGCTCTATCATCAGACTCTGAAAGCCAATTATGGCCAAAGTGCACTTAAAAAAATTCCATTAAGCCCAAATAAGGCTAGGCTATGTTTTTCTACTATGGAGTGCTAGTACTTACCTTCCAGCTTCATCATCAGACCCTGTAAATCACTCATGGTTAAAGTGCATTCCAAGACAATTCCAACAACCGCAAACACCGCTCGGATACGTTGTTCTATTATAGAGTACTAGTGTCTACTTTCCGGCTGCATCATCAGACCCTGAAAATCACTTATGGTGTGAGTACATCTTAAGACAACTCTGACAAGCTCAAACACGACTAGGATATGTTATTCTGTTATGGAATTCCTGTGCCTACCTTCTGTTTAATCCTTATGCTTTTTATGCATGTAAATTATAATACTTTTTTGTTTGCTAATGAAATAATAAGAAATACAATGAATTGTATTTTGTAAAACGCAATCTATTGTTTAAATATTCAACTATAGAAAAAAATGACATGTATTTTTGTAGCAGTGTACAAATTATATTGTTATTTATTTAAAGAGTTTCAAACGTTTTAATTAATTTAATTCTTATTATTCAATTCATAAAATATAATTTATATAAGCGAAAGGAACTTCGTTGAACTGGGTATCCCAAAGACACCTTATTAGTTTTTTCAGTTATTTGTATTAATATTTAAGGGCATAATCCAACTTTGATATAACTAGATGGTATTTATATATTTAATTTAACCTAGATTTATATATCTAATCTATTTATGACTAGATTTATATATCTCATTTAAAGAGTGAATTGCATATAATTCGATTTTTAACTTTCCGCTATAAAAACTTAAAATTGTCATAAATTGAAAAATTGGAATGTTGCTGTTTCCACTCTGATATTCGAAAATCGAGTTTTCATCTGATCTTTTACGTTTTAGGGTTCTAGGAATCCATTTTGACCACTTTAGGTTAATGTGCTTCCGTGCGTGCGTGCGTTTGTGTGTGACTCTCTCTCTGTCTGTCTGTGTGTGTGTGTGTGTGTGTGTGCGTGCGTGGTGTGTGCGTGTGTGCGTGCGTGCGTGCGTGCGTGCGTGCTTGGCGGGCGAGCTCGAACGGGCGGGCGGGCGGTCGAACTCGAACTTCGTGCGTGTGTGCGTGTGTGTATGTATGCATTAATGCATATGCGTCCAAACCTCTCATAACTTTTGAACTGATTAACTGATCAAAACATAGTTAGAGACATTCGAAAGGGATCCATTTAACGTAGAGCTTCTGAAACGTTTATTCTGAAATTTTTAATTTTCAAAAGTTGCTTTTTTTAAGAATATTTTTAAACTGCTCTACCGGTAAATTCCAAAATCAACTATTTTTTCTGCTTAAAAAGAATACCAATTGGTGCAAAGTGTGTTAAAATCGAAGTTTGTCCTAAGGTTGTTTTTAGAAAATTAAAAAAATACTTTTTTCAAAAGAACATTGGAAATTCTTGATGGATTGATATTCGGTGCTCGGTCATCTTTTTCTGTTTAAAAACTTCGTCGAATGTCGTAAAGCAAATCAAAATCAAACAACGTGCTTCAAAGATACTGTAGTAGAAAACTTAAAAAAAAATTTAATGGTAAGAGCTCAAAACGTATTAAAACTATATTTTTGAGCTCGGAGAGCTTGAAAAAGCAATAAATACGGTCTTCTGAGCATGATGAGCTCAATAATTTACTGCTCTTTTAATTTTGACACTGTCAGCTTGAAAGTAATAAGAAGTTTTAGGGATGGCCTTAAGGGTCAACCATGTTTTAAATTTTTGAGCTCAAAAACTCATAAACAATATTTATCACTCACGGAGCTCAAAAATACAGTTTTTGACGGTTTTAGGGGTGGTCTGCAAAGTTAATCGTTTTACAAATTTCTTAAAGTTAGGTAACAAATTAATATCATAAAAAGAAATTACAATGAAAACTAATAAAATAATTTGTAAGGTAGTTCTAGAAAGACTAACAAACAACAGTGCTAATTTTAATATTTATATCTTAAACTTCTAATTTTTATCGGTCTTTTGTTTTCTTTATATTATGCAGAGAGTATATATATTACATAGTATATTATTAAATAAGGATTTTAGAATATTGCTAAATAATTGTGTGTTTACTTAAAAAATAATACAATAAAACATTCTATAAAAATTATAAAACAAATGAATTTTACTAACTAAAACATTAATTTGAAAAAAACAACACTTAGAATTATAAAATATGAACAAATATTTACTGAAAGGAATTCCGAGTGCCAAAATCTGCTGCAACAATAGCAAAATAATTTATTAGAAACAACTGCACAGATTGAGTCACGCAATTTAAATATAATTTTAAAATAAAAAAAAATGTCATTTTGCCGAATGAAGGTTTGGATTGCACGGCTTTGGAATGCAGTCGACGCCGACGCGTCGCGCGCCGGCGGCTGTCTCGCCGCTATCGGAACGCGTCTCCTCGCGACACGCCGCGGAAAAAACAGCGAGCGGAGATGTTACGCTACTGACTTCGGTATGGTTCGACAAGTCAAAGGCTTGCAACTCGACCGCCGCTTTGCCGGGAGAAATGTATTAAATATTTGTGTGCCCCAGGGGCATAGCACGACTCTATAATGGAAAAGATTGTTAAAACAAATTTCTAATAAATTAAAATGACAAAAAACCGTTGCGGCGGCCTGGCACACACGACACCGCTTCCCAGAAATTTTCCAGAGTCGTAGAATTAGAGGCTTCATGCTGCACCACGACAACGCATCCTCTAATACCGCTGCGCTAACTGGAAACTTTTTAAAGGTAAATAACATCGTATAGTCATAACCATCCGCCTTATTCACCGGATCTCGAAATGTGCAACTTTTGTATTTTTTTTATTAAAAAAAAGTTTTCGCGGACGACATTTTATATCAGAAGAAGGGATCGACTCTGCTATTGCTGAATATTTTGACTGTACGAATATTTCTGTAAGCGACTGGAGCGATGTTTCCGTTTTTGGAAAATTCGTCTACAGAAGAATATTGACGCTGAAGGAAACTATTTTAAACATTTATACATTTGGTTTGTTTTGCTTATATAGTTTTCCTGTACTCAACAATTTTAGAGTAACCCTCGTACTAATAAAAAACAATATAAAATACAAAATACGTCCAGACATTGTGAGCCTTCCTGTAGAACGAGCTATTGAAGAGGCCTGCATACATCCTGCATAGAACCCGGCTTATTATGTAAAATTAAACATATACAGAACCCCAAATTCATCGTACGATGTCTTTGAACAAATAATGGATTATATTTTGTACAAAATAAATAATAATAACAAATTATTGTTGTTTGTGGAGATTTTAATATAAATTTATTGGAAAATTTTTTGTCTATGACTGGAATATCGTCCTTATGTGGGTCAATCTGAAAATTCTTGTAAACTCGAAAACTAAGCAAACGAGCACGATATTTTTATTATTAGTGTGTTTGGAAATAGTGTCCATCGAGGTTAACACATCCGCTGCATTCAGTGAAACCATTGAGAAAAACACTTTTCCCACTCGGACTTCGGGGTCGCTTCGACGGCCTTTTCATACGCTTCCTCGGTGTCTGTAAACTACTTTCCTTGAAGTTTTTCTTTTACTTTAGGAAATAAAAAAAATAAAATGGCACGAAGTTGGGGTTGCAAGGCGGATGAGCTACTCGTAGCATTTCTATAACTGACATCCCCAAATATTTTATTGTTTGTCTGGCGGTGTCAGGCAGTGTCATGATGAAGGAAAATCAATCCTAACACGAAGTCGTTTTTCCTGAACTTTTCCTAAAACAAGAGGCAAATAATTGTTATTGTACCAGTCTGCAGTGACTGTTTTTCACCGGCAAATTTTTTGCATTATTTCGCGGTATCGATTAACACGACGGGATTTTGAGCTTCGATCATGAGACATTCACCGAGTACAAAGCTTCCTGACCGCTAAATGTTCATGAAGAACCATACGGCATCATACCGATGGCTAAGCTCGTCCGAATCTGCTGGTAGGTCGCTCTTTTGTCGGCCTCTATCACGAGCCGCACACCACTGATGTCGTCTTCGGTCATCGCCGTAGAAGAACATCCCTCACACCGATCGTCAGTCAGATTAGTGCGACCATGTTTGAACTCGTTAAAAAAGTTATGAACGGTGATAAAGGATGAAGTTTCATCAGGAAAAGCCAGCCAAAGTCTTATTATTCTTGTTGGCATAAATGTCAACGAAAGTCATAGGAAAGTCATTGCACGAAAATTTTCTAAGATTAAATTCATGTTGACATTAGAAAAACAATTTTCTTTTTGACGCTAATTTGTAAAACAAATGAGAAATTAATGCAATATACGTAATAAGGTTGGCAAAGAGTTCCATTTTCAAAATGTTATATGTTTTTTTTTTTTATTCTACATTTAAAAGTGGCCAGTTCTAAAATTTTAAGTGTCACCTACGTTTTACAATGTTATAGTTTAGAGTATTCATATTTGGAACCGACTAGGTTCACAACTACTTGTCATCCCTTCTTGATAATATATTCCTCAAAGTTTTCACATTAAACCAGAGTTTAAGTCTGTCAAAGGTGAATTATCATCTGACCATTGTGGACATCTAGTTACGTTTGGAATAATAAGAAAAATGCAAGATCAAAATTGTGCCTGTGAAGATGGGTCGTCTATTTAGAAGTAATGTATTAAAAAAGTTGTCTTATTTGTCATATGGTTAGGACCCTAATGAATTGTATGGTTCAATATTGATTATAATCAGGTCTGAATGTTTTTCATGAAAAAATATTAATATTAATAATACCTTATCATTCAGTGATTGGGCGACAGTAAGCATACGTGCTAGCAGGTGTGGATTATACTCATTTTATGAGGAAAAGCCGTATAAAAATTCGGTTATTTTGTCAATTACGTATGAAATTATTCCAAGATATTTAAGCGTGTCGTCGTCAAATATCTATAATAAAATAAAAAAGAGTACAGATATGATAAAAACTGCTTGGAATATAATCAATAGTCAAACTGGAAAACACGCACCTTGTCAGTATATCATTTAAAAATTGATGATAAAATTTTAACCACAAACGTAGAAGTTGCCATTGCTTTTCAAAAGTTATTTGCTAATACTCCAGTTTCAACTACGCAATTTCTGAAGTCATCGGCGACTTTTGCTGAACCCTTGTTGAAGCGTAACGCTCGTGTACATTGTGTTTGAATTTTTTTATGTGAACACAATGATGTTCTTAAAACATTCAAATCTATATAAAAGCAAAAAAAACTGCCGACCTTGATGGCCTCTCTATAAAAATAATTGATTCATTAATAAATTGTATTGCTCCGTGTTAGTAGTGATTATTAATATTTGCGTTGATTGTGGCGTGTTTCTGGATTTAATGAATCAAAGTAGTTATTCCATTATTTAAATCCGGTTTAAATCTAACCCTATAAATTTTAGACCGATATCAACACTACCGACATTCAGGAAAATTAAAAAAAAAAAAACCTTAAAATTTGGCCCCTTTTTATCATATTTTATTTTTTTTTATTAAATTACCATCCTTTCCATCATAAACATTCGCTTTGTAAAGTTCTTTTGTTAGTTTACTTCTATTCATCCCTTTCAAATGGCTATAACACAGCAACATACCTTTTTCTACTCTCATCACTATATCGTCGTTCAAACCACATCTCTCTGACATCATTTTTCCTACAGCTATCTTTTAAAAACACTTTACATATGCTACGAAAGGAATCGTATCTTCACTGTATTGATTCCACTTTAATTTTTCTTCTGCCATGCTCAGCTTTCAGTACTTTACATAAGTGTAGGTATCTGATTATGAATAGTCAAACACGCTTGTTGTGAAAATTTTACTGTTCATAATAGCGAGCAAAGCACCCCTTTATTTTCCCCATTTACTATCCTTTTAATATATCTGCCATGTCCACTGCAATATATAAACAAATTACTCAAGTGTACGAATTTCTTAAATTGCTGAACTTTCTCGTGTTCTATATATTCAGCTATTCTTTCACTACTTTCAAACCTAAAAATAGAGATAGCATAGGGTAAGTTTTAAAATGCAATACACTTCTCTATATTTGCACTTGTTGTCCGCGAGACGTTTGTAATGAAACAAAAAAATAGTTGACAAGTACCCTCCTGACAAAGGTTGTACAATTTTTAAATTTGTAAAAAAGTCTTATAATGTGACTTTCCAAAATTATCATCGACGAGTGTTATTGTTTGTTTTCACCACAAATTTATGTAAAAGTACTTAAACGTTTAGCAAGTGATCCAATATTAATGCAAGTAAAGTTTAAGTGGTACATTAAAATTTAAATGTATCTCTGTTTGTTTGGAATAATCTCCGAAACGGTGGAACAGATTGTGATCAAAGGATTTGTTTTGCTTCCGTACATTACTCGCCTAAAAATCAAAAAATAGCAAAAAACCTTTCAGCATTTTAAGTAATTAGAGTGACAAACACTTCTAATAATTTATTTCTTATCAATAAACTATAAGGTTTTTGTGCTTATAATAAAGATTAAATTTATTTTATAAACGCACTTAAATCTCATAAACATATACCTGCGTTGCTTCATAGTTGGAATTTAGCAATGTACTTTAGCAACGATGCCCAGGGAAGAATCTATTTTGTCATCGGGATCGACATTTGAATAGAAAGTAGCACTGGGACCGAAAGTGGGGTCGGGTTCTATCTCATTACTAAATTATAATTTACGCAGTGGCAGCTACGCCGTGCGGAACTTTAGTACAAGATAAAGCTTAAGTTTATGGGTCCGAAAAATTATCGATGTCTAGATATTAAACATCATTAGAGCTTTTCGTCATAACCTAAAGGTTAAGGACAATTTTGTAAGAAATGTCGGAATTTACTGTTTTTTTTTTTATGAAGAACTGTACACATATAATCATTATATTAAAAAGTAATCGTTAACAGTGACAATACGATGTTAATACAAAAATATGCTTTAGTATAATCAAACACATTTATATATTTTGAAAACTTATATGTTCGATAATATTGTGCATCCATTCTGAACAAAAATTGCACCCTAAAACGAAATATTCCATCTTATATTCTTAAAAAACTAATGTTTATGGTATATAGTAAATACCATGGAAAATCCGAGAAATTGATAAAAACCAAAACCGCCATCATGCAAAAATAGTGTCACATTTTATCAAATACGCTTGTATAGGTTCCAATAAGAAATACATGTATGGACAATATTTTCATAAATTTTAGGCGATCTCCACTCTCCACGGTTCACTCCTCTGACATCATGTCCAAACACCATGATCTAAGTCTTGCTGACAATTATTGTCATACCTGTTTTCTTAACAGAATTATTCCTTTTAGTCACAATATCTACCAGTGGCGAGGGGTGAGAAAAATATAAAGGGAAGCCGAACCTTAAAAAATTGTCAACATTAAACATTATTAATAAAAATATAACTATTACTACCGAGCTCTGTAACGCCCTCTGGTATAACGCGGAGATATTTCATTCGCCACTTTTGGCATACTTGAAGTCAACGATAGAATACAAACGGAAGACTTCGAGCATGCATAAAAGCAGCTTTGAAAAAAGCTAATGAAGTAGTTTCCTTTAGTCGAATTTATAGCAGCGCAGTGGATAAATGAATTAAATGAGATAAAAAAGCTATTTAAATTCTAGTGGTAATCTACGATTTTTCTTGAGAAAATGAGCTAATACCAAGTCATAAAAATTTGGCTTACTTTTGATTTGCAACAGTAAATGTTTTTCTATAGATAACAACGCGAGATCTGAAAGCCTTTGTTCTGTCTGGCTATTCCTGAGGTACGTATGAATGCGTTTGAGAGCTGAAAAAGATCGTTCCGCGGCCGCAATTGTTATCGGAAGGGTTAAACAGATATTACTTAAGCTTAAAATTTGAGGAAATGTATCTTTTAAGATATCTTTTTGTAAATGCAAAAATAACTCGTACATATCTAATCCTTTAAGCGAGGGAGACGAATATAATACTTTTAACTCATTTTTTAATGCATTTATGTCAAAAATTCGAGGAAATAATAAATTTAAATTATTTAGTTTATCCTCAGGAAATGTACGTTCGAATAAATCATATTTCGACTTACTTAGTAAATCTAAAAACGACAAATTGCTTAGTGAACTATATCTGGTTTGAATTTGATTTTTAACATTATCTACAATTTCGATGAAAATACGTTTATACTCGCGTTTTAAGTCTGATTCTGAGCTAAATAGACGTCGGCGTCTTCGTGGAGGCTCACTTATATCAGTGACACTGTCGTAAATTTCGTCAAACTTATTAATGAAATTACTCTCAAACCAATTTAATAGCGATTGAACTTCGCGAATAACGACGTCTATATCACTCTGTTTATTTTGTAGTAAAGCGAAAGTAATATCTGTTCTTGCAAATAATTCAGCTAAAGTATGCAAAAAGCAAAATTCCCCATCTTCTAATGTCATTAACAAACTTTCTGATATGGCAATTGATTCAGAATCCCAATCCATCGGATTTTCTATAATTATATTAAATGTTTGTATTATGTCGGATCTACAGTTACAAATGACATTAATAATACGAGAATGATACTGCCATCGAGTTTCTGCGACACCAGGCAAACGACGATCTGACGTTAATTTTAAAAGACCCGAACGTTTAGTAGATTTATTAAAAATTTTATTATGCAATTGATGTGGCCGAAAAATTGTTTTAACTCTGGAATATTTTCTAAAGATCGAGATAACACTAAGTTAAGTACGTGAGCATAGCAAGGAATAAAGACAGCCATTGGACATTGTAATTTAATTTTGTTTGTACGCCGCCTTCTATACTTAATTCGACACGGGAATGATGCTATATGCAAAACCGTTTTTTATTCGGGTATAATCGGAAATCTCCGCTGATCGAAACGCATTATTATTTACATAATGATATATAACACAAGAATCCGCAACCGAATATAACACCTAAGAGTTCACGTTAAAGGTGAAATTATATTACACGAATTACAATTGCGTCATTTCGTTGTCGAAACGAAACTCGCGATATACCGAGTTATTCCCCCGCTCGCCCGCGGCTTGCGACCGGCAGGCTCGCGGGCTCGAGGCGCCGCCATAACGCTATAATACAACTGAATATGGAAGACTCAACATTTCACATTGATTACGACGATTGCGAACATTCTGAATTTATCGTCTAAATAACTCGGTTGCTTTCGAGTTATTTGAAGTGTTTTTTATATAGGGCTTACGTTACTAACGTAAGAAGGCTGGATATTATTTACAATAATTATTGAAAATTAAAAATAATTTTAAGTGTCTGTATACTAAAAAGCAATAATTTATTTATTTATGAATTATGCATATTAAATATTTTATGAAAGGGAAGCCGATAAGAATCGAGTTCTTAGAAGCCGTCGCCCCTAATATCTACAGATCTAACGAACAGAAGTGACACGAAGCTATCTGCCTCGCAGATGTGAGAAACGGCCCTCGTGTACATACTGCGCTAGTTCTCTATTTGCGATGCGCGCTAGGGTTATCGTTATCTAATGGAAATTTATCAATTTTAAATCTGGCAATGAATTATAATGAAATAGGTCAAATAAAACACAACAACCAAAATATGCACACCAAAAACAATAGTCTAACTTATAATTTTTCAATTTCTATACTTAAATAAATAAATTTTCATCACATGCTTCATTGAATCCTTTTTTTAGTAACTAAACAAAAAGTTTAATCCCGTCGCCTTTCATTATTTTTTAATTTGTTTGCATGTATTTTTGGTTTCGTTATAATTTTCTTTTTCTAGGTGAGTTTGCCGACAGTTTTAATTTTTTCGTAAGATCGTTGATCAATAAAAAGAGTCTAATAAAGAGGCAGATTTAAGTTCGTTTCCAAGTTTCAAAAAAAAAAACATTGGCACTACATCCGACTGCTATTATTTCTTTGTAATGTGCGAAGAATCGGCAAAATGCTCTGAAGAAATTGTACAAGAACTTTTTTCTCTTTCATTGCTTCTGTATATTCTAATAGTCTAAATTAAAGGGGTATAACATATACAAAATATATATATATAATATAAACATTTTCCACGTATATCGTAATAAAATTGCAAAGACTGTAATAATTACATTGTCAAAAACTGCAATTGCAATATCAAAAATTAATCGGAGTATTCACGTACAGATATAATACTTTCATATTAAAACAATTAACAATTACCTTTGTGAGTAAACATTTACTATAGTTATAATCAAATGTTTAATGAAATTCATACATACTGCCTTAATTACCTGAGTCCCTTGTCAATCTATAAAACAATCGGTTAATGTTATTTTTCGAGTTATCGTTGTAATATTGTAGACATGTAAGTATACTGCAATAATTAGATATCTTAAAACGTTAAATATTTATTAAAATCAACACAAACACACACACACCCATGCATAAGTTCACGTGCACGCAAACGCACATGCAGTCACGCACGCACGCACGCACTCACACACATACTCATGAACGCACGTACGTGCACATGTATATACATAATCTATTGTTTTCTAGAAGAACTTTGCAAAATAATAATAACAAAAACATATAAATGAAAACATACTTATAAATAATATGGGACTCTAGATGCCGCCAACTAGTAATATTAATTAACAAATTAATATATGGCCGCCACTCTGGACGCCGCGCACCACGCAGTGTGCCCGGACACGTGACGACCTGGAATTGGGCCTCACGTTCGGCCTATACAATGTTTTATTTTTAAAAAATTTATCTTTTCACTTATCTACAAATGACACTTGATGTTGTCAACGTTGAAAAAGTTGACCGGACGTACGGTAGCCGAGCTATGTTGCAAAAACCTTTTTTCCTATGCACGGCAAAAACTCCGAAACTATTAAAATGACGACCTCCGCGATTGCGGCGCTCGAGAGCTAGTCGTACAAACAAAATATCTTGTAATAGGTGCCAACTCGATAGGACGTAACGTCTCCGAGATATGCGAGATGCAATATTTTCGTTCTAAGAAAATGTTTGATAAGCCATATCTCTCGATCGTTAAACCGATCTTCACCATTCAAACATCAATCGATTGCTCATATTTTTTACTATTTTTTAAATATTTTTATTTGCCGACCGGACGTACGGTGGCCGAGCTATGTTGCAAAAACTTATTTTCCTATGCAAGGCAAAAACTCCGAAACTATTGAAATGACGACCTCCGGGATTGCGGCGTTCGAGAGCTAGTCGTACAAACGAAAAATCTTGTAATAGGTGCCAACTGGATCGGACGTAACGTCTCCGAGATATGCGAGACGCAATATTTTCGTTCTAAGAAAATGTTTGATACGCCATATCTCTCGATCGTCTTAACCGATCTTCACCATTCGAACATCAATCGATTGATCACTCACTCATCTCTAAACAAACAAGGTAAACTAAGGCAAGTTATTGCGTAAAAGATACACAGCACGCAATATTACTAGTGGACTCACAGGTTGTTGACTGTCAGGGTGTTTCGCTGTAAATCTTAGTACCACAGTAATGTCACCTCTGCAAACTCCCCAACAATAAATCGTATTTGCTTATTCGATAGCAGTGAAAGGCGTTGTTATTAAAAACTGCAATATTAATCACACACAATCTTAGTTTCAAAATGTCAATATCGTAAACGTAACACTTATAATCAAATAACCAAAGTTCCTTGGAAAGTCAATGGCCGCGCGGGGGTAGCGCGAATTAGATAAGAAGATAGAGCGACATGCACGATCGCCAGGGCGCGAATAGCCATACTTCAGAGTTCGAAACTCTCAAAAATTTATCTTCCCTGAAGCCCCAGTCAAAAACCCCTAAAATCCTCACAATTTTATATTAAATAAATAGTACATTTAAAGTAATTAATAAATAATAAAATATCATTACACAAATAATAAATTTCAAACAATCAATGAATAATTTCATTCAACATCATTTTTTTTAATTTTTTACTCATAAATATTCGAAAACTTCAAGTAACAAATCATTTTCTTCAGATTCAAACTTTTTAAAATCATACATGTTGACATTAAATAATTACCTATACTATTTATATTACTATACTGAATACTCCTTTATTTTGCTTAATATAATTGAAATTATAAAATCCCTAAAAATACCCCTAAAAAATCCCAATCCACTTTTTTTCTCCTATATTTGGGGGGAAAATTCCTAGGTTGGGAACCCTACCGTACTTCGTGATCGCTCTTGTGGGACGAACATGACACATCATCTTGAATAAGGCCGTAAAGTTGGAACATTGTAAATTTTTAGAACACGTTATAAGCTATTTTTCTCAGAAACGGCTACTTCAGTGACTGTGGGTGGTTTCTTGGGCTAAGTTGTCTTAAAAAAAAGGAGATTATGAATATTTGCGGAAAGATGCATGATCGATTCCATCGTTTATACGTGTTAAGCGCGGCAATCTTAAAAATGTTTTTAAGATTGCCGCGCTTTAAGTGCCGTAGTGGTAGGTCATAACATAGACAATAGAAATTATCGGTGCGTTCCACTAAGGGAAATGATCAAAATAACCTTCAGCCGTTCCACATGACGACCGCGGTCGTTGTGGTCGCGGCGAAAACGTCACTCATGACATCATTATTTTTGCTCACGCCTCATTTACAACGACCCATCTGTTCAAATCGGTCGAAATGGATTTTAAGATATTTAGTACAATTTTAAAAATTAAAACGGTGATAGAAAATATTACTAATTTCAGTACAGATTTTGTTTCTCCAGCAGATGTTCGACGTGCGGATACAGGTAACTATAATTAGGTATATTAAATAATTTTAGTTTATAATTAACAGCCTATTTTTTTCTCATCTGTCTAACATAATCTTAATTGATTGTAATGAATATAACAGATAAGCAATCTTCATTACTATTAATATTAATAATATCCAACTGTCGCCGCAAAAGACATTCGAATTGTGTTATAGGTATAATTATTCAAATATTCTACTAAAGTAATTATAAAAATTCAGTTGTATGTTTTTTTATATAAATCACGTTGATAAAATTAATAAAGTTTATTGATGCTTACAAATTATAATAAAACTTTTTCCAGTTTCTGACATACTTTCAAGCTTACCATTTTTAATGTTTACATCAACGGTTAGAATGCTCCATAGTACATTCCACTTGGGTTTATAATTATAACGCTCGCAAGCATATGGAAGGGAAAAAACCGCGGTCATAAACGTGATTGTTATGAGCGCTTAGTGGAACTTTGTGCATTTATGCTGTTATCTGTGGTCAAGTCAAACTACAATGTATGAAGCACTCATCTCTCATTAGAATATAATTTATTTATTATTGGAATGAAGTTCTTTATCGTACAACACACTGTGAGGAGTTAGGTAGCAAAAAATAACGTTATGTAAGCGTTATTATGGTATAGAATATGTGAATATAGCATAACTATTTTTACCCGAGAATCAATTGTATGATTTAGTTCAGATGTTTAGCATCACCTAAGTTCGAATCTATCCTAGATATGTTTTTTTTTTTTTTAATTTATTTAATTAGTTTCAAACGTTTAAATTAATTTCATTGTTATTTTAATATAATTAGTGATACTTCTACATTAAAAGCCATTACTGTATAATAATTTTAATACCTAACTTCGAAAAGAACGGAACAATTTTAAAGAACTTCAAAAATATTATTTACTGAAACATTTTATTTGCAAATACAAATGAAAAAAATATTTATATAAAGATAAATACATACTTTGCCTATTTAAAAAAAAAATATGAAAATATTTCTAAGACATTAAATATTATTGCATTCTCAGCATGTAAATTTTATTGAAGAAATAATGTTTGAATGTTTTATGTTTTTTATGCATGCCGGTTATATTACTTTTTGTTTATTATTAAAACAACAAGAAATACAATGGATTATATTTTAACAAATTATGGGAAAACGCCATCTACTGTTTAAATATTCAACTGTAGAAAAAGAGGACATTATCTTTGTAACAGTGTCCTATATGTACCAATTATATTATTATTTATTTAATTACTATCCCACGTTTTAGGATTTCTTTGTTATTATTCAATTCATAAAATATATTTACATACAGTAAAAGGAACTTCATTTCAACCGGGTGTCCCAAAGACACCTTATTTTGTTGACATTGCTATTAACAACATTAGATGTTATTTCTTTCTTTACAGCTGAGGTTTTGTCGCTAGATATCTTTTTCTTTATATTATTTGTACTTATGAAATTAATAAAGCTTTTTTTACAGTGAAACTCAATTGTATTTTAATTGACGTCGTCAAAATCACTAATAATATATATATTATTAGTAATTTTGTCCATATATATATATGGACGTAAAGCGAAAAACATTACGTAATGTTTAATGACAATAATAACAAAAAATTGCAAACACGTATTTATAAGTCTTGCCTGCGAGAGAACATACATTGAGGGTACATCGGAGCTATTTACGAATACACTCAAATAGTGTTGTGGGTCTATTTTACTTAGCATCGTTGCAACTCACACGTAATTCGATCTTCTACAAAATTTAGAATTTGACAAACTAATTTTAGTTGAATAAATTTAACGTTTACAGATTTTATATATTTAAAAGTGAAAAATTTTTTTTTATCTTTTTCTTTTAACCCTTTTTACTGTCCTAACGTTAATGCCTACAGTGAAATCTTAATTTGGATGATAGAATTTATATTTTAAGTGATTGTATGTTTGTAATATTTTTAAAATCGCATGAACCACAGAATACCTATGTAATTAATGTACCTTTTGAAGCTATTTTAAAAGGAGTACACCACTGAGAGGAGTACTCTGTAAGTACATCATCTCTATTGCTGTTGTATGTATTCTATGACACATTGTTTAAAAAATTCAGTTGTGTTGATGTGATTGAGTAGCAGTTTAAAATTTATTATTCATGAGTATACTATTATTTTGTATATGTAGTTAGTTTTTAGAAGTTATTGCTATCCATTACAAAACTTATATTTTATTTGAGTAAGGATATTCTCACGAATTTTGAAACACATTTTAGACAGTTGAAACTGCATAAAAGTAATACCTAATGATAAATTTCTAATAGTCAACAAAAAGTTGAAATTATTTTAAATGGCGGCACAAAACCCAAGACATGATCACCATACAACAAAACCAAAAGACCTACATTTGCCGATATCTCGAGTCAAAACTATAATGAAGAGCTCACCAGATGTGGACGCCGTTGGGCCAGAGCCTTTGTATTTGGTTACAAAAGTTACAGAAATGTTTGTAATCGACTTGGCAAAAAGAGCATTTAACAGTGGTAAAAATAATACACTCGAGTACAAACACATAGCAGATGTTGTTCAAGAAGATGATACACTCGATTTCCTTCGAGAAATTATGCCAAGAAAAATTACTGTAAGACAATTTAAGGAGTTGATGGCGAAAAAAGCAGCGAAAGGCAATAAGTCCGATGACGACTCTTCAGACCAATCTTCAGATAGTGAAAATGAATCCAGCGGTTCTAGTGAATAGTAGTATATATTAGTTCTAAGTATACTTTTACATCTTTTTTATATATTTGATATAATTGTGTTTTACACTACTGGTCCATTTAATTTTCTTTTAATCACAGGAAATTTAGTCATGTTTTCATTGATTTCATAAAAATGGTTTTACTTCAGAATTGTGGAATTTTAATGTTAAGTTGGAATAACTTAGCTTTGTAATAAAATTTTAGCCAAAGTATGATTTCAATTCTTATGGTTGATCAAAAATTACTAATTTTTCTGAAGTAAGTCATATGCTTATATGTTTCTTAAATAACATAATGCATTGAAAAAGTGGTTCTGAGGAATAGTGATAAAAAGGTTTGATAGATAAACTTTGTAATTATTTTTTTGCTTTGAAATGTAATATCAATTAATTTTTCGCCTAGTTTATGTCCAAGATCTTATGATAAACTTAGAACATTTAAAAAAACTTTTGTGTAAACTTGAATTACAAGTTTTTCTGTTTGTATATATTGTGGGATATGTAAAATATCTTTAATTAATTTTCTGTACTGTTAATTATTGTTTTAAATACATTATTGAATAACTATGTGTATAGTAACGCTATCTGTGGTCATTCCAAAAGTTTTTGTAAACCTGTTAAAAAGGGCAACTGATTGTACTATTTATTGGAAACAGTGAATTTTCTTTATTATAAAACCTCTTCATTAACAGCATTTAATGTACACATAATTTTATGTGATTTTATTGTCACTTTCTTGTACTGTGATAACTAAATCTTTACATTTCCAAACTTTAAAAAGAGTAATATTATAACTACTGATTAAGTATAAAAATTGGTATTTGCAAAAAGATTCTAACATTCCAATGCTTGCCCTTAGATAGTAGTAATAAAGCACTAAATCCTACAATCAAGAACCATAGGCATGGCAAGGCACCCGAATAGTTATATATCAATTTTGCTCTAATATTATTTTCATATAATCGATGGTTAAAATATTTCAAATATGACATTCTTGCCAGTCGGGGTATTCATAAAGAGTTCTACATTACTTAAACTTTACTTATTTAAAAAGTACGAATATCACTTTTAAAAAAAATGCTGTAATTATAAAGGTTTATCTTTTTTAGCATTAAACAGATTATATATGTATAATATTGTTGCACAAGCCAGCATTATTTGGCTAGGTGAAATTGAACCGCCAATGATAATTTGCACACAACAAAAAAGAAAATAGAATTTAGTTCCAATCAATATAATAGATGGCGTTAGTAAATACTAATCCCATAGATTTTAGCTTAACCTGGTATGTACTATGATTGTAATAATTTATTTTTGGTTTTGACATTTTTTTTTCTCACTCACTGAGTCAGTAATGGAAGTGCCATTTCTAATTCAAATTCAAATTTCTAGATTTTGTTGCTCATTTTGTTGATTTGTAAAGTTTAGATTGTTAACTTTTATTTTTTTGTTAATTATTATTATTTTTCATTTCATTACTACAATTAGTTGAGAGACATGTACGTTAAAAATTTATCAGAGTTCTTTGGAAAACCATTAATTTTTGGATATAGTTTTCGTCACTTATTGAATCTTTTTGAATTATTTTTTTAGCGGTCTGATAATATATTTTTGGAAAAAAAGAGTAATTCTAAAATAGAAAATTCAGATAATGAATAAACTTTCTATGTTTCTATGATTTTATTTTCCATTTACAGGAGGGAGATATGGCATGTGGACAATTTGAAGAGAATATTGATTTGGTTGTTTATGAATTACTGCTTTTACAATAGAGCAAAAATAATATATATATATACTCAATACTCACATATTTATTGAGTGTTAATTTATACTGGACATTGAGACAAACTGAAACAAAGCAAACTATAGACTCTTAGGTTTTCCTGTGTAATCTGTAAGCAAAGAAGTGTTTCTAATATCTCCTTTCAAAAGTATAGATACAGCACTTTTAGAGATAAGGGGGTTTACTTAAAAAGATACATGTTCAAGACCCTCACAATAAGCGCTTTCATATGATAATGTCACATTGTGCAGTTTTCAAAACTTTTTTAAATTTTCTAATTTGTCTTCCAATCAACAAATATTTTTGATCACATTAGTCTGTAACAATCGACGGTATATTATTCCTTCATTTGAATTCACAGTGTAGCGCCACATTTTATGAATCTAAAAGTATCAAAAAGTGGAAATGTCAAAAGGTGGCGTTTATTCCCCTTTTTCAATTGTTATTCATTGTTGTATATTTAAATATCACAGAACATAGAGACTTGAAATTGTAAGTGGGCGGAGTGTCTACCTGCTGTTATGAGCTAATTACTGAATACAATTTGCATCCATAAAGATTACTTAATATAGGTAGATACATAAATCTTCAAAAAAAGTTCAAATAAGACAGTGCAGTTTACTGATATCAAATGAAAAAAAAAAACTGGCCAAAAGCATGTCGAACAATGCTCATTCATTGTAGGGTTCCGAAATCATTATTACACAGAAATGCACTACAGATGAGAAAAGTATGTTGTTACACTTTTTCCACATTTGCCACACAGAACAGTTATAAGCACTTTAGTCGCTTATAAGTAGAAAAACATGTGGGTATGTTGATTATTACTATTAAACTAGTGTAAATTGAAGTACCTCAGCAAAAGAGCGCATCTTAATGGCACTAACGTCCTTTTGTTGAAAAGGGCAGTTTTTCGACAATACCTCAAAGTAGTATATCCAATTATGTATAAAATATTTTTTGTTGAAAGTGTTTATTAAGCGTTATCTTCGTTATTTTTCCATATTTTTTGGGCATATATGTGCTAGAAGATAAAGGGAAGGGGACACAATTTCCGCTACTTTCGGAACTGTTATTTTCGAAATCATTCACATATGGAATCAGAAAAATTACTAAAAACCTTTAACTGTGGAAATATGTGCAACATGTTGATGTTTCCTGAAAAAAAATTTCAGCTTCTGTTACATGTTTGGAGTGCCCCCCTAGAAATATTTATTTTTGTTATTTAATTACCGAACTCGGTACCGGCTTGTACAAGACACCCACACTATGAATTTCATCAATATATGCCTTGTAGTTATTGAATAAAATGCCAATGACATACGGACGGAGAGTCATGACGAAATTATAAGGGTACCGTTTTTCTATTTTGACTCTGAACCCTAAAAAAAATTATCGTTTGGAGTAAAATTAAAATACTAAAAGTAAATGGATTTAATGACCTAAAAAATAATGAATAATTTCAATTTTAGTTAAGACAGAAAACTACATTACCCCCATGCGTCATTTGCAAATAATTAACAACTAACTATTTGAACATGTGAGACATTGGCATTTGTGACACTAAATTTAATTAAATGTCAATTGTGAAAAGAAAACAACGTACTATTATAACAGGGTTACCTTTTAACTTTGACAGTTAGCAGTTAATTATTACAGTTGGGAGTTTGAAGCACACCGTTATTAGTAATTGCAAATCACTAATTGATAAATATTTTAGTAAAAACCTAATAATTAGAGAGGGGCACAAAAAATTTATAGCGGACCTATGCGTAACTTTAGTTTAACGGTAAAATTGCTGTCGCACATCATTGTCACACTATTAGACGAACATCATAATAAAAAAATAAAAACATCGGATTTTTGTACCCTTTTATAAATTATTATTTTTTTTAAAAGGGAAGTAAAAGATATGAACTCTTGTATAATCTGAGAAAATACTGCAAAAGCTTTATAGGCTTTATAATAGTCATTGCACCACTGTTTACTTGCGTCACTGTTACATAGATCGTATAAGACTTATTTGTCATAAAAAATATTAAAATTCCATATCCGTTTAAAATAAATGTTATTTATTAGGCGTTTTACCTAAACTATACCAAGAATGATAGTTTGTGTCTTAGAGAACTTATAGAACTAGTTATGCGGCTTGGGTATATACATACTTGGTATATATCATTTGAGACCCACACAACAGGCCATTCAATTTGATACGTCACCCGATACAATTTTTTTGTCTTAATTTGCCCCTCAAAAGTGACGCTTATATTCAAATTCATTATTTACGTTACTCGTTCCCGTTTGGATTGCAAAAATTCTAATTGGCTGAGCCAGATCCATAAATGAGTCCTGTGAGGGACTTCTTTTCATTCGAACGTACGGAACCCTAAAAGTCAATATAAACCTTTGCTTTAAAAAAATATCCGTCCAGTCGTATGATTTGTGTTAATTATATTTCACTTTATTAGTCCATTTATTAAACCTCAAAATTTTAAAAACTTTCAAAAATAATGAAGACTGACCGCTGTCTTAAACTGATTTATTTATAATCGAGTGTTAACATCTTTTGTAAAGGGCAAACTCCTAGGAGAATTTGGGTTTGCGTATATTTGATTAATGTAAAAATTCTCCAAACTTTTAATTATAATTGCATTTGACCATAAAAATATTAAACAGGTTTAATATACAAAACACGAAAAATATTTCCACCTAATTTTTTTTTGATAATTGGAGACATGCATTATTTGTTATAGTTAATTAAGGTCGTTGATGAAGTTTATCAAAAGAATTACCATAAATACTTGGGAGGTGATATAATTGTAGAACCGAGGTCGTCTTAGATAAAATGTACCTCGCCGCTTTTTAGCTATGGTATACAAGGACTACAACAATCTATACTTAAATGTCTATAGGTATATGTACGTCGATGTCAAAACTGCAATACTGAAAATATAAGTTTTCTAGCCGACAACTATTTATTTATTGACGTTGAAGTTTTATTCATGAATTTGCTGAATGACGGTAATGACGATAACACTAAAGAGAATTCGTGCTTCAGTTTTTCGTCATTACAAATAACAAATAAACTGCAAGTGCTAGAAGATACTTATGTTTTGGTTGGTACACTCAACTACAAACAATTTCAAGTATAAAACAATTGTGTTTTAATCTGTCCAGAAATATGCCTGCTGGTACACCTCTTTCTATTATGCAGAGACACTTTGGGGATTAAGAAAATGATTTTACGATTGATCAAATCGTTTGTAGTCAACGAATTATTCATGGCGTTTTTGCTTTACCACAAAAGAACTAGCTTCTTCTGTATTGCGTATTTCGTTATGCTTGCCCTGTTGCGTTTGTAGATGACCAGAAGAATTTTTAATAATTTTAATCATTCGTACTCGAATAATTGTTTATAATCATCTTTTCATCTTATGCGAATATCACCTATTTCCACGCAGCAAATACAGACATATAAATATATATATGTCTGTATTTATGTATATACTAGATGATGAAGCTACAAACGTTTTATTTTCAGGCTTTAATTTTTCGAACATTATTTTATTGATGACAGTTATATCAATAGTTTAACAGTCTACATATACTTGGTTAGTATTACAAACTTTTATATCATTTGCAGTTTTCGAGCTAATGTTACAGTTTTATATAACTCCGTTATTTTTTTATTACACCTGATATAAAGTAAATTAATTGCAGTAATTATCTTAAAAGTATCCATCCATCCATTAATTTTATTTATTTATTGATCGAGTGACAGCGGAAGTGGGATACTTCAAATTTCGCGTTACACAATGAATAGAGATACACGCATGTGTTGATTGCAAATTATGTATAATAATTATAAAAACTAATAGAGTTATTGACATTAAAACAGAAATGGTGGATCAATACTAACCTAATAATAAATAATACGAATACTATAAAATTCACCAGTTTATTACTAAATGCAGTGCTAAAATGCGAATGTTTTTAATACAAATTTTTCATAATTATAAAAAACTATAGATAACTTATAAAATTACTGACTCTATATTAACCTAACGAAATCTAATCGATTTAAGTTATCAACACTGCAAATTATAGATAGCGTGCTAAATTTGCATATACAATCCTGTGACAAATGGACGGACAGACAAACGGGCGGACGGATAAACCGACAGACTTATGTACAGGCAGCGAAACCTTAGTAATAGAGTCCTATTGGGCTCCTCAGTGTATGGAACTCTAACGAGCGGGTTCCAGGAACGACGTAAACGAAAAACCTTTAATATCCTTCGTTCCAAACGTGAAATCTATATATTTTTTTCATATTTCATGAGTAAAAAGTTGCAGCAAAATCTTTTTTGTTGTGCTGTTTGTATTTGGCTAGTTTTGATACTACTAAATAGATGACAACTTAAAAATAAACATAAAAATTGAAAACGGCGTCCTGCCATTTTTCTGTCCACTAAAATGAGTGAATCTAATGTAAAAATTCGAAAGATTCTGAAATTTTATTACAAAAAACAGAAAAATGCGACCCAAGCCGCGAAAAAGAATTTGTGATGTTTATGGACTTAATGCAGCGTCGGTAAGAGTAACACAAAACTGGTTCAAGTGTTTTCAATCCGATAATTTTGATGTCGAAGATGAAAATGATGTCATTTTGGAAAAAGTGAAACAAGAACGGTATATTTGTTCTTACGGTATAGCTGAAAAGCTATGATTACAATACAATTTTGACCCATTTGAAAAAAGTTGGATGTACAAAAAAGCTCGATATTGGGTCCCACACGAGCTCATTGAAAGAAATCTAATGGATCGTGTACTCACTTGCGATTCTGTATTGGAACGTAATGCAACCAAAACGTTTTCGAAAAGATTAATCACCGGTGATGAAAAATAGATTACCTACGACAAGAACGTGCGAAAAAAAAATTATGGTCGAAAAGCAAGCAAGTTCCACAGAATATAGCGAAATCCGTGCAAAACCATGTGTTGCACGTTTTTGATCAAAAGTTCCAAAATTTCTACAACAATGGGATTATGTCACTACAAGTTGTTGAATAAATGGCATATATAATCATAATTATATGTAAATTAAATATGATAATCATCTTGAATTTCTATATTAAATACGAAGAAATTTTTCCCCGAACTTATATATATATAAGGTCGGAGAAAAAAATTATATAAATATATATGTACAAGCGAAATATCACTGACTGACTTGTCATAAGATCTTCGAAACTATAAGTCCGACTGACTTATGGATTAGCACAGTTATTCTTTTTGGTACGTAGCGCTCACTAAGAACGGATTTTAGGCAAATCCGATCCAAAAATAGGTTTTTAATAAAGTAAGTTTTATATTTACGCAGTCTGAGCTGTGGGCAAAAGCCAGTGTGACATATACATCATCATATAAATTTTGGTACAGAAGTATATAGAGTGTTGAAAACTTTATCAGTCTTTGCTATTCATATTTACTTCATATCTTCTTTACTACAAAAATACAGTATGTTCGTAAAATTTAACGTGTCAATTCTAATTAGTCATATTTGAATTAATGTCTATGAATGAGCAAAGAACAAAGTGACTTTTTTTAATATTTCATGGGTTTTTTTCAAGTCTGTTGTTTATTAAAAAAAACACAATTCCGCGTCATCCTTTCAAGTGTTTCTGACGCATTGTTTTGTCGCTTGCTTATTCATTAAGATATTTACTTGATCTACGTACCTACCCATTTTGTTTTGAATTTGTATTTTAAATACCTGCATCAAATGTTTGCGGAAAATCTATGATCCGTAACATAAAAATATCAATAAACCATACTACAAAATATTTTAAAGTACGTAATTATTATGCTTACGCTTGTTTTGCGTATGAAAACTTCTACCGTAATATTGTAATTTGAAATAAAAACCATAGTCTACCAGTAGTCTAAAACCATTTTAGTATTAGACTACTAGTAGACTTTAGGTGTAGCAACCTCAAGCAATGTGTTGAAAATTCATAAAGAACAAACGTACAACAAATTTTGGTAAATTTTACGATTATTATGAAGTAATAATGTGACATTTAAAAAACCGATGTTTAAATTAACTATATAACCTCAGTGTTATTTAAAGTAATAACCTATATATACAAAAAATTGAAATGTCTGTTAGAGATTTTAAAATAATTGGTTTTTTTTACGTCCAAACAACCCTTTTTAATTTTTTTGTTGATCTGTCTATTTTTTTGGATGCTGAACCGATCTTAAAGGGAGCTTCTCTGGAAGGTAAAGGAGTTTATAAAATTTCATGTATTTGTTGGACTTTACATAGGGTACTTTTATTTACTGAAATATTTATGGTTCTTTCGTGAAAAGTGAGAAACATTGAAAATGGACTAATTTAATCGGAATTATAACAATAGTGGACGCGGGATCAACATTAATTTCTAAAAAAAATCTGATTTGTCCCGGACTTCGTGCATTTGTATTCTTGAATCTGAATCGAGCTATTGCTAATCGATTCTAAATTTTTTTTTTACTATCGGAAAGCTGCACTATTTTTGAGTAAAATTGGCTACTAAAATTTCTACCGGCTTCATTCGCAAATTTGTTCTATTATTACACTGATACTAAAAATTCTCACACGCTTAGGAGGCAACACTATATCCGAATAATATAGTCTATATATTATTGTGATACCAGTATTTGCCTTGGCTTTGTCCAAAGTGAAAACGTGGCTGGTTAGAGGAATCGAAATTAGAAGCTTTTGGATTACAGGATCGTGAGTCTGGATCGAAAAAGAAATTGTAAACGGACCGGGGTCGAAATCGAGTGTGTATGGAGTCGAGATTATAATAGAAAGCGCGATAGAACTCGAAATGAGGAGGAGTATCGGGATCAGTATTGAGAAGGGCATAGGATTATAATTGAGAAGAAGATCAATCAATATGAAACATGGAGGAATACTCCCCGGAAAGCTAGTAGATAATATAAAAGTTACATTTGAATGTTTATGAACACACAAAAAGACAATACTTTCTCTGATGTTTCTTACAGCGCACCTTAGCAAACTGCACACAGATAAACAATTAAAGTAATATTCTTGTGTTTACAATGTTCGGTACGTGATTGGGTTTGTTTAAATATGTGTTCTACCTAGTTCCATACTATTTCGTTTGCGAACGCATGCATTATGGAATATTTACTGTAACAACTTCCTTTGCCATGTTATTTGTTTTGTTGTTACGACAATACAGGTAAATTCATTCCGGACACGTCGTTTACAAGGTAAAAATTAACATACGTGAAGAAGATTTGCTATTGCTGCGGGGCTAATAAATAACAACATTTTATATACAAGTCGGTTTGTCTGTTTGTATGTTTTAGCGGCAAAGGATGAATGAGAGTAGACTGACGAAACAAATCAAATCGAAATCGAGCGAATGTGTATGATGTGGATAAGGGTCGCCCAAAAAAAGCGTATGCAGATCAAATTGGTACTATATTAAAAAGGACTAAATTTCTAGTACCCGAAACCGACGAGTTTGCACGAAACGATTGATGGATATCGGTGTGGCAAGACAGATATGTAAGGAACGTACCATGCGGAAATCTATAGTATCTGCCTACCCTTCTGGGAAATAGGCGTGAGTTTATATCATTATAAAAATGTACATCGAATAAAGGACCTCCTTATTTTTTTAAAGCCACATAAAAAGCGTGGAGTATTTCATCGTTATGTTTCGTCGAAAAGCATGTACCTTTAGTTAACTTCGACAATGTCCATATTTTGAAACCGCATGTTACAAAATAATAGTACACGGTGAACTTAGAAAACTAAAAAGGCTATTGGATGGATTTGTGAACTTAACATCATATCTTTTTTTTTAAGCGAACCATTCTTATATATATCTACTTCGAACCAGATGGTACGGCCCAAGAAGCAAAGAATGGTTTTGTGATTGTTCCAAAACCATTGTTTCATCAAGAATACATAGGAATTATAAGCACTTACAAGTATGAAAAAGGGTCCATTTTATTAGTACAATCGCACTTATAAAATATTTATTGAGATGCTGCTAACGCCAATAATATTCCTATCATACAACTACGTTCATCTAAATATTCCTGCAAAACTTACTATAAGTAGCTTACAGAAAAAATGCATTGTTGAGCGCTTATAAGCACTCAACAATTATTTCATAAATTCATTTGTGAACAGTCGGAAATGACATGCAATCGACGTGTTATCAACAGATTGAAAGATAAGTAACGTGAATCAGTTTGATTGATATGAAGATTGTAATGATACGAAGTTGTCATCTTATAAGCGCACACAAGCCTAAGTGATCGAAGTAATTACTCCTCAGTGCTATTAATCTCTTTTAATGCTTTTGTAGGAGTTCGAAGCACTCAATGGCCAGAAAATATGACCCTGTGAAAGGCACAAGAAACAAAAATCAAAGCAGTAAATGTATCTAAGTGACAGCACCATTTGTTTATGGTGTTTAAAACGCAATAGCAAATACCGCAATCGGGATCGGAGCTTTATAAGCTCAAATAGCCTCATAAAATACGCGTTTGGGAATAAGTCTGCTTGTTGGGCGGGGTTCGATTCCGATCACGGGCGAATCGACCGATGGGTTTTTAAATCACACTGAACTGCTCGTTTCGTGCCTCGGATATAATATTAAGCCATCGGTTTTTTGCAGCATTCATCTCAGCCTCGTTCCGAAATAAAAAGGTTGAGGGATGGTTTGCCTCGGCAAACAAAAATCAACACATACATACGTACATCTCATAAACGACCCTAACGTTACACACATACACACACACACACCCTAACGCACGCACGCATGCGCACACGCACACACGCACACACACACACACACACACACACACACACTCACAGGCACACACACACACACCACACACCTATACTAGCTTCACCCCGCAGTTTCGCCCGCATGGTGATAGTAAATTATGACAATAATGATAGAAAGTATTTTATTTTTTGTCAATTTTTCAATGTTTTTATATTATTCTGCTATTCGGGACAGAGATAAATTCAATAAATTAAAAATCATGAAAATCGGTCCAGCCGTTCTCTAGTTATAAGTGTTCGAACAACCATATTGTGTAATGTATGTAAATTGGAACTAAGTATTTTTATGATAATCTCACTAATAGATATTATAAACGCTATAGTTTGTAAGGATAGATAGGTACGGAAGTATATGATAATTGATGGTAATGCAAAAGTTATAGGTGGCAACTGCAATATATTCCTATAAACTATGTTAAACGATTTATTTTGGTCTGTATAAACATGCAGATTTTGCGATTTAAAAACGCGTGATCAAGCCACATAGAGCTGGCCGTGGGAAAAACATTGCGTGCTCAAATGTATGTCTGCTACCTTTATGGTCTGACCCTGTCGCCGTACCGCACCATAATATCGCGCACTCACTTGTCTATCGTCATAACTATTCAAATATTTGTCCAAATGATGTAGTGTAAAAAACATAGTTTATCTACTTTAAACACCAGATGCCATAAAAGTATTTATTTTGATATAAGGATCGATTTGTTGCTATCAAATGTGCGTTAGAAATAAATTATCAATTTTTATTGTATTTGTGGTTCACTATTTTGGCTTACACATAAAAGATAGATATATGCCGTCATGGGCTTTTTTATAGGACTATTTAAGATAAACATTTCCATTGTATATTAAATACGTGTAATTCCAACAGTTTTTGCGGCGCACGCCAGAATAGCTCGCAGGTGACTTTTTTTTCCTGCTTACTTGACACTTATCGTTATATTTTGGATAATTCACACCATGTTCTTGTAAATTACAACTTATGTGTTATTCTGATGTGTAAATTATTGTAAAGTTTCATCAAAATCCATTCTGTAGTTCTTACGTGAAAGAGTAACAAATAAACATCCATACATCCATACGTCTATACATCCATCGCGTTTATAATATTAGTAGGATAGGTGCCTTTCTTGGAAAGAACCCGAGAAAAAAATTCTTAACCTTGCTTTATTTAGCGCCGCTTCGTAGAATTTTGAGGTTATTACATTGTAGTTGTGTTGTTGTACCTCACCAACAGATTGCACTACATGAATGACCACACGACACAAAAAATAAAATAATTAACACCATAGCCGCCGATTTTAATACAGCGAAAACCGTATCGCCGGATTTCATAAAGCCTTAGGTACAAGAAAAGAGGCACGGTTATGATGTACGGTTTACATTTCCTAACTGCATGGGCCTCTGAGGCCTCGCCTGGAATCTCATTAGAATGCGAAATTATTTAGAACGGCCATGTTATGAAACACAAACAAAATTATTAATGAATATAAGCGGCCGTATGTTACATAGCTGCGTTCTACGGCCCGGCCTAAGACGTTGCGCAACTCAACATTGGCCTCCGAGAGCGGCCTCCACGCTGGAGCTGCTCTCGCGGCGCACGCGAGTGTCCAAACATTAATATCGCACGAACGTACAAATTTGTGGTTTATTCTGTTATTACTGTAGCATTGAACTATTAGGTCATGTCAACATACCTCGTCATTTTTTTTTTCAACGAAATTGACATACTTAGAATATTGGTCAGATTTTGAATATTAAAATGGCAATAAAAATAAAAGTGACTAGGTACAAATGTGACTGCATAACGGTCACATTTTGTTTATTTCACTCATTAGACCATGTTTTTCCCTCGAAGAGTTTTTTTTTTAATTTTTTGGTGGAGGTTTCGACAATTCCTCTTTAAATTATTATTTTTGTTTTGGGTCGATATTTTTTGTTTTTTTCTTTTGCAATAATATGATTGTTATGAGTCGTACCCTCGTGCTTAAAATAATTGTTATCCAACTCTGATACAAAATAACTAATTTGTCAAATGTTAAAAAGCGCCTTGCCAGAGGAATAGAGTCGAAATTTTAACTAAAACTTTAAATTACTTAGAGATTTATTTATGGTCGTAGGCTAATTTTAAAAACTTTAGAGGACACCATACTTATGCAATATCAAATGAAATTGGAGATTAAGGGGCTATGTTTTCCTGAAATTGGTCTCCAAAGATGGTGAAGTGGAAAATGGAAAAAAAGCTTTTGGCCTATTTTTATTTTATTAATTATAAATTATGGCAAGAAATTGCTAAAATCAACAACTTGAGACAAATTAAATAATTGTAGCAAAGTTAATGTGCTTATCGATTTAATGATTTTTTTAAAAGTTATTTAATTTATTAACCGAGATGTTAACAATTGAACAAAACTGTTAAGTCACGTTAGAAAACACTAATCCCTTGCGTTCTTTCGTTTAAAACCTATTTTAAAATAATGAAGGGAGGAATGGCGTGTGAATCGCGCAGCGGCAATCAACGACTCGTTGTTCTCATAAGCAAGTCGTTTACTATTTTACCTATATTTTTCTGATCCTTAAATTTATTATTAATATTTCGTAAATTACTGTTATAAATATTTTAAAATTGCAGTGTCTCGCGCCACTTTGGGAGATAAATAAGACAGTATTTAGTATTTTAACAGCACTTTCTGACAGAAATGGATTGGCCGTCACGAGTCATAGTTCGCCGAGCATGTTCACCGGATTTAAATCTTACAAACTTTTTTGCCTAGATCATTATAAGGAAATCATTTTCATTCGCGAAGTTAATAGTGCACAGGAATTAAGACGAAGAATTCTAAAATAACAAAAAATTGCGGAACATGTATGGGGTATTTTCTAATAACCCTGGGTCTAAGGAATCTGGATTTATCGTTTTGATCTAACCTTTATGTCTCAAGTTTATTTTGGCGTAGAATGTGATATGATAAATATCGATATAAAAGTTG
Organism: Eumeta japonica; assembly: GCA_005406025.1. Lineage (NCBI taxonomy): Eukaryota > Metazoa > Arthropoda > Insecta > Lepidoptera > Psychidae > Eumeta > Eumeta japonica. The sequence continues at coordinate 324,579 of BGZK01000532.1, forward strand.
ATAGCGTTAGGATTTGGTTATTTCTACATTATATTCCTATGTAATTTGTACATTAGAGAAGTTAAATATTTATTTCTAAACAGATAAATATTCTATAATATATATTATAGAATAATCTATAAAATATTTTATATTGAAATTTAATTGAATAAGCACAATTAAATTTCAATACATAGAATGTTTATCTGTTTAGATTTATCTGTTTAATTGTGCTTATTTAGTTGGATTTTCTAAAACATAAAGAATATTTTTCATAATCACTGTAATTACGTTTTTTAAGTGAATTTTCAGTTTGCAGAATTCACACTCCGTTGTGTCAATGTCAGCAACGAATTTCGTGATGTAGCCGCTGTGAACAACAAAAACATCGATGCTGTGCGGCGTGTGATCAAAACAGACAGGCATGTGAACTATCATGAGATTTGGGCATCCTTAGGTTTAGACATGAGTCAAATGCAATCAATCCTACACAAACATTTGGGTATGAAAAAGCTGTGCTCGCGGTGGATCCCACACAATTTGACTGAAGCTCAAAAAACGGACCCCATCACTCGATGCAATGCCATGCTTATCAGGTTCAAAGAAAGGGCGTCAAATTCGGGACATAGTAACAGGTGACGAAACATGGATTTATTGCTACGACTCCAAAACAAAGCAGCAAGCGACTGTATAGGTTTATCGAGATGAGTCGAAACCAACCAAAGTAGCGCGCGAGGGAAGTGCCTCTAAGCGGATAATTCCGTCTTTTTTTGATTTTCCAGAAGTTATTGATGAACTCCGTAAAAATAACCGTAAACATAATTTCATTTTGCATCACGACAATGCTAGTTGTCTCACGGCGAGTAGGCAAAGAAATGCTTGAAGAAGAAAAACGGAGAACTTATGAACAATTCTGTTTTTGTCCCGACTTGTCACTTTATACCTTTTTATTGTTTGCAAAAATTAGGAACCAATTATATGGTCAACGATTTTCATCACCAGAAGAGGCTGTCAAAGAGTATGAAAAACATGTGTCCGAGGTCTTCAGGGAGGAGCGGCATAAATGTTTTCAAAATTTGTTTATTCGTATATAGTGATACGAATATCACTTTTTCATACAAATGTGAAAACATTGCTATACTTCATTAGCAAAATATGCTAACGAAGAATATTTTGAGAAAAAATAGATTCATTTTCGACCATTCATAGTAATCTTTTCTCATTCGTTCCAGAAATTTTCAGTGCGCCCTACGTAGACTCGGCCACGACTGCTCTCGACCTCTGACAAGTGTTATCGATTTACGCACGTTACATTAAAGTAACAATGTAGTACTGCAACTAGACGTGAAATGTGACCATAGCGTTCGGTTGTGTTTTGAATGTTGCAAAGTTTTCGCTGTCACCGAATAATACGGTCACCAAGATGAAGATTATTTAAATCAATTGATGCACGCTCACTCATACGCAGTTATGAAATAAAAGATTAAGTCTTCGTATTATAATGTATTGAGAAATTCACAACCTTTAATAGACATTAGTTTATTGATAAATAACTTTTTAATACATTCTCAATTCAATGATAAATCATTAAAATCTCCGTAAGATGTAATTTTTTGATGAAATTCTTAAGTTACAGATTCTTTTCTACTCCGAAGTTGTATATCTGTATAAGTTCAATTGTTTACATATATGTAAGTTGTGTAATGAACAATCCTATGTCTATATCGTGTTGCATACATGTACCATAGTGTTATGAAATAATAAGGCGCGTCACCTATTTGGAGTCGGCATTCAATTTTCAGGGTTTTGAAGTATGGAGACAAGAAGGAAAACGTATTTTTATTGTGAAGTGCAGTTGTTACCATGGGCAACCAAACATCGTCGCTCATGGTAACAGTGAACGAAAATATTTTGAGTATAACACGCTAGGGCGCGGTATAAAAATACGAGACTCTATGAAAGACTGACGTCTATGTTTGATTTAATGATAGGTGTACAAGATATTCTATAGAGTATATGGAATATAAAATATAAGGTACTATTAAAATCAATATTTGAGATGCCAGTTAGAAGATACTTTTGGTAAAGATGTCCGTATTACTAGATACGAAATATGTATCTTGCAAATACTTTTAAAAAATAAAATATTTTTTGAAAGAAAACAGTTTTATTGAGTTTAAGTTTATCATATGAATTATGAATAGATCACGTTGATTGCGAAAATGTGACTAAATACTACATTTTTAATGTTTTAATTGAGACTAAAATAAAACCAGTTTCTCAAACATTTTATCACTAATTTTCCTTCGATGGGGTGTCTTTATCATAATAATAGTCGCTTCACATAGGCAGGACTCGGCAAATACGTGTAATATTTGAAAAACGTATTTATTGTAAGATAAACATAGAAGCTCTTTAGGCCGGTATCTGTATTATTTAAGTACATACTGCGGTTTTCCTGAGTCAGCGGTGCTGCCAGTAGCCCCCTGTGTTTTCGCTACTTGCAACGGAGTCCTCTAAGAACATGTGACAAGAGTCGTCTTTTGATTTTTTAATATCACCTTCAGTACTATCTCAAGCCCCCGATTTTTGTTTTTTTTTTAGTGTTTCCCGTAATGTAGGATAGCAAATATAAAAGAATGCAAAAATTAAATAAGACTGAAAGTATTTTAGTAAACATACTATGTACGAAATACTAAAGTATGAAACGAATGGTATCTAAAAACAAGATACAAGATATGTTTTATAAAAGTGTTTTACATACAAAACGAAAATAAGTATTTTGTATCTTGTATCCGTATTTCAGATAATTAAGTGTCTAAGTCACCTGACTTAGACACTTAAGTATTCTCTGTGATTTAATAGTGATTGCTTTCTTCCGCAAATATTGTCGATGAGTTGAATTGGATATTAGCAGTTGCTTGTTTCAATTACAGGATGGAGTCACCCATCTTATTATTTTAAAATTCCAAACCTTTTTTGAGAAACAACATTATAATTTCAGAGTTTTATTACTTAAAAAATCATAATTTTTTTCAAAATATTTAGACTAGTTTTTTTTAAACGTGTTTGTAAAAACTTCAAATTTCACAGTTTTAAAGTCTGTTTCGATGCCACAATACGGACGTGATAGTATAAATAGAGAACCTAATTATATCGATAATTTTTTGTTCGCCGATAATTATAATACCGAAATACAGATACTGTAACATATTGCAATAAGCTTCATGGGTATTACAATAAAAGTCGGTCGGGGTCCAACCAGTTAACCACGTCTATTAATCGATGTACCCCTCGTCACTATTCAAACATTTCGATAGCGACGAGGATGGGATGGCTGCAACGATCATCGCGCCCGCGTGACCACGGACTTATCGGGGTACATGCGAAGGGCGGGACTAAGCACCGACCACGGACCGAATTCTCTCAATTTTATATCCGATAAATTAGGTACTCCCCGAGTAAGACAGAAGCGACATCTAGAGAGTGCTCAAATGCCTGGAAAGAAAATCCTTCAAAACAGCTCGATCGTCCACAAGCGTGTGTTCCAGACGCGGCGCATGCGGCCGAATCTCCGCTCCCCAATGTCATAGTTGTTAACATAGTCCACAAATCGAAATCGGTCAAACACGAGCTAAGACTCCGGTTATACCAATAAAGGACCACATTCACAAACGAGCATTATTTTCAAAGGGATATATCCTAAATGAAATTACTAAATAAAATTTTTGTTTTGTATATATTTATATTATTATTAGTTAATTAGTTCCTTGAAATTATTATCTACATTTTTTTTCGGTTATATTACAGAACCTTAAGAAGGCATTAATTTTATTCATTTTCTTTATTATTCATTTTATATTCCGTCTTTTACATTAAGAGGGGAATAGTGACATATTGCAATATGCTTTCATGTTTTTAAGATATTTTCTTGACATACTAGTTCATTAGCCTATTTCTACTCAGTGATTATTAAGTGATTCTCAGCCCAGATTTTGTATTTGGAACCTGCCGATCTGAGTCTCGTTTTTAAGCAAATTTACTAACGAATGGCAACCCTAGCTGTGATCGACAATCAGTTGTTTAGATCGAGCACAATTCCTATTGGAGTAATGGAGTAGCCGTTATACGTTCCCTTCTGCCCTTGCCGTGCGCGATTTCGTAATTTACTCGGCATTTTTCTCGTGCGTAACTAATAATCATTTCTTCACCGCTATTATAACCACGGCCAATTTGAATTACGTAGCTTGTAGATTGCGTGGTTTGCTTTTAGTGAAAGTAGTTTAAACTTTCTCTCTCGCTGAAATAACGATTTACGTTACAAGAGAAATATTAAGTAACTTATTTCTGTTTGTATTATTGCGGACTAATTACGATTTAGTTAAAAGGAAGTTTAAAGTAAGATAAGTCAAGTTATGTTAAGGTGACGCAGTAACGAACTATCGATGTGACGTAGAACAGTGCCCCGCAACCCGCGCACACCGCGGTAATGCATACTAAAACAACCCTGCGTTTGCTTATTTTTTAACTTTTTATACGAAAAAGCAGTTTTTTCAAAGAGGTATTTTTAATATTTTTTTCCTCTAATATAAAACATAATGAATCGTACAACTGCAACGGACGAATTAAAGTTAATAACATGAAGAATTGGGTCACCAAAGATCACTTTCACACGTTTCGTATTTTCTTAGAAAAATCGAGATGCTGCCACCTACATTTCTAATTGGTGGCAGCCTTAAATATGTGACGTGTCATGTACGATTTTCTGTCGAAAACAATAAGAAAAATTTCCCATATCCGAATGACAACGGTTTAATATTGATTTACACAGTGTTTATGTATTAAGATTTCAATAATACCCACATTCTTTATAACCATGTTATTTTTGTTAACGACAGACTTCATAATCATAGGTGCTCACTGATGTTGTAAATTATGAACAGGCATTAGGATACTTTCCTATTTCGATGACATGTACAAAGCCAGCCTAGGTGTAAAGTAAGTGGAGTTGTTGCGCCATGCAACTAAGGGCGCTAATAAACCAAATGCAAAAGACAATTTTCTTTTGGAAAGACATAGAACAGTGTTACGTTGCTTTCGAAAAGACATTGAACAGTGTTACGATACTTAAAGTTGTTTAATTTAACATAAGCTTAATATGTGTTGACGTTTGTAATAAAAACTTATTTTGAAAAATTAGCAATTATTATTTATTTATCATGAAGCCGAATTTGAATTTCAAATTCGGCTCAAGTCAGTGCTTTCAAGCACTGACTTGAGGGCGCTGAAAGATAACCTTGCTCCAGTCTGATCTAAAATACAAAATGATAACGGCGAATTGTGCCAAAAATATGCGGACGCTGATTGCTAAATTAACCGTAAGATTTGAGAGATAAATTTTCGATTTTTTTTTGTGCACCTTCCCTAAACATACATTTACTAATGAAAATAAATACATCACAATATTTCTGAACAAAGTATATAGAAAAGTTTAAGTAAGTATACATTATTATATAGTAATAAGTGATGATACTTTTGTATTAGTATTTTCTAAACTAACTTTTCCCAATCTATTTCTTTGCTGAGTAATATCTGATTTTAAGACAAATAATCATATTGAAATAAAACACTCTAAAATTTTTTTTTTCTTCTAAAGATATTCTCAGTAATACACTAAGATTACCTAATGTTTTGATTAATTTGGAAACAGTGCCCTGTATTTAGAGATCGTATTTAACTGTGAATGTGATTTTTTCACATATTCCAATACATCGTATTTACGCAAGTACTACTTGTACCATCTTAAAACTAACTGAGAAAATAACTAATAATAACTACAGACACTGATAAACTTTTATCTGTAGCACAATGCATTTTTTCAAACTACATGTTTTTTTCACGTTTGTTTTCGTTACAATTTAAAGTTACAATTTCGTAACTTTCTCCGCGTACCTATTATAAAAATCGGAAAATAGATCAACAGCTCCGTTTTAAAATGAATCACGGTTTACTGACCGCAAAGAAAACAACAAACGTTGCACATTATGTAAGTTTTATGGCCGACGGAGACACATCAAGGTGATACGATCTCCGCCACGCCGCCGCGCGCCGCTTCCCGCCATGACGGCGCGGCATTCGCGCATGCGCCGCGCTTCCGAACGCACTTGTCAAAAAGTGGCACTCGAATATCCGTTTTACGTCCCGCGGCCGTTCTCCCGTCATTCGATTCGATAGCCGCATATTGGTGCCGCATACCCTGTGTCCGATTTCAAACCTTGGAGAATGACGATATACAGTAAAATTGTTCAAATAATTCTAGTTAGTGTATGATAAGCTAGTGAAATTTTTCGGAGCACGATCCAATTAAGGGTTTGTATACGTTTGATAATTAATAAATATTATAATTCAATACGAACAATAACGTGCGCTTAATTATTAGGATTGTATAAATGTATTTCATGTGTAAAGTATTAATTATATTAATATGCGGTATTTGGTTGAACCAATTGCAAATGTGACGGAAATGTGTAACGGGAAATAATAAGAAGTATTAAGTTTATCAACGATTCGGCCTATAGTTGGCGCTTGTACTGAGGCGTCTTAGCGAGTGCCGGTATTTTTAAAATATTTTAAGAATAACTATCAAATAGGACTCAATCTTGCGCACCTATGGTTCCACATGGAATCAGTATGGAAACACACAACATATTTGTGTTTACCAAAAACAATCGTTTTTTTCGTTCTTTTAAGAATCCCGACTTAACGTGAACCAGACTCACTCGTCGGTTTCACTTCGATTTGTCGTGAACCAGACTCACTCGTCGATTTCAATTCGATTTGTTGTTTTATTTTAGAGTTTGCACTATTACCATTAAGTTCGACGATAGAGTGTCAAATTAGTGTTATAAAACATTACCAAAGTAGCGTTATAAAACATTTTAACATATATCTGTTAGGATATCCATCATAATGACGTATATTTTTTGAAAATTTTAACTAACTACGTAATACGTTTAAACGATACAATCATTCAAAGGCAGGAAACACAAACGGACAGATGACGTAGGTTTAATAATAAGGTTCCATTGATACGGTAAGAACCTTAAAAATTAACACAAAACAAGCACTGTGTGCTGACCCAGTGCACGTTGCAGGAAGCTGTTAATGGTTCTTGTCATCAATGTGTTTAGGTCCGACAGCACAGATAATTGATTTGACTTTAGTTAAACATGCGTAGGCCGGTGAGTGGTCGAGATTGAAAATGGGTCCTTTCTAAAGGCAACGCTCTGAGTCACCATCGACACTCATAATTATTTAACCCATGTAAAAGTATTAAACCTGATTTGAATGCACCACAAGACCTTACCTTAATAAGTGGAAAGTGATTTACCATTAAATTTCCCGTTTCTTATTATTTGACTGACACGTAACTATCACAAATTGTACGCTTTACTTCGTTCAAAAATCTTTCCTTTATCAGAATCGGAAATTGGTTTGCAATATGTTCACGAATGTATAATTGCTTACTACTCGAAGACCTTTCTGACTCGAATAGTATATTAAAACGAGCGTAATCTCTATGGTCACCTCGGTTAGTTAAAGGCCGCAAAAAATCGTTTTATAGCGATAGCGAACGGTGCGCAACTATCCTAACCTAAACCCTTTTTATTTTACTTCGTGGGTACAGTATCCAGGCTATTTTTTGAAGTCTGCCTCATATCCACCTTTTAAATTTCTGAATGGCAACCCTACGTCCAGTTTCGCCGCACGAGACGCAAGCCCGCACCGCCGACTCCTTTTTAGCGCAGGCGCGGATTGATATACTGGCTATCAGTCGCTTTAACGGTGAAGGGAAATATCGTGACGAAACCCGCATCGCGGTGAAGATTTACCACAATCTCAACCTTTAGCGATGCGTTGAGTTCTCAGCGCGCATCGAATCAGAACGTAGGGTTTGTGGCCTTGTGCTTAATCCATTTGAATATTGTACACGCTTATGATTTTAATATTGATAGCCTTTTGCTATTTACTGTATATGTTTGTGAATAACCTGTAAATGAACAATTTTAGACGGATGCCATAAAATAGTTCTAACTAATTTTGGACGATAATTTCGCGCATTTGGAAATCTTTTACAAATGTATAACTCCTTTCGAGTATAGTTTTTTATTTCCCATTTCTATTAAATATATAAATATTGAGCTATCAGTGATAACTCTGGTAGAAAGAAGTAGCAAAAACCCTTTAATGATTAACAGTTTCTTGATTCCTTTTTAAAAATTGTTTGGTTTTAACATTAATTTCGAATTTGATAAACACACTTAGCCGGCTTGAATATTTGAACAACAAATATTATATTTTCAGTAGCAGTCAACTACCTTGTTATTGTCAAGTATAGTTAATTAATGTGAAAATTCTGTACATCCATGCAAGGTGAACGATACCACCGGATTACTGCGCCCACACACACTCCTAGACACTAGTTCCGCAACCGCACGACAGTGCGCTGCATCCAAACCCTATGGTCTTACAAGTGTCCTCTCAGAGAAGCCCCATAACCTGCAGTGGGATCGTATGAGCTGTGCAAATATAAGTACACACACGATTTTGTTGGACAAACAAACAAAGTTATCTATAGACAAATTCAAACGTCACTATGGTGTCATGGTTACTACCACAGTTTCCTACTACCCACCTAATTTTCTAGTACATCAATAGATGCTGGACGGGAGCTCTGAAGTCTTAATTAATGATGCTTTTGCGGTTAACCGGTTTTGTTAAAGTGTTATAGAATTTCCGGCACTTATTGTATTTTTTGTTCGTTCATCGTGCTAATGAGTTGGAAAGGCTCAATTCTAATTACAATAACTTTTGACTATGAGCTGCTAAAAGATTAAGAGTTTTCAAAATAATACTTCTTTAGGCGCGATTTGAGAGTAACTGAAATCATTAAATCAATCAATAAATCAAAAAATGATTTTTTTTTAATCCCCAACGCAAAAAAAGGGGTGTTATAAGTTTGAAATGTGTATCTGTGTAGTCTGGCATCGTAGCTCCCAAACAGCTGAACCAATTTCGATATAGCATTTCATGTTGAAAGATGACTTGATCGAGAGGGTTTTTGACTATGATTGACGAAATATATGATCCGTTTAAATATTATCGGTTCATTCCTAGTTGATGAATTGATGTAAACTTTTTACAGGTCTGATCAGTAGAGCTTTTATTCAAAATATTTGGGTTCATCAGAACGGTCTCAATGAACAGACTATATATAGATAGACAGACTGCCTTCCGCCCGCGGTTTCGTCCGTGGATATAAAATCAATTCCTCCATCTTGCGTATGATCGATCATGCTCTCAATCATGATTAATCTCTCAATCAATCCCGATCGCTATCCCGTTACTGATTTTGATCCCGATCTCGTTCACGATGCCAAATTGTCTCAATCTCTATTCCAATTCCCGCTTTCGGTTTCGAATCCGATTTTGATCCTAGTAGATCCCGATTCTGGTCCCTCAATATCCTCGCGCTGAAGACACAATGCTATACAGAGCTCGAGACTGACTAGGAACGTAGGGGATGGTTTAAAGAAATCAAATTGATGAATGATTACTGTTCGGTGCGATGGAATGGGGTGCTGGATATAATATGGCGTGGATTGTGTAGTATGGCGCAGGCTACGAAAAAAAAAGCAATGATAAAACGACGATACTGTTTAATGCATTTTAATTATTGATAACTAGCTGCGCCCCGCGGTTTCACCCGCGTGGTAATGGAAAATTGTGATAATGATGATAGAAAGCGTTTTATTTTATTGTCAATTTTTTAAATATTTTTCTATTATTTTGCTATTTGGGACGGAGACAAATCCAACAAATTAAAAATGAAAATCGGTCCAGCCCTTCTCCACTTATAAGTGTTCAAACAATTACATTGTGTAACGTATGTAAATTGGAACTAAGTATTTTTATGATGATCTCACTAATATGTGTTATAGGTATTATAAGCACTATAGTTGGGAAGAATAGATAGATACGGAAGTGTATGATAATTGATGGTAATGCAAAATTTATAGGTGGCTACTGCAATATATTCCTATAAACTATGTTAAACGATTTATTTTGGTCTGTATAAACATGTAGATTTTGCGATTTAGAAACGCGTGATCAAACCACATAGAGCTGGCCGTGAGAAAAACATTGCGTGCTCAAATGTATGCCTGCTATCTTTATGGTCTGACTCTGCCGCCGGACCGCACCATAATATCACGCACTCGCTTGTCTATCGTCATAACTATTCAAATATTTGTCCAAATGATGTAGTGTAAAAGACAAAGTTTATCTACTTTAAACACCAGATGCGATAAAAGTATTTATTTTGATATACGGATCAATTTGTTAGTACCAAATGTGTGTCAGAAATAAATTATCAATTTTTATTGTATTTGTGGTTCACTATTTTGGCTATAATGGCTTACATATGTATATATGCTGTCGCGGCTTTTTTGTAGGGCTATTTAAGATAAACATTTCCATTAAACATTATGTACGTGTAATTCCAACGGTTGTTGCGGCGTACGCCAGAATAGCTCGCAAGTGACAGATTTTTTTCTACTTACTTGACACTTGTCGTTATATTTTGGATAATTCACACTATATCTTTATAAATTATAGCCTATGTGTTATTCTAATGTGTAAGCTATATATTATTGTACAGTCTCATCGAAATCCATTCAGTAGTTTTTGCGTGAAAGAACAACAAACATCCATCCATACAAACTTTCGTGTTTATAATATTAGTATAGATGTATAGCTTCAAGTCAGGGTTGCAAAGTATTTTACATAATAAAACGTTTTAAATGATAAAGTACGACTTTTAGTACAAAATTAAATTGTCGACATCCTGTTTCTCAGTCTTTGCTGTTCTGCTAAAACCGATCTGTCATGAGGCTTACGAAACAGCTTTCTATAAAGCCATGCAAACCTGGCTTTAAATCAGTAAAAAAACAGGAAAAAAAATATAAATTAAAATTCTCCTGACACAGAAAAATCTCTAAAAGTTAAAGAAAATAAGTATTGCCTGTAAGTTTAATATAAGTATTAGGTAGTATTTTGATGTAAGCGCCATCGTGTCGGGGGACCGCTAAGTTAATAAATAATATAACAGAATAAAATTAAAAACGGTAAAGTATTAATTTCAAGTACAAGTAAGTTATCTATATATTGTAACCAAATATCAAAACATCAGTGTCTAATTGTTACCTCTAAGTCTTATTAAGTATTAACGGTCCCCCGACTCTTAGATCCAAATATTACTTACTACTTATATCGAACTTAAAGGGCCAATAAATATTATTTTTTTACTTTTGAGAGGTACCATTTGCGTCTGGGGTTTTTTAAATTTTAAATTTAATTTTATTACGTAGCGAATTAATATTCATTGGAACCGGTATGTGTAACTTTCGGATTTATAGTTTAAAAGTTTGATTTGTTACCTAACCAGAAATATTCAAATCGAAAGTGGTGGCTAGTAATCGAAAACTTTATAAGTAAATCTCTAATACTTTTATGAATAATTACTTTATTAATAGCGAGCTGTGTCCGCATTAATAACTAGCTATATTGACCTCCTTGATTTTTTTTTCATATCGAGCGATCTCACTTTCAATCATAATTCCTATGTCTGTCTATATATATATATATATATATATATATATATATATATATATATATATATATATATATATATATAAGTTTAGCGTGATTTATTGATATTAAATTTACACGTAACGTCTGCTATAAGATAAAATAAAAAAAAAAGTTTTACTTAAAACGTGCGTAAATGTTACACGCACTCGTAGTTTTTTTTTTCGTTTCGGCGATGACTTCAAAAAAAAATTTCTGCTTCGTCCGTCAGTCATTATTTAAATTATTCTGAACACACGGATGGCGGATAAAATAAAAGGTAAGTATAACTAAATTATTTAAACTTCTCGACTTTATTTTGACAATGTTGTTTAACAACAATAATAATGTTTTCTATTCAAAGCAAATTCTATATTATCTCTCTAGCTCCATTACGAATAATTTGCACAGTATGCGGATCGTTCACCATATGACATAAAACAATATGTAAATAAATAGATGTAAATTAGTATTTATTAATCGAAGTAATTTTATTTACGAATATTAGTAATAAATTGTAAAAAATACTTAAATTTCGAGTAGGTGAAAAAGCACATCCGTTCTGTATGATATCTGTACACAACGATGAGCTTACAACTTATCATTTCGGGTTCAAACTACGAAAGGTGAATTGATACCAAGTGTGCTGAAGTCCTTATATTGGGAATAATGTACATATTGAGCATAATACTAAAAATCTGTAAAACGGTTGACATCCCTAAAACTTCCCTCTACGATATTTATCGATGTATGTTTGAGCTCAGCGAGTACAAAAATGTAGTCGTGTCATTTTTGAGTTTAAAATTAAAAAAATATATATTTTAATATAAGCCTAGATATTTGAACTCGAAGAGCTGTAACCGTATAAAAATTATATTTATGAGCTCAGTGAGCTTGAAAAATCACAAAAATCTATCTTTTAGCTCAAAATCAATAATTTATATTAGGTACATTTTTAAGATTTTCATCTATTTTGTCTGTTCAAAGTATATTTTGTCACTAGGACAAAAATTAAGTAAAAAAATGAAAATGCTATTCGGTATCCGAAATAGAAGCAGATTTTCCGATGTTATTTTTATACAAAATGCAAAATTGAATGAATTAATAGAAAAAATCCCACAATTAAATCCAAACATTTCGAAGTTATTTGGCTAAGAAACCATCGAAATAGCATTTATGATATTTAAAAAAAATAAATGTACACCATTTTTAAAGTAACCGGTTCATTCTATTCATTTTCGATATTGCCCAGGTTTTCCAAATTTTATTAAGGTCTCTTGATAATGGCGGATTCTTTCGTAATAATCACCTGCGTTAGGTCCCATAAATATGTTGTATATACGCAAATAATATATACTGGGATCATAATATGCCAAATATTTTTGGAAAGTTCAGCCACAAAACTAAATACTGTAGTTAGTTTTGTACAGAAATCTACAAAGAAAAATAATACAATAGTCGTTGACGATGCAAGTACTTACGTCAATTTTCCCAAACAGTCGTCCGCAAACCTCTACAAATATTTGCATAAATTATACACAAATAGCATTGGACACAAATTATTCTCGCCAAATATTAAATACAGTAAACAGTATTGTATACCTAGTACTGTGTTATGACATCTTTGTGTAATACAAAAATAATAATGTATTTCAATATTAACAAAATATTTAATCGAGTGCTCTAAATATTGTAATTTATGAGACCTTAAACTTACATTCGACATTTTGTCATTACGTAAACGATGTTAATACAAAATTGTCATTTGTAATAATTTGGGGATCGACTCTGTTTATAATTTGCTCCAAACTCTAAACGTAAAACAACGGAGGTAGAACATATAGTTTGAAAAATTACGATACGCTACGTGTAATTATTACTGTTATAAATTTAAAAGTATAACGTAAATATCCGCGAAGCATGATAATTTCGTATTATTCGTTACTTCCTCGGTTACGTTTTACGATTTCGTAAAAGTATTTTACTAGTGCAACCCGTCGATAGTGTTGTAACGTAATCTAAGCAAATTGCAGAAATTTCTTACATAAGTAATTCAAACCATCTATCAATTAACGTCAGCATTGAAAACACTCAAAGATAACACTTTCTATTTCGATCGAAGGCATTTAAATAATATAGAGCGGGCACTGGCCATATTTAATTACGCTTATGCGTATTGCACTAGATCAAGCGACTTGTTACCTATAGGTGATAAATTGTAGAATGTAATGTTGTCCGCACTGTCCGCTCTAGTAGAATAATTTAAATCTACGCCGTTTCAACATAGCTCTATGCGACAATATATTTTCCGTCGTGATATATTTTCCGTTGAAGGTCTCAAAGTAACCGACTAGAACATTACGCAAAGCGAGTTACATAGCGCCGGTGGTTCATTCGCCTCTGGTTTTATTATTCGCTAGTGTTGTAATAATCGGAAATCGGTCAAGTGCGTATTTGGCACGGGTGCGACGGGTTTTCGCTGCATACATATCTTTTCAATTTTATCGGAACAAAGTTTCTCTTATCGCGCGTTTGGCGGATGGGAGCTACACGGGAAAAGGTAGAAGCAAAAGAAGAGAAAATGAAAAAGTCCGACAGATATTTTTGAGGCGGAGAGACGAGAGAAAGAGAGGGTTAATATGCACTTGCTGCGGAGGAGCGACTGCTTCTCTAATTCGTTTACTACCTTATAGCTTGTTTACAAGCGTAAATCTATGTGTAGGTATATTACTGGAGTATAGACGTGCGGTGTACGCGTCAGCAGTAACTACGTTTATGTATTGAAGGACCAGATTAAATTTATAATTTGTTGATATTTTATAAGAATAATTGATAAAAAAAAAATGTTTATTTTCGTAGCTTATAAGCAATTATTTATAAAAAAATTAAATACAAATTTATTATTACCGTTACTTCATAGTGTTTGTTATTTAATGATAAATAATATACAGCGAAAGGAATTTCGCTCCTGCCGATGTTCCATCAGTCACCTCTTTTATTTATTTTTACGAATTAAAAAATTAAAAGTAAAACAGAAAACGTGTTCAATAGAATAGAGTATGTGACCGTCCCACTTATTCCTATATTGATTACCATTAGAGAAACTTTTTTTTCTCAGCGGTTGTCAGTTCTACGACTCGATGTGGCCTGCTCATTGTCCTGCTTCCTCTAAGGTGTTCTCCATATACTATCACTGACAATACACAATGTGAAAAGAATTTAGCCTTTAAGCACTAAGATATATGGGATTTAAAGATGTCTTTTAATTTTTTCAAACGCTGTCCGCCCGAGCCGATTTTTTTTTATTAAAATTGGATTTATCTAATTGCACAGCTTAATCCTTCTGCTTTTCGAACGCCCATGTTCGGAATTGAATCCATGCCTTCCGGTTCAATGGGTATGCTCTTAACTACTAAGTCACCATCTACTATAGTTAACATATAAAAATGATAAAATCTAGCCATTTAGGAGTCTACATGTGCATGGTCACTTGAAGGTAGAGTAACCTAGCATAATCACTTAGTAGTTATCGTGATAGTCGAGTTAACGTTGGCAATGCGTTAAGAATCCATTGATGTCGAAAAAAAAATTGAAACCGGGTACGGGTGACGGTTTTACAATACGAAATTCTTAGTGTTGCTGTCGCCTCAGTGCTTCCAGCGTAGCGATTTTTTCAAAATCAAATTTTAAAATTTCTTTATTTCGTATTTTCTGCATAACTTTTGTTATTGTTGGTACATTTACCACTCGTTCGGAAGACAATTCTCCCACAAGAAGAACGATCAAAAAATTTATGGTAACTTTTGTAGAATGGAGTTATATAAAATAACAAACATCAATAAAAGTAGTACAGAAAGAGACAACCGGATAAGCAGTCGAGCCGGTTTTCCATTAACATTTTTTCTGAAAATTACGTTTTTTTATATTCCAAATAATATTTTTTTTTTCACGAACGGCTAGCTTAGAGATTATATTAGGAATTGATGCTAAACTACGAGTACGTATGAATTTCAGCAATTTAATCTTTTAGATCTCTAAACAAGAGTATGAGACTCTATGACAACGAACTAGATGAAAGTAAACCCACTTCTAGAATGAAATCGCTCTCGTAAAATGTATCTATGTCGAAACTTCGCCGGATCAAATTAACGTCCATCGAAACCAAGGACTGATAATTGTTTGCATCATGCGATTGTAACCTATTACTTAGAAATCCTACAAATTACTATAGTTATTTAATTGTTCATTTATATGCAAACGCTAAATTAAAAAATGTGTTATAAGTATCAGTGTAATTATTGCTTTGAAATTACAGTTAATTCTATTATAAAAAATATATAAAATCATTATAAATTTATATTTTAATATTGGAGACTTTTTATAAATTTTTATATAATCTACGAGTAAAGAAACATTTTTTGTTTTGTCATTAAAACATTAGGCTCAGTATTTCTGGTGGTCAATTTTCATCTATTTTCGTAGATTACATATTTCTAATATACACATGTATTTTAAAATTATTAAAGATATAAATTTTCACACTCATAGCAAGCCCTTTCATTTGATGTGCAACACGATGCAGTTCGCAAAACTTTTCCTTTTTAATTTTTTCTTTAAATTGTCCCCCATAAATGACCCCATATTCAAAATTTATTTACTTACTTTAATAGTCCGAGTATGGGTCACATATATATGACATATAGGTCATATGTATATCATTTTTTCGACTTAAACTAACCAGTAGATTCGGAGCAAGTTCGCTGTCAGGACAGACACACACACACACGCGTGATCCTATAAGGGTTCGCTTTTTCTTTTTATTTAAATATACAGAATCCTATATAGGAAAGTTTTGGCCTGAAACAAATTAATCATAACAACTTGTAAAAGAATACAATTTTGTAAAAACATCAACGGATTCTTATATTTCTTTCGTTAAGATTAAAATAAAACAGTTCTATATGTGTTAAAATCCAATACCCCTTGTGAAGTTTTTAGAAGCTTTTAAAGTAATACAAAGTTCAAATGACAAAAACTGAATTTCCGAATGCAGTTATTCTTGTGTTTCTTTCGTTAATATGAATAACGTATTGTTCTATAGGAGTTAAAGATCCGAACAGCTTGTCAGATTTTGCAAGCATTTAAAAAATTCTGAAACTAGCTCGACAAAAACTAAATATCAGGTTCATACCGCATACTCGGGTTCTCGATCAGCAGAAAAATATGGTTTTAACTATCGGCGGCACTTTCTCATTGTTCTCTGTACTTTATTTTAGTCAACTCATATCTGAATGCTGAATCTTATTAAGAAAACCTTTTTACATGGCGTCAGCTTAGCGCTTAGTAGTCCTTTCTGAAGGACATACGACTTCGAGTTGGCGAACCCTTGCGAAGTTTTTCTATACATGTGCCGATTGGAATATCAATCTTAACCCTCGCTCTAACAATTGAAGAAGACGTGGCTTTGTATTGTGGAAACATTCGACCAAAATGTTTAACTATATATCGAGTACTCAGACTACAACATAATTCGGATCGTTTAACAACACGCGGTGTAACAACGCATTGCAGTAATAATTAATTGTCATTTCCACTTTCAAAATTTAGTAGCTAACTCGTTCACTACGTAACCGACATTATTTTCACCTGTTCGTCACAAGCTTCTTCGAAAAGTGGAAAAACCCGCTGGGAAGTCGAATTTGTCACAAAAGAAACTTTGAAAATCCAATTTTTGACGTGACAACGTCTTATAAATTGGTTTGCCGGGTGACACTTCAAGAAACTGCGTTACGCTCCGCTCACGTTATGCGCTCACAATGAGAGCGAGTGAGAGGCACGCGTCCCTTCCACTCGGCATGGTTAGCCCGCCTAAGAGCGAGAGAGACAGATACAAAAGTGAAAGGCACGCGTCCCTTCCACTCAGATAGGAACAAGTTGTTGTAGTAAACGCTGTTTCATTGTACGCAAATGTATTGCAAGTTATTGTATGTATATTTGTATATAAATACGTATGTATGTGTAAAGGTAAAATAAAATTTTGTTAATATGAAATTCAGTGCGAGATTCTTTGTATAAATTAATGTTTTAAATATAATTCTTTGTATAAATAAATGTTTTAAATTGTTACTATTATTTCATCCTTCTTCCTACTATACGAATGAATATTCACATTAAAATGATTTTACCACTCAAAGTCGTTGTCACGTAAAACTTTCGCCCGTATACCGACTTTACAGGCTACCAATTTTTTTTTCAACATTCTCGTTCTGATTTTTTCATGTACTGTCTAGGTACAACATTCGGTAATAGTTTCGGCGGCCCTTCGAAACAGCCGTTAATTACAGTCGAAACACGCATAAAAACTGTAAACACCTTTTAAGGTTTGTCTTCGTGGCGCGCATTTTTTATCACTGTCAAAACAAATGTATTACAAAACGTTATAATTCGAGCAGTTGCGAAACGCGCCGGTTTGCAACGCGCGCTGCTTGTTGTGGCGCCATTATGCCGTTCCTTTCGTAATCTTGGTTTTTATTTTGTTTTTTCGCCTCTAAAAACAGCTGGCATGAAGCAATTTTTTTCTTAAAGCAAAGTCACATCGACACGGTTTTAAAATCGAGTTCGTACTATATCACGGAAATAGTGGACTCGGAGAGTTTGCATAATTTTATACGATTTTTCTTTACATAATCTGACCACTACTTTCGAATGTTCTAACGTGTTTTATTTTCGAAAGAAGCGTAAAATAAGGTATTTTTAATAGCTCCATGATAATTTTTTTCCTTTTTACGTGGAAAACCATAAAAATAGAACAACACACCCCGCAACATATACGTGTATAAATATAAATCCGTCGTATAAACTCATTAAAAACAATGATTTCTATTTATTAGGCCTTCTACATGCTATGGCGACATGCTTCTCCGTCTACACCGTACACGCGCCTAGCCAATAGGCGCAGGTCTCCCCCGCTGCACTCTATAGCATATATTTGGGAAGGACAATACGTATGATGTAAATTTGAAATTAAACGTGATCATTGACTACATTTAATTTGCAATTAAAATTTTTAAAATGAAGAGCATGCAAATAGTTCCATATTTTTTAGATTTAGAATCTGTCTTTCCTGAAAACGGTTTAAATATTGACGCCAACATGTTGTATATATGTCATTGTTGTATATATGTTATTGACGCCTACATGTTGTATATATGTTATGTAACTGTCACAAGTGATAGTATCAAATTGTATATGTTAAGTAGTAAAACAATCTATACTAATATTATAAACGCGAAAGTTTGTAAGTAAGGATGGATGTTTGTTACTGAATGGATTTCGATGAGACTGTACAATAATATATAGCTTACACATCTGAATAACACTTGGCTACAATTTATAAATATATAGTGTGATTTATCCAAAATATAATGATAAGTGTCAATTAAGTAAGAAAAAAATTTGTCATCTGCGAGCTATTCTGGCGTGCGCCGCAAAGACCGTTGGAAATACACCTGTATAATGGAAATGTTTATCTTAAATAGTCCTACAAAAAGCCCGCGACAGTATATACACCATATATATATATATATATTTAAAGTAGATAAACTTTGTCTTTTACACTACATCATTTGGACAAATATTTGAATAGTTATGACGATAGACATGCGAGTGCGCAATATTATGGTACGGTCCGGCGTCAGGGTCAGACTATAAAGATAGCAGGCATACATTTGAGCACGCCGTGTTTTTCCCACGGCCAGCTTAACGTGGCTCATTTACGCGTTTCTAAATCGCGAAATCTGCATGTTTATACACATCGAAATAAATCGTTTAACATAGTTTATAGGAGTATATTGCAGTAGCCACCTCTAACTTTTGTATTACCATCAATCATCATATCGTCGCCGTAAAGTGAAAACCTCGTAAGTACTAAAAATGCAACGCGCCTGAAAAAAAAACGCGCCCTGTAAAATTTTTTTTTGGTTTTTTATCTAATAAAATAAATCACGTTTCCTTATTCTACAATGAAAGTTTTACTATAATAGTCCAAAGGTTACGAAATTTTTAACGGGATTCGCGTTTATTTTTTAGTTCGTGCGTATTTACGAGGTTCTTATAATATGTCGTAGATGGCGCTACCATAGTCGAATAATTTTTTGGATGAATTCAGCACGTGCGTTACGAAGTTTTCTATCCAGAAAGTAATAAAAAAATATAACGAAATTGAACTTACGAGGTCTTCACTCTACGGCGACGATATACTTCCGTACCTTTCTATCCTTACAAACTATAGTGTTTATAATACCTATAATACATCTTAATGAGATCATCATAAAAAATACTCAGTTCCAATTTACATACATTACGCAATATAATTGTTCGAACACTTATAAGTGGAGAAGGGCTGGACTGATTTTCATGATTTTTAATTTGTTGGATTTGTCTCCGTCGCAAATAGCAAAATAATAAAAAAACATTGAAAAATTGACAAAAAAGTAAAATGCTTTTATCTTCATTATCACAATTTTCCATCACCACGCGGGTGATACCGCGGGACGCAGCTAGTTTCAGGAATAAATTTAAAAAACCCTCTCACGGACAATCTCATATAGATATTTTCAATAATAAAAAGCTAATAGACAGACTAACTTAATATTGTAACTCTAAAATACGCATGTCATGTTAATATATTAATCATCGCAGACGCAATTAAGTGAAAGTAAACAAGTTTTTTTTTTATGTCGAGGTTCGTATTTAGCGTCGGAGGTCAAAAACCTGATCCGGCGTCTATTTTGTTTTTCATTAAAGTATCGAACTTGTGCGTAACAGTGTTGTTTGCGTGTTAAGGATTCTATCACATAGCATTGATGAGGCCATATGTAGTCTTCTAGAATAATAATACGTTTTTACTTCCCGCTAAGGAAATTGAAATTTTCATGAAATTAGGAAAGTCGTTGGTTGCAGACCGATCATCGAAAATAGAAATTTCGCAAGACGTCGACGTTTTTATGTCCCGGGGAACTTTTTGGCCATTTGCATAGTGATGTCCATGCGTGTGATCGTAAACAAACTGGCCGATTGCGATTAGACTTGCCGTGTTTAACGGAATTTCTTTGAGAGATATCGTGAACGGAGTATATTCAACAAAGTGTTTATTCGTTATAAGTTTTAGATTCATTATTTCGATTTTTTTTTACATCGATTTCTAAATTGAAATCCAATTCTGCGCTTAAAAAACTGTGTCGATGTTGCGAATTTCATGGAAGTCGATTTAATTGAACAAAAGATATCGTTATTGTAAAATAAAAAAAACAGGAATGTAGTGTAAGCGAGGTTTTATTTTAAAACCTATGAAATACGGGTAATTTGAATTCGAGCTACTCGCTTAAATAAAATAGTATGTATTATATATGTCTGCTAAAATTATGACATTATCACGCTTTAATAATAATATACAATGCAATTCAGAATTTGATTATATGCGGTTGCATGTTAATGTCATATGATGTTCCACTTATGCATATTATCGATAGCATAGAGAAGAAAAGACGTTTCGTTAATAAAATTATAATACGCAAAAATATTTAAAAATAAATATATAGAAAAGATATGATATTATCAGCATGATAAAAAATGTCTATAATTATATATATTTATAGATTGTGATTAGAAGCGCAATGTAGTTTGGTTTAAAGAAATTTGTTTCTTAAAAAATCTCTAAATAAAAAATGATAAGTTGGTAAACACATTACTTGAAAACGGCTCGAACCGATTTGGTTAATTCGTTTTTTTTAATGTTCAAAATAGAACTAATAAAATTGTTAAGGAAAGAAAAATTGAATAAGATGATGATAAGAGATTAATATCAATCGATACAAAAGGTGAAGGAATTAAATATATATAAAAATGAATGTCTGTATGTGTGTCCCCTATGGGTGGTTAAGCCATTGATCTGATTATGGTGATATGTTGTAAGCGCGCCCGGAAAGAAAAAAAACCAGCTAATAGCATGTCGGACCATGCTAACTGTAGGGTTACGAAGCCGTTACCTACTGCAAAGAAATGCACTAAAGATGAAAAAACTACATTACAGTTTTTTTCCACGTTGACGGCTCATAATAGGTGTAAGCACTTTAGTCGCCTATAACTGGAGAAACAAGCAAGTACGTATGTCTACTGTTACTCTTAAACTAGTGTAAAATAAGGTGCACTAGCAAAAGATCGTATGTTCATAGCACTTACATTCTTTGGTTTAAAAGCACAGTTTTTTTGGCAATAACTCAAAAACGGTATATTTGAACGGTATGTTCAAAATAATTTTCCTTGAAAGTATTTATTAAACGTCATATTTATTTCATATGTTTTCGACATGTGGTGTTGAAAATAGAGGAGGGATAAAATTTTCGCAACTTTCGGGACGATTATTTCCGAAATTACATATTCAGAAAAATAGTTTTGAAACCTCAGTGTTTTTAAAATAACTGTTGAAGTAAGAATCGAATATCATACGTTGATGTTTACTGAAAAAACTTTTTTTCATCTTCTGTTACATACATGGAGTGCCCCTCCCTAGAAATACTTATTTATGTTATTTAACTACAAAACTAAGTAGCAGCGTATACAAGACACCGATACTTCGCATTTCATCATTATACATCTTGTAGTTTTTGAGTAAAATGGCTGTGACATACAGACGGACGAACAGGACGTAATTATAATAAGGGTTCAGTTTTTGCCATTTTGGCTCGGAACCCTAAAAAATAGCATTTGCCCTTGGTTTCGTCCGCGTGTTCGTACTGCTAAACTGAACTTCTGAACCGATTCTAAAAATCATTTCAATAATAGGTAGTTACACTATTACTGAGTAAGTTAAGCTGCCAACATTTATTTACGGCTTCTTCCATGAATTTATATTCCTAAGACGATTTTAATCATTCTTTAACTAATAGAAAACTAAACTATCCTCGACTATTATAGCTTATTTTGAGACTAGCACTTGCCTCCGGCTTCGTTCAAATCGAAACTGCGACTGGCATATAGTGGTATCAGAATTGAAAAAGGGGCAGAGAGCATAATCGAGAACAGGATCAGGATCAGAATCGAAAGCGGGACTGGGTCCGAAAATGAGAACGGGACTAACGTTGAAAACAACTGTGGGGACGAGATCAGAATCAAAATCGTGACTGGGATCGGAATCGAAAGCGTGACCGGGATCGAGATTGGCATCAGTCGATACAAAAGATGGAATCAATTATGTCCATGCTGGCGGAACTGCGTTCATATGTAATCAATCCACCTACAAAAGAGGAGACAAAAACCTCTACGGGGTCAGCTAGTTTGTGTATATAATTCACTTAAAGATAAATTATAAAAACTGATTTATTTTAATATTACAACATTATCTTCACGTATTTCAATTCTTCAATATCAATCTAATGTACTAATATAACCGCGGAGGACGATAACAGATTATATCTATATTATTTTATTTGATTATTTAATATGAATATATATTTCGTAATCAAATAAAATGATTTGATTATGAGTATTTACTCAAAATATTTAAATTAAATTCCGCCTGCGTGGAAATACAACTAATTCCTTCATCTTGTATATCGTCATGAACTGCTATGCTGTTCTGGTTTGCAACGTCGCAATGTTGGCATGATCTTCCTCCGCCTGTGGTGCACATTGCGACCAGTAGATAAACTTTTACACGAAACCAAAGGATTATTTCTTACAATTTCAGCATACCTAAGTTACAGTTGATATCCTTTGCTCTACTTGGTACATATATGTTGCAATATATCAATTAATATAAGAACTTCACTAGTAAAGTAGTATGTTATTATGTAGTTTATTTATTAGTATACGTAAACACGTAAGCGTTTTTAGTATAAAGGTGAATTATTATTATACGTAACGGTATTTATTGTAATAGTAATCATAATAGTAGGTATAATAAGCATCTGTCTATGGAGAGGCTATTATTTATTTATGTGTGTGGTCAATTTGTTTAATAAAATGCTGTGTTCCTGGGTGGGTGTATAAAAATCTTACTAATACGATAAACGCGAAAGTTTGTAAGAATGTAAGAATGTATGGATGCATGTTTGTTACTCTTTCACGCAA
The DNA here is from genome assembly GCA_005406025.1 of Eumeta japonica. Classification (NCBI taxonomy): domain Eukaryota; kingdom Metazoa; phylum Arthropoda; class Insecta; order Lepidoptera; family Psychidae; genus Eumeta; species Eumeta japonica. Next base: position 348,375 of record BGZK01000532.1, read on the forward strand.
AAAAATACTAAATGGATTTTGTTGAAACTTTACAATAATATATATTACACATCAGAATAACACATAGGCTATAATTTATAAAGATATAGTATCAATTATCCAAAATATAACGACAAGTGTCAAGTGAGTAGGAAAAAATCTGTCACCTACGAGCTATTCTCGCGGGCGCCGTAAAAACTGTTGGAATTACACGTATATAATGTATAATGGAGATGTTTATCTTAAATAGTACTACAAAAAAGCCTGCGACAGTATATATCTATCTTTTATGTGTAAGCCATTATCGCCCAAATAGTGAACCACAAATACAATAAAAATTGATTATTTATTTCTAACGCACAATTGCTACCAACAAATTGATCCTTATATCAAAATAGATACTTTTATCGCATCTTGTGTTTAAAGTATATAAACTTTGTCTTTTACACTACATCATTTGGAAAATTTTTGAATAGTTATGACGATAAACAAGCGAGTGCGCGATATTATGGTGCGGTTCGGCGGCAGGGTCAAACCTTAAAGGTAGCAGGCAACTCGTACATTTGAGCACGCCATGTTTTTCCCACGGCCAGCTCTACGTGGCTCGTTCACGCGTTTCTAAATCGCGAAATCTGCAAGTTTATACACATCAATATAAATCGGTTAACATAGTTTATAAGAATATATTGCAGTAGCCACCTATAACTTTTGCATTACCATGAATCATCATTTACATCCGTATCTATCTATCCTTACAAACTATAGCGTTTATAATACCTATAATGCCCATTAATGAGATCATCATAAAAAAATGCTTAGTTCCAATTTACATATATTACACAATATAATTGTTCGAACACTTATAACTGGAGAACGGTTGGACCGATTTTCATGATTTTTAATTTGTTGGATTTGTCTTCGTCCCGAATAGCAGAAGAATATAAAAAGATTGAAAAAATAAAATACTTTATATTATAATTACCACAATTTTCCATCACCACGCGGGCGAAACCGCGCGGCGCAGCTAGTAATTTATATACATACATGCTCGGTGTGGCCTTTTCTGCGTGGATCTGAAAATCGGCGCTCTGGGTTTTCTCAATTCCTTGCGAAAACTGAGGCAGTGGCCATTTAATCGCTGAGGAGACAGTTCAGTTTTAAAATATTAATATTAAGTTGCACGTTATATAATCTTTCATATATTTTTACTTTGTTTCTAAGCAATTAATAAATGTCTTTCTTTCCAAATAAAAAAAAATGTAATTGAGAATATACTATTTTTTGTTCCATTCTCGAGAATCGAATTTTCTATTCTCTCTCGGAATATATTTTCATCATTTTTCGAGTGATGTGTACCTACGTGCCTGTGTGTGTATATCTACGCATGCATGCGTGGTGTGTGTGTGTGTGTGTGTGTGTGTGTATGTGTATGTGTAATTATAAGTTTTGAACGCATTAACCAATCAGAACGCAGTAACGACATTCAATAATGGTTACTCAGTTTTGTCAGTGCTTTTCGCCTAAATTTGCATTTGCAATAGTGCATAATTTGCATTTAACGTATGTATGTGTCAGTGTAGGATAATCAAAGTGATGTTAGATTTTTATTACTTTATTTTATGATTTTTATAACAAAGCAATATTGGATTTTGCAATACAACTTTATAAGTACCTATATTAAAATATTCCAAGTATAATACTCAAAGACGAAGATTATCATCTTTGTTTTTGAATGATATCGGAGGTGTTGCTTTAAAAATATGAGTTAAAAATCATGTATTTACTATATACGTTTCTAAATTTTAGATTGACACGATGTCAGAATACGTCGGGACAGAGGGCGGAGGGGGGTGGGCCGCTGGCGTGGCGGGTGTTCATAGGTCTGGAAGGCAGCGCCCTGCTGTTGGCTGCCCTGGGACTGGTCGTGCACGCCGCCCGCCCTAGAGCAGCGACCCGGACGGAGAAGCCGAGAGGAGAAGCGAGGAGAGCGCCACGTGTCTTAGTAAGGCATTGACGAACATCATCCTAAATAGAATTGAATAGTTTTCGATAAACATCGAGAAAATACACATGGAAATCATAAGGTTATGCCAATTAAATAAATGCAGGTATAAAAAATTGAGAAACTGATGCTGTGCTGGTGTCATTATTCGCAAAGTTTTGTCAGAACACGCACTGTCGCATACACAAATAGAAAATTCTACACGATATCAAAGGGAGTTTCGCGATTTGTTTTACATTGCAGTGCATCGATTTCAATACTACATCAGATATTACATATGAGATATTTAAAAATGGAGTCGTACCATAGACTCACATATGGGATACAACAGTGACAATAAAGAGGAAAACGTAAAGCGCTTCCAAAACAACAACGTCAGTAAAACAGCGATAGCGTGCTGTCTGACTGCACGCGACTGTCAGCAATTCTACTATTTTAATATGACAGAGTGCAGTTTCCACCTGACAAATGTCGTGTCTATTGTTTTACATAATTTTAGGTTTTGCTTTCTCAACATTTATTTTGTGATAAAAAAAATTTGTCTATATTATCCTACTAAGTGATTTGCATGAAAGTGAACACTTTAAAAAAAGTAGGCAAAAATAAAGTAGCGCAGCTAGGTTAACTTTAACTAGTTGTATGATCGTAATGCACTTTATTTTACTATATTATGAATAAGTTATGAATAGCGTTATTACGCACCTTAACAACTTCTCGATTTCATTATGGCTGCGGTTCATTACTGGTGGCCGATTCTAGGCAGAGTGTTGCATGCACATTGTAATTAATAGAAATTATTTCCCGTAGATAATCAAAAAAAATTGTCATTTCTCGTACTATTACGCCTGCGATTAAAAAATAAACTTCTTTCGCTTAACAATGGGCGGAATTTTGTATTCTACTTGAAAACGATGACGTTGATTCATCCTTTTTTTTTTCGTTTCGTTGTTTTTCTCTTTGCCTTTCGTTTTATATAATGATCGCTTTTTTTTTTTGGATATTCCTACGCATTAATTAATAATACAGCATGGCAAGTATACGAAGTTAGTAGAAATTAAATGGTAACAAGAGAAAGGGGAAACATTATTGGAATATAACTGTAGCATAAATACTTAATCACCTAATTTCTTGAGGTCATAATGTTTTTGAAATGAAAACTTTTTGGCGCCCATGCACAGACTTTTTGGGTAGTGAACAGAAACAGAAACAGAGACGTCAAGCAAATTTTGCTCCTGTAAATAGATTTGATCTAAAGTACTTATTTTACAAATACAGTTATATAGAATCTAGCTTATATTACTTCGTGAGTATAAAAAATATCGCCTTGTTCTTGATTCACTGAAATCATATTCATCATGTAACATTAATATAGATAAGATTATCTATGTATTTGAGAATTATGAAATCGTATGGGTTTTCAAATGTATCTTGTAGTCATGAGAATACAAAATTTTATCTATTTTATGCGTATTTTATTTAAGTCTACTTCACAAACATCGAAGATTAGTTGAGTTGCAATGGCATTTGCTAGAATGAGAGCGTATTCCGAAGCAATACACCTATGCGCTATTTGATACAACAACAATGCTGTCAAAAAAATATGACTCGTGTATGTGTGGCGTTCGTTTTAGGGACGCCGGCTACATATTTGCAAAGCGTTAACGCATTTAATTTTATTAAATACAATAAAAACTTTTACATATTAGTGCACTAAGACAGTTATTTTTCTTTCAACACTCGATCGATAATTAAAACACAACGTTATTTCAGATATCGAACGATACAACTGACAAAGGGCGATCGGTTGCTCAAAAGCTGCTGTCGAGCGGTTGCCGCGTGTCCTCACTGGCGGCGGCGAGAGAAGCGGGCGACAAAGCGGACGCCCTCGTTGTTTTCGGGGCGCAGCCCACGCGCCGTGGACTGGACGGCCTGGCGACCGTCGTGTCTAACGACGTCTTTGCTAATATGACGGTGATCATTCTAATTACAATAAACAATACAACAGTGCAATATACAACTCTGCTGTTGAAAGATTGTCTTTGGACACCATATTGTTAATCGTATCTTACTTATCAATTACGATATGATGACGTAAAATAAAAAAATCCTATTCGAATAAGTGAAGTCCCCCTGTCCACTCAAAATTATAGATTTTTACGATTTGGGACCTCAACTTTTTAAAAGAACTTGACATTAAAAGTCATTGATCTCACACTATTCTAATGAATAAATAGTAATAATTACGGTTTCTATTCTAAACACGTGACTGTTAATTATTTCTTTGATTTATTAGGTCGACGCATCGTCACGTTCAATGAATATAAATGATACTGGCAGACCTGATAGATCTTGTCCTGCCTGAATGTTGGCTTGCTTACTATTTTTTCAATCTCATCGTTTCATTGCGTGATTTGTTGTTGCCCAAATCAGATTAAAAAAAAAAATAGGTTTTTCAACGGTATCTGGGAAATATTCTATTTCATATCTATCAAAACAGCCAACAGAAATCGAAATCTCAAAATAACGCCGACGCAAATGACTAGTGCATGTACTGATACGTACGTCAAATAACACAGAACTTGATATCAGCGCCACCTGTGGTACACAAGTATAACTAAGAATTGATTATCAGAAGATCAAATTATTCATTAAATTCGCAGAACATTTAAACGGTCAGTTACTCATTTTAGAAAATATTGGGATGTGGTGGGGTGCAAAATTTTGGGGTTATATGTTCCGATATGTGAAAAAACATTCATCAAAAAAATCTTAGAACTCAATCACGACGCCATCTACCGCTCCAATTATGAATCTAAACCGTCCAAAGATGTACACAAACAGACAAAAAATTTAATCATAATCGGTTCAGACGTGTGAGAGATCAGTGATTTGGTAGTCGTTGAACCAACAGAATAATTACATATAAAAAGATTTATACACGCCATAAAGAAGTATATGTTTCCTCCATTTTAACATGTAACCGCGTTTCTCACGTCACATTTCTGTGTTATGTTTCACACGGTAAGATGATAATACTGTGGAACAATATCTTGGGCGAGAAGCGCCACTCCGTCGTTGTGTAACATTATGAATAACAACGTATCGTAAGTTACACGATCTACGTTCATACAGGCTGATCTCTTTTTACACAGTCGTTAAAACAAAACGAAGATTGCTCGCAAGTTTGAACGTTTCAATGCCCAAAAAAAATCTCCAAAAGATGTAGACAAGGGATGGGAAGCGACTTAAGCTCTCTTTAGAGCTTAAGGTAGAGAATACAAGACCTCTTTAGGTCTTGTATTCTCTACCTATCCTTCTCAGCTTCTCAGAGAGGTCTATAAAAAAATCTAAATATGCTACTATAGGTTTATAATAAAAATATAATACGCAAATTATTTTAATCCACGGAACATATTCTACCTAATTTAGTTTAATGCATTGTGTACCAATAGTGATCACGGCTATATTGAATTATTAAGTTTATTTTTTAACAGGTCATGGAAAAGGCTCGTGACTATGTGCGTCCAGGAGGTTGCCTCGTATGGGTCAGCGGAGGCACGATTTCGGGGTCTTTTGAGGCTTCCGCTGCAGCTTTTGAAGATGTGCTGCGAACGCAATTACAGCTGATAGCGGACAAGTAAGATATAATATTATATATGTATGTCTTTTTGGTGATATATATATATATATATATATATCACTAAATTCCAACACCGTTCGACTGGTCACCATGAAAATTGGCATTTGTGCTATCCGCTTTGTTGTAGCTCCCTTACAGATGGCGTTTTCTAAAAATTGGTAACATTCGTTGATATGCAGTTGAAAGTACTAAAGAAACTTAGTACTTAATTGTTTCGGAAAAAATTAAGTACTAAGGACACATCAAGAACAGAAAAACACGAAGCTTCACATTACTACTAGAAAATCTCCATTTGTCAGTTCTCCTCTCTTTCGAAATACACTCCTGAATATTACACCGAGTATCGTTAAAAAAGCTTGGGGTACTCAATAGAACACGAAAATACTATGAGCCGGACGATCGCTTTTTACTTTATAAGGTACCACGTCTGAAGTGCCCTCATCGCTTCTGGGCTGGAATATTTCTGTATTAACTTCTGTTTTTGGACCATATTTAAACGTCTCTAACCCATAGTGACTGTAATATCCGGCTAGCTCAACCCATTATCTTTACTAAAAGATGTAGTACGTCCCTGGCACGTTTTATTGCATATATTCACAGATGTTCACATATATTCGCATATATTCAGTGCTCTGAAGAATTATTGTTCAAACTGGTTTCTGCGGCCAAATTCCATCATTGCATCGTTCCATTGGCGGAAATACCATTACCACCATCTTAAAAGCTGGCTTTGTATAGTCGTATAAAGCCAGCTTTTCTATCACATATATGTGACAAAACTTTGGAATGATCTACCATCGGCGTTGTTGCTAATCAAATACCAAAAAAGGGCAAAAAGGTCTTAAAGGAAACAGCCAATTACTTTCTGAAAAACCGGCAATGCCTTAGGGATGGCGAAGTCCATAGGCGGTAGTTATCACCTACTCTCCGGTAACTTAGTTAATAAAAAAAACCTTTATAGTACGTGGCTGTATTTTAAAAGTAAGCCTTGTGCATAATATCAATTTCGCCGTTTCGGCTGTTGGTTGATAAGTCAGTCAATAAGTTTTTTCTTCTACAGGTATACTGACGATTGCCCGCGACTCCGCCCGCAAATGATGAATTTTTTGGATAGGATTTGCGTAAAATCTGTCCTCTGTGAGCATCTATCTCTTGAAAAAAGTAATTATTCCAAATTTCATGTCAATCGAACCTATGGTCTCGGAGATATCATAAAATGATGAAATATTTTTTTTAGAGATTATTTATGTAAAATCCGTCTTTAATGATCATCTATGTTCCAAAAAGAATAATTATGCCAAAGTTGAAGTCAAATGGATCTATATTTTCGGAGATCTCGTAATGAGTCAGATATGTATATATAGAGAGTTAACGTATGTGCCAAAATTTCAATTCAGTTAATTGGGGAACCTGTTTTAAAATTTAGTCGTGAGATGTAATCCAAACATACTAACGTGTTAAATTAAATAAAAATTTGTAAAAATTCGATATTATTCATTACGTTAACTATGTAATAATTCAGCAAAATATTGTGTTTTTACAAATGATTTCAATTCTTATTAATATTCTCCACAGCGCCAATTGTGAGGCAGTATGGGTCGACAGAGGAGATCCGACATCGCAGGCACGGGACATTTTAACTGTCATTTTGAGCAGTATGACCCATAATACACCACAACAGAACAGTTTTAGGTAACATTTTCAAAACATTTATAATATATCAGCGGAAATATACTATCTGCAAATAAAAAATCAGGGCTTCATAATATCTTAATAAATAATCATTGATTAAATTAAATATGTATAAAATCAATTTAAAATCACCCATGTAAGAATTTAAAGAATTCATATATAGTCTGTAGAATAAAGAAAAAAAAATGCAATTCGGCATCCAAAATGGAAGCTGTTGATATATACAAAATTATGTGAATGAATGGAAATAATTCTCAAAACTAAGTTAAATCTTATAATTTAAAAGTATTTCAATGAAGAAGTCAGTGAAATTGCATTTTTTGTTGATTTGAAGATTTCAAATGATCGTTATTTCTAAACCAGTTTCCCGATTTTATTCATCTTTGAACTTGTCCAAGATCATCACCTGAAGAATGAGTGCGCCAAGTATCATTAAGATCCCATAAGAATAGCGGGCGCTGTCATGATGAACGTATTACATCCCATATATACATAGCAAATATTTTTGAAAAGTTCCGCTGTGAGACCAAATGCAATAATTAAATTTCTGTAGAAATCTACTAAAAACCGGACAAGTGCCAATAGAACTCGCGCCCTGAGGATTTTGTACCAATTTCATTAGTATGTAGACATTTCGTCCATCAAGAGTCTCGATGATTTTTTGTCTGTTTTCGATATCGATACTAGCGAGATATTAATGCCGGGATTTCCGAAAATTTTGTCTTTCAAAAAGTTTTTCGAATTTCCTTAAAAATGTTCAAAGTTTTGAAAATCCCAAGTTTTCATAGCGGGAAGTTGAAATTTTTTTTCAGTGTACATTTTCTGTGTCATATTTTACGATACCATTTTGCAGTCCCAATGAAAAAGAAGGGAAGAAAAATTATTTATCATTTGACATTACAACAAAAAATGTCATAACATAAGATTTATTTTCAAATACAAAGAGAACAAGTAACGAACAGAGTCTCAATTGTTAAGTGACCAAATAATGTGACAACGCAAGAAATATGAGACCGATGTTGCTTAGGTCCATTTCTTTTAAGTCGGTTTATATCTCGGATTTTAATGCAATGCAAATGAATATATACAAAGTACTCATCGAATATTCATTATAATACATGATTGAACACATATTATGAATAAACCTAATTTTGCTTATCGAAAACAAGAAATATCATCTTTTTTCATAGCTTTTTACGTGTTATTTTTGCATTTTTTAATAAAACACTTCGACGTCGTAACGAAAAGTAAGACGAAACTACACTGAATGGAATAAGTGCTAAATCGTCTGTTTTAGTATTCATTTACTGCATCCGTTTTTAAGCACGGGACTGTGCATCTTCTCTTTTTTTATAGATTAATGGTCCGTACCCTATAACTTTTATTTACTCCTGAGTTTCAAAATAAAAGCTTAAATGGTCGAACTTTGATCCTAATTTTTGATTACTTTGATATAGACCTTGATTTTTTTTAGAGTTTCAAGGAAACGTAAACATGGGTATTTCAAGTTGATTTCAACTTGATACCTTTACGCGTTCCTGAGAAAAAAGGGTCTTGACAGACAAACGGACAGACACGCAACGAAGTGATCCTGCAAGGGTTCTCTTTCCTTTAAAGGTACGAAACCCTATAAAATTAGATAATGCATTGTGTAATTTTTCCTACTAAATATTTTCATTACAGGTCTCCAATTAGATTAACCCTCGTGTTATGGCGATGGCTGAAGAGGTTCACGTGGCATATGGAAAGTTAGAGCAAGGAAACAGATTGATATAAGTTTATTTTGTACCTTTTTTTTACTATTATATCATAGTTTTATTTCTATTATAAAAATAATAAATGAATAATCAAAATTACCTCTAGTTTTATTCTTTTTATATACAAAAGCAATGGCAGTTTTAAATCTTGCACTCTAAAAAGCAGAATAAATCAATATTATTAAGCTTTCTCTGATCCATTATTTTTTTTAATAAACTTTGATAAAACCGCGACGTTTCTTACGGCAGTCTACAGGAGATTCTGGCTTTGCCGTCTTGAAGCGCTTTTCTATTTATCGTGTTAAGATAAAGATATTTATTCTCTTCACAAATAGGCTACACGTTGCTAAGAGTACATTTTTACAATTTGAAAATTTCAATCTAGAATTGTGAGAATTTAATACTTAAATTAGGTATGCAGTATGTGCATTATATACCACCAGGGTTGTGTTTTAAATAAAGTTTATATGGAACCAACGCGTCAAACGTGTATTTTGTCGCCTCACTGCACGCGTATATTACGAAATTGTTTTAATCAAAAGCTCGTCATTATTTCAAACAAGAGTTTGAAACACATCTCTGTGAATACAATGAGTGCTAAACTGTCTGTTTTAGCACTCATTTACCGCGGCTGTTTTTGAGCATGGGACTGTGCATTTTCTTTTTTTTTATACATCAACACATGCATATCATACTTTCTCCTTATCAAAAACATTTGATAAAAAGTTATGCTTATAGCAAAGTCCCTGTCACCACTCTTTACTTATAACTCTGGCGCTACTTTTAATGGGCTAGTATTGTATCATGATAACACCAGTGGCACTTCAATGGTACCTCATTCAATTATTCACCCGTATTCAATCCCGAGCGTGTATGAATAAGTTTTTTTTTAAATTTTAAACAAGGATGTTTGTACAACAGTATCACTCGCTAACCTAAACACAGCAGTGGTCGTACAATAGTCGATTAGAATTCCTGCTGTGTACATGCACCAGTGTGTCATTTTCAGCCAAATCATATATGGAAAATGTCATGAACTATAAATTGTAATACTGGTGCATTCTTCATATGCAACAAAATATGTATGTGTTGAATTTTCGAATCGTAAAAATCGATAGAGAATGTGAGACTTTTGCAACAATTTAGAATCAACCGTGATTCTAGGTACTATATTTATTTCTTCACATAAATTTCCGTTTTAGTCTCAAGATGTGTTGTCTGAAAAAATATTGAATATTCACTAGTACAACTGATTGGCTTATCACTCGTGCTTTCATGGTGTTTTAATTTATAATTCAAGATGGTTTCAGAAATTATTACAGACGACGCCTCTTATGTATGTTAGAGTAAAATGATACATACGGTACATATTTAGAAATAAATAAAAGTTTCCAACAAAAAAATAACAATTATATGTATAATCATTGGACTTTACTCAGCCATTACCACTCGTTATTGTGCAATTATACAACGTCATTTTCATATGGAACTAGAAAATACTTTATTCAATATCAGCAACAGAATCGATTTTACATATTTTTGTAATTTTTTTGATTCATTTTCACTAATGAAATTTCGGAAATTTGGTCATATTATGTAGGTACTAACAAGCAGCGACGCTCGCTCGCTCGTCGCGAAGTATCCTATTCACTCGTGCGCGGACCAGGCATCGCTATCTCTTTTTATAAACTATATAGATGCATTTCATCCGCGCGGTGATACGTCTTTGTACTAAAACGGGACCAGCCGATATCATTTATAACTTACGTATATAAATATAGTTATATTAAAAAATTTTATTACTTAATAAAATAATTTAAAAATATGTTTTATAGTTGGGGTGTTTCAGTTTTACAGTATAATAAAAATTATGTTGCATATGCCCTATGACCGGGAAGTCAGTTTCAAAAAGTTTTCGAAATCGGACAAATAATTTCAAAAATTTATAATTATATAAATTATTCTATTCAACACCAAAAAGCAGTTTAGGATTTTTATCTTATATTTCCAGAAATTACTTTTTACTTTCCAACCCCTGTATGTCTAGCTCAATGATGTTTATCGTATAACTATTAGTAAAACGTAATCTTTTTTTATCGAAGATATTTTATAAGAAATCACTCTCGGCAAAGAAACAGTAATCTATTTATAATATTGCATACAATATTAAATGGATTAAGACAGGACACTGTTTTATCACTTTATGCACACTTCGACCTTTTAGTAGTAAATATTTTGAAACAGTTAAAACAATTTGTCGTAAAATGCTCGTTTTGTTTTTATTTTATTTCGATACACTTTTATTTTGTATCTTACAAAGGTACTTCACTTTTAAAATAATTTCGTCAAGTTAACCTAGAAAACTTCTATGGAAGCTTTCCAGGTTAATGTATTGTGCACAAGACATTAACGCCGTTGGCACTCTTGTATGCCTTATGACAGCATCTTATGAAGGTGTAAATTTGAACAATGGCAATGATAAAATCATGTTTCAGAAAGATTTTAATTTTATAAACTTAGCATAGGACCCATAAAGTAGTCTAGCGGTGGATCCACCAAGGTTGCACTGCAGCTTGCTTCTAGCTGCTCTGCGCAATCAAGAATAAGTTTGCTCACGTCCTCCACAAATAATCTTCGACGGGCCTACTAAACATAAAAATGTGTTTGAACGTGTGGACGCGTTACCCAGCAATGATCTTTGTAGCATGACAATGAGGACCGTTCACACGATAGCAACACTTCATGAAAGTACAATAAAAATAATGAAGAGTAAGTGAATACAACAAATATGAGAAAAATGAGTTGAAGATTGAACAGTTTCGTTATAATTATTATATTAGAATAGCGAGTCAATTTTTTAAATTTTTAATATCCGTTATCTCGAAAGCCGATCATTTTCAAACCCCCTTGATAGTATTTAATTTTTGTAAATGACCTATAGTATCATCTTTTTAAAGGAATTGTTTGATTTTTCCCTTTCTCCGCACTTATAGTATTTTGAGAATCTATTGGAAACGTCAATAGAATTTGAGAATAATGTGAATGGAGTTAGGAATCTGAAAGTACCTGAACGAATAATGGGTGCACATTGGAGGATTCGCTATGTAGACGACATAAGCTCCGTCTAGTTTCCTCAACTTTTCGAGATCAGCACTACCGATTCGTCTCGGTTTCATACGGATAGTACTAATTATTTATAGCCAGACACGTTCTCGTATCTGTGTAACTGGTAACAGTGGTCTGCCATTCCATGATTCACGCTCAAAGTACGCTTGCAGTCTTAATACTAGCTCGTGGCACTGGCTTTTTACTGTCCAATTTAGAAACGACAGTTTAACTTCAATACCGATTTTAGTCCGACGAATAATAATAGACTACCGAAAACTCTATTCAGAGACGTGTACTAACGTTAATACCGGTACTTGGGTGGGACTAGCGGCCATTGTTTAAGTTACTTGCTTACTTAAGCGAACCAGGTTTAAGTTACTTTTTTCTCCTCGTTTCGGCATTTTATTCGAAAAATATGTTCTAAATGCAAAGCAAAATAAGTCTAATTTAGCGCCCCAAGGTATCGACCTTGGGGCGCTAAATTGGTCTTATGAATTTGCTATCCGACTATTCCTATTGCTTATTGTACATCGGTATAACAAACAATAATAATAGCCGGGTCACAAAACCATAAAGCAGTAGCGAGAGAAACAAACACAGTCAAGTCAGTGCGCACTCGACGGCAGATGACTCTGGCATTTTGACGTTTTCATCCTACTTGTACTCTAAACGGTTACCACCATAACTGAATGTCTCATACATTTATTTATTACATATTATACACACTGTAACTCCTCGGTATTTTCACTTTTTTGTATTATTGTCATACATACAATAACAATTATTTAAAGTAAACCAGCGTTTCGGATATAAAATTATTCATTATTTGCAAAATGATTCAAAAATAAATGAAAACATTTTTCATAATAACTACTTTTTATAGTTAGGAAATTTACAAAAAAAAAAAATTACATCACAAGTTGCAAAAGTTCAAAAAAAGTCTTATTTAAGTCAAGTAGAAAATATGGAGTTAAAATCATGTCAAATAAAATTACCATTATAAATTTTAATAATTAGATCATGGTAAATATTTTGCAATTCATTCAAAATACTGTCATCCATTTATCTCCAGAAGAGAGAAATTTAGTTTGTGATGTTTAAATAAAATTTCTTATATTAAACACAAAAAAAAATATACAAACTAATGCAGTACCTGTATCAAATCGGTAAACAATAATTACTCATACAAGAGCCACAGGTAAAGTAACCTTCATTCTGTTAATAATGCCACTGACTTTCAACATAATCTAAGGAAAACTTTAAAAAATATATTTTTTGCAACATAAAGTGTTTAAATACTGTTATTGAAATTAACAATAATTACTTACCACCAATAAAAATATACAAATTTATTATGGAAAGACAAAAGGAAGTACGAAGACAAGATTAGTCGCTTATTTTAATTAACTAATAACCAATAAATCTTTCTGATTTATTTTAAAAAAAATGCGCTTTGTGTGTTATGCTTAAAAATTGTAATAGTTATTGTATTCTTCAAATTCAAATTTGCATGTTTCTTTTCCGTCTTGCGAACAGGACGAGGTAAAACATATAAAACGCACACCCGCGCACCCGCGCGCGTTTGGAATGTAAGGTAGAAACCCACTAAAAACTTCCCCTCATGAAATAGCTTAATCGGCTATGATGCTAGCTGGAGTTCTGTCATAGATGCAACGTGGCTGGACAGCTCGCGAAGTTGCTGACGATGCAATGACTTCATACTAATTTCATAGACATATTCAACTAAAGTACATAAAAGTGAAATAAAATCCAATTTTATAGTGAATGCAAATTTTAGATAGGACACAAAATAAAAATTAAATTTCATAAAAGCGTCAAGTTGCTAAGCTCATTTATCATCTCCTAATAAGCTAAAAGCAATAATTGCATTAAAAAATTAATAAACCAAAAACAAATAAAACGAAAACTACACAACAAATGACACATAAAATTTGAATAATAGAACAACATATTCCTTTGACAACATGGGCGCTCAAAGACATTATTCCCGCTTTATAGGGCAAACTTCACCGATCTCCGTAATTCTATATTAGGAATTATGTTTTTTTTCAATTGAATATTCATAGTAAATCGTTTAAAAGATATATTCTTAAAAACTTATGATACTTTATATTTGTATTGAGTTCCTTACGTAATTTCAGTTAACACATATGCTCTTTATATAATGTTCTATAACAAATATTAAATTGCCCTAAATGAAGAATTAATTTTATTATTAGTAACATTAGTTCGTTTCGCAAAAATGTAAAATTATTGATATACTTACATCCATAAGATATCAAAAAAAAAATACGCTTGTGGCTACATCCAGTACCAACTCTTGAATTAAAGCATAATAGTCACTAGCCTGGTCATACTATTCATCTATGGGTCATACTTAATGACGAATAATACAAAACAAAATGGTGGCATAACGCAAGCTTATTATCATCTTGGCCAAGTCGCAATAAAAAATTAGTCTGACTGGTCCATAACTGTTATTAATAATTTATTAATAAACTTATTTATCTGCAATATTACTTTTATTTACATAGATAAATATTAAAATGTTATTTAAATGTATAACTATAAGTATATTAGTTTACTATTGCATCACTATTTTTAATAAAAATCGCCATAAAATTTAGCAGTTTATATGACGTTTCGTATGTAGAAAATACGCATTTTATTTTACGCATACATTTTTTTTATTCTTTACGTACAGAAATTTGTGTATTTAAACTAATACTAATCAATTATTTGTTATGTATGACGAAGAATAATGAGATATTTTATTTTATTGAAAATGTGATATGTCATCTCTTATACGCCTTTTGTATCTGTTTGCCGTCTGTGGTTGTAAGGTTATGTATCCAGGTTATATATTTTAAGAAATGAACTGTAGTCATAAATTGACAACCAACATTGCCATATAGTAACTTTTAGTATATTATATATAACTTTTGTATTCAACCTGTTACTTCCGGATTATGCGAATCTCAAAGCAATTTTAAATTTATATTTTGCAACTGTTTTATATTAGACGGCAGCTTTTTTGCAACGGTGACGTGGAATTTTCCATTGCAAAACTTCGTAACATTTAACAAGCCAATATCTCTCTCCCACTATTGGAATTAAACTGAGATTATCGAATCCTGAGTCTCTGTATTTTTAATGAATGAGCATGTGTTATGTTTAATCAATCAGACACCTCTATTCATAAGTCGTCAGCCTCGATCAAGTTATTTTATTAATGGATTTAATTATCAACTTATTATTACGTCTATTGTGAGCGATAAATTGAGTTGCTAACCTAACTAGTTGTAGAACAATTAGGAATCATATCAAAATGGGTGCAATAACGCAAAAAGACATTAGTGTAAAAACGGGAGCAAATAAATGTTAAATTATGTGCATTATTGAATGCACATCATTGATTTTTGGCATGTCAGAGCACATGTTACATACTACATGCAATTTGCTTTCATGTTTTGAATCCTTATGTCTACACGCCTCAAAAAATATAAAAAGCTGCTTGTATGAAAATGTCACTTTATATCACTCGCGGTTACCTTTTGACTAGAACGTATTGGCAACATTGTTGACAGTGCAATAGAACGTGTATAGTAGTTTATTAATGTTCTGTGGTGTTTCAGTTACGCTTATTTTAACATTATTTTAATTAATGTAATGTTTTTATAAGTTTATACAAATTAATTAGATTATGTTATTCAGTTCATATGATAAGAAAAAAAAGCACGAAGAAAGGAAATGGACGAGGTATATTGTTACAGGTTATACAATATTGTAATTGCGTCAGGCTCTGTTGTATTAACATTACTGCGTGTAATTTTAGGACCTTAACGATGAAGAGCTAGAAAGTAGAACGCATGCTAGTATACAAGATGTTTATCGGACACAAACGAACGAAATCGATGGCGTTAAAAACACAGAGGCCAATTTCACACAAAGTACACCTAGGGTGAGTACATTTCGCAGATACTGGCATAAAAATGACGATAATTCCCAGCAAAATACTAACACCGAAAATTCTAAACAGTCAGACTCCAAGCAGTTGGATAATAAGGATACAGGGAAAACAAGAAATGATGTTTTAAATATCTCAAATCATGTACGATCAAATTCAGGTACAATACAAACGAAACCAAAAGAAGAAGTATCTTTGCCAGACTCCCAACTGCATAAACCAGATATTTCAGCAGTTAATGTAATCGTTATGAAATCTGAGAAAACAATAAACTTTGATAATAAAGCTGATGTAGTGGAATTACAATCAAGCGATGATGACGACGTCGTTGAAGTGGCGTTACCACCCAAACCTACGATAACTATTGAAAGTTCAGATGACGAGGAACTAACAATTTTAACACCAGTGTCAAATAAGAAGGAAAATATAACTGCGACCACACTCAATAAAATAGGTTCTCCAAATAGCCCTAAAAACCTTGGAACCAGACCTAGAGATATTAATAGAGAGGTATCAGCAAGCCCTGTACCATCAGTTGTGTCATCAGTTTCTGATGATTTTATTCGTGGTGACTGTATTGCCTTCAATATTTCATCTAAGAAACCGGTACAGCCAACATTTGATTTTAGTGTTCATGAATCAGATTTAGTAATGCCGATCCCTCCAGTTTCTCATAAAAAGAAGAAAAAGAAGAACAAAAATAAAACAATGGCTTCGGTGACAAATGTTTCTGTCATAAATACTCAAGAATGTTTCATTACGCCCAATAATAAAAGCAAAAATAAAAAATGTAATAAATCTAATACTCCAAAAACAAATCTTTCACAAGTTGTCCTCGATACCAATAAGACAAAATCTGTTCAACAAAAGAACTTGTCAACAAGAAATACTGTGTCTCCTATTGCTTCAACAAATGCTAATACTTATCACAGTGACAACAATTCAACCACTCTTGAAGTAAAGAAAGGAATTCAAAATAATCAAGTTTCAATAGAGAAAGATGAAAATCTACCCACAAACAATCAGTCCAGTGCAAAAATATTACCAAAAGAAAATGTAAAAGATCAGACAAATACCTTGGGAAGCATACCATCTGAAGTAGAACCAGAAATAATTGACTTAATTGAGGAATCATCAGATTTATCAGTAATAGCAAACAACATAGTCATGGGAAATGTTACTGGATTTGAAGAAGACGAAGATTACTCTAATTTCATTCCTTTGGAAGAATCAGATAGTGTCAAATTGGGTTCAACTAAAGTACCAGAAATTCTTTCAGAACAGATGGATTTCGATACTGAAAGAGGTATATTTAGATTTAAAAGTATGCGTAAGTTGACAGAGCACTCATTAAAAGTTGAAATGGAGAAGTTCTACAATGAGAGCTGGGGAGGCGAAGATTTCAACCATAAGGAAATACTTAAGCATTTACCACGTGAGTATCTTAAAACTAATAGTTAAATATGCATCAACTGTTAGTGTTAATAAGACTTTACCGGATTGTATTTTGAATAACTTCTAATTATCTAATATTATATCAAATAGCCCATTGTTGTTAAATCTATTTTTTAATCAATTGACTAGTTGGCTTTTATATACTATTTCTTTTCCGCCTATGTTTTGGGCCATGTGGATTTAGAATGATTTCTTTATCTCTTATATTATCAATCTTGCTGTTATCCCAATCTTGCACTTGCTTTCAATTCTGGTCCTGGTACTGTTCTTGATGGTGATCCCAGTCATGGTCTTGATCTTAATTCCAGTCCTGCACTCATTTTTGACCCCAATCCTATTCTCAATTTTGACCCAAAACCAGTTCCCAATTTTGATCTTAGTCCCAATCTCGCTTTCTATTTCAATACTGCCTAGTTTGATACAGACTTTAGAATTGGTATAGTACTTTGGTACAATAGTACAAATATGTGGATAAAGTCTGCAACAAATGCTACTAGATATAAAAAAAACCACACATATTCAAATGGAACATTGTGTCAAAATTTCTAGTTAATTAAGGTACTGCTTTTTAATTTTTGTGGAAACAAGCATATGAGAATTGAATTTTTATATGTAAAAATAAATATTTATTATTATAGATCAATATTTATATATATGAAAAACATATTTTATTTATTAGTTAAGCTTTAAATATTTTAGTGGCAAAATTATTAGTATTTTTTGATTAGATTTTAATTGAAGTTAGTATCTTATATACAAATGAAACAAATTGAACAGGATGATTATTTATGCAAGTTGAAAACCTGAATTTTATATACCATGTAGTAACAGCTGCTAATTGTTCTTGTGCTTTAGTTATTATAGTTATTTATCCAATTTAAAATAAATTCACAATGAGGGGATGGGAACCCTGAATGCTGGTCCAGTGTGGAGTGCGGCCGCTCATGACATGTCACAAATGAGGTGACAATTCTAGAGCTAACGGCTTAACATTCTCTCTGAAATGCAGAATGAGTAGTCTTATTTGATTTAAGTGAAATGAACCTAGTACTTCCTGATTTAAAGGCAACAGCTCTCTTTACCACTTGGACTACAATCACTCATCATACTTAAAGTTTAGATAAAATTAATAGTAGTTCTTGAAAATAAGCAGATACTACATTAATAAACAAATAGAAATAAATACTTTTTTACTTTTTAAAATTTATGTAAAAGTTACGTAGCACAAAAGTCACTATATGTTTTTATGTGATGTGGAAATTGACTATACTAGTTTATGTTATTATACTTATATGAAAATTACTTATGTGTTTTTCTATATTATTTTCAGGGGACAAGAATTTATGGCGAATAGATCCTAAAGATAGATTTTCAACGCCATCAAAAAGAAAAGTCATGTGAGTATAGTCAGTATATCTACTGCTACAGCGATCGCCCTCCTTTGACACTCCACAGTGGTATTAAACCGAAAAAGTATTTGATGGCCAAGAATATCAAAAAACAAAGATCAATGTTATTCATTTTCTATTAATTACTTTATTTTGTGAAATTACAATTAATTACTATTATTTTTCACTTAAATATTTGCTATTATTATTATGAATAACTAGTTATAAAATATTTTTTATGACATTCTGATTTAGGGAGTATAAATAACTCCTTATGAAATTTGAACATATAATGATTTTTTTTTCATACGTATACAGTAGAACCTCTTGATAAATCGAAAACCTACAAAACTCAAAAAACCCTTCCCTTCAAGCCCTAAAACTTCCATTACTCGAAATCTCAACACATTATTAGTCGAAATAATCAATGAGTACCTACAACTCATTTTGGTACATATTTTAAATCTATAACTCGAAAAATTTAATTAGACCTCTGTATCTCGAACATAGTAATATTTTATTTTACCACCGTCACAATTTGATTGTTTGAAACTTATTACCTCTAGTTCAGAGCAATACAAGTTATAATTAATTTTGGAAAACGGTATAGAAAACAATTTAGAAGTAAACAGTAAATGAAATTACCCGTTCTAAGAAATGATGCAGGAACTAATGACGTGACATTATCACCTACTTGTTTACTTGGTGTTTCATTTTGGGTATATATTATTGTTATTGATTTAATTTGAATTTTAGTGAAGCAAGTCATTTGTTGTCGATTGAAAACTTTTAAGATGTACATTGATTCTATCACAATAGGAACACGTAATGCTTAATAACATTGTTAATTTAAGAATAAAATTGTTAAAACATGAGTGCTGTGAAAAACGTAAACTAAAAACTTTGAGTTTCACTGAAAACTTAAAAGTACTTGAAGCTGTGAAGAGCTGTCAAACGAAGGAAGATGTTGCTGACCAATTTGGCCTACCGATGCTTACTCTGTCAACAATATTAAAAAATAAATCAGATATCAAATAAATGCAAAAGGGTCAAAATTTGTCCTGAAAAATGATGAATATTTATTTTTTTACCTTTATTACTCTTGCAACTTGAATTTTTATTTATTTCACCTCTCCTAACACA